>LKNJ01000354.1:191164-375215 GCA_002120245.1 Maccullochella peelii | reverse complement strand
ATGATCACGAGAACAGTGAGCAAAAATCCCAGAACCACACGGGGGGACCTAGTGAATGACCTGCAGAGAGCTGGGACCAAAGTAACAAAGGCTACCATCAGTAACACACTCTGCCGCCAGAGACTCAAATCCTGCAGCGCCAGACGTGTCCCCCTGCTTAAGCCAACCCCATAGAAAATCTTTGGAGGGAGTTGAAAGTCCGTGTTGCCCAGCGACAGCCCCAAAACATCACTGCTCTAGAGGAGATCTGCATGGAGGAATGGGCCAAAATACCAGCAACAGTGTGTGAAAACCTTGTGAAGACTTACAGAAAACGTTTGACCTCTGTCATTGCCAACAAAGGGTATATAACAAAGTACTGAGATGAACTTTTGTTATTGACCAAATACTTATTTTCCACCATAATTTGCTAATAAATTCTTTAAAAATCCTACAATGTGATTTTCTGGATTTTTTTTTTTCTCATTGTGTCTCTCATAGTTGAGGTGTACCTATGATGAAAATTGGAGGCCTCGCTCATCTTTTAAGTGGGAGAACTTGCACAATTGGTGGCTGACTAAATACTTTTTTGCCCCACTGTACTTTGGGAAAGTCCTTTTTTCTTGTTCATTTAAAAATAATATCGTGTAAGAGGGTTTCCTGGTTCCCTTCCGCCATCTGCATAAAATGCACACACATCTCTTAATCTCCTAATCGTAATCCCCTTATCTGTGTGTATCATACCTTGGTGGAGACCTGCAGAGATATGGTCTGGTTCATCTCTGGTTCAAATTGAGTGGGTGTGGAATATTTTACACTTGGATATAATTGCTGCACTTTTTTAAAATGTATTCTCGAAAGTGGACAATGCACCTGATAATGAAGGGCTGACAGCACTTTGTAATACAGTGATAGTGCTAAAAACCACAAGTTATTCAGTATCTGCACAATCCTATACAAATTACAAGCTCCTGTGAACCAGTCAACCTCTATGCTTTACATCTACATTTAAACAGTTTTCACAACAAGACACAAAAACACTCCAGAAACCTCACATNTAAAAATCCTACAATGTGATTTTCTGGTTTGTTTTTTTTTTCTCATTTTGTCTCTCATAGTTGAGGTATACCTATGATGAAAATTGGAGACCTCTCTCATCTTTTTAAGTGGGAGAACTTGCACAATTGGTGGCTGACTAAATACTTTTTTGCCCCAGTGTGTGTGTGTGTGTGTGTGTATATATATATATATCCACATTTATTTATTTATGTCTCTTTATATTTGCACATTTATTGTCTTATGGCACTCCTATGACTCCATAGGTGAGGGTGATATTGGGGAAAAACAACATTGTGATTTATATTTTTCTGTAGTATAGATTGCGATATTCAAAAACAAAATAAAATATCTATAGATATATGCAGTTTTTTTTCCCCACCAACAATTCTCCTTTTTGAGTATTTCTTTAATTTTTGTCACACACTTAAAAGTTAGACACCAAATTCTCCGCTCCAAGACCCTCCGCTCTGAGAATGACTGTATTTGCTCTATGTTGTGCAGGAAGAGCATGCATGTGTTATTTATCAGAGGGACTGACTGGTTACTTTTAGGGTTGGTCATGAAAACTGAATTTTGATAGTTTCCATTTTCTATCAAGCAGTAAAATGGTTCCTTACAATGGTGGGTCTGACTTGCCATATTACATTGCATCCTTTACAATGTGACTACAGCACATGCATATACTGCAATGTTTATGCTGATGTTGAACAGTATGACTTTAGGCTGCATATGTGAAAACACCTATTAAATACTGAGCATTTAAAGTGCGAGTACTGTATATGTATAATGTTCTCAGTCCTTCTGCTTTCCGTGATGTGCAAGTATGTAATCTGAAACTAAGCTGTCAAAATGACTCTGCACCAACAATGTCTCAAGAAATTCCAGTACTTTTCATCTACATGGCAGGTTTTGAAAAATGTGCCACTCTGAAAAACATATCAACTGAATACTGGTATCAAGTTGTTCCAACCCTGATTTAGAGTGTGTCCAGGCTCACGTTCTCACAGAAAACCTAAATGCTGTTGTCACAATTCAGCCACAGTGTGAAGAAACGATATGGTGGCAACTGAGAAAACAATATTCTGATTTAGATTTTACTACACAGCAAATCAAGGCCCTGTGGAGTGGACGACTGTGGTTTACGCAGTGTGCTTGATATTGCTTAGATTGCAGGAATATCGGCCAGGACGGCTCTAAATCATAAGTATTGGCTGTTTGTAATGAACGTGATCAAAAAAGAAACAATTTTCCAATTTGCACTCATTCTATGTTACTCTAAAGACATTCTGTTAAATAGCAGAAATATTGACACATATCACTTTAGTTCCCTGCCATTTTAGCACGTCATCATCTGTCTCTTTCACATCTTTACTCCCTCTCCTTGTCACATTTGAAACAGAATTAGCTCACAGTATAAGCTCACCATAATTACAGCTCAAAAAATTACTTGAGCATGACCAGTGCAACTGAAGTCACACCAATGTAACGACTATCTCTGACAGAAACTGCCATCCCCACTATTCAGTAAGCACCCACAGCTGCAGCCTCCGTTATAGTGTAGCTACAATTTCAGGCAGATTCTTCTCTTATTTTTAGAGTTGTGCACCCTGCAGAGAATTTAATATGCATCAACTAACAGTAGCTGGCTGGCTGGCCCAGTGCTGGCTGGCAGTGAGAAAGTGGTTCACAGTGGCAGTTTCAGAAGGTGAGAGTGGAGCCCTCTGTGGCCCGGAGACCAGCCTGCCTCTGCCTTTCGCTGTAGCAGAGGGCAGCCGCACGTTAGCTTAGCGTGAAACCAGACCTGTATAGCATGAAACCAGGTGGCAACTATCTCTGAACTGTGAGAAGTTTCCCCTCTCTGTCAGCTTAGACGCACATTGCCCCTGATGAGGTGATCTGCTGATTATAGATTTGTCAACAGCTCAGTTGCTGAACAAACCCCAGGAGAGAGAATATGCGGCCACGGTGCCAAGTGGACTGCCAGTGGAAAAATGCATTTGTTTGTTAATATAGCTGTGGAAAGTCCTGAGAAGTAAAGCCAGCTCCCTGTGCGCCCACTGCCAAGCTGTGGCTTCTACAGTGAAAAATGATGCTGAGAAACTGCATGAGAGGCATTTTGATTAACATGTACCAACTTGTACCTCCAAAACAAAGAGAGTTGAGGACCAAAATAACAGTATGTGAGCCAGGGAAAGACAGAGAGGCAGGCAGTTTGAAGAGTGCAAATAACCTCAGCGTGCCATTAAATTAAGCCACACGGGGTATATTTTTTAAAGTCTTCTGTTAACAATAAGAGGGGACAATGACCAAGCGAGACGATGAGCGAGCGTAGCTAACACGTGCATCGTGACTGACCTGTACTTCCACATTTGAGGACATCAGATAAAAGGGGGGGGGGGCTTGGGAAGGGAGACGAAGCGGGGAAAGAGGGAGTGTGTGGGTTGGAGCACCTGTTCCTCCATTGCCTCAGCTTCCCATTGAGGAGTATGGCAAGGGGAGCTGGCCTAGCCTATTTATACACAACGCTGGGTCCTGTTACAGCTGTGGCACAGGGCCAGGCTGTGGCAGACTGAAACTGGTAGAAAAGAGCAACATGCAGGCCCTGCGCTGTCAGATGGCTGTCCAAGAGAAGAAAAAGGCCTAAAATCAGATCACGCTGGTGACTTTGGCTCAACTTCTCGCTACCTTCCGGCACTGGCAAAGGAGAGGGGAAGGGAGGAACAGAAGAAGAATGGGAAGGATAGGTACATACAGAGGGAGAGAAAGAGACAGAATATAAACAGAGAGAAAGAATGAGGAAGACAGGAGCAGGCGAGGTGCCGGGTCACTGTTTGACCTTGGACTCCAAGAGGGAGAGGAAAAGAGAGGTGCAGAAGCAAAGTGGGCTTCTAAGAGGGCAGAAGAAACAAGGGCAGAATGTGTGTTTGACATCTTCCTAGAGTGACAGGGTACCTGATAGGAACTGATTCCTCGAGTCCATGTCCACCAACCCAAACCCCAAATATTCACTGTGTAGACATTCGCAGTCTGACAGTGAAACATGTCTGATGTCCATCTTATATGTAAGATTGACATGAGACATGATGCCTGAGACTCTCTTTTCAGCAGCCCCTTTCACACTCAAAAACAGAGCAAGGGGTTAAAATAAGAGCTTAAACTTGCTCAAAATTCCAAGACAATTCAAATACATTTTATCTGGCAATGTTGCAGATTGCTAGCCCGTCCCTATATCTCCAGCATACTGCTGCACCTCTGTTCTGACTCCACACTCAAAAGCAGCCAACAATGGCCAATAATTTAAAATCCTCAGTCCATATGTAAAGCAGATAAGATGGTCATTGTCTTTGAATCTGAGGTTTTTCCTCATTCCATTTCTAGCCCTTTCTCTTTCTCCTCCCCTCTGCCTCATATGCTTCTGCAGCCTAGTGCAGTTTAAGCTTTTGAAAAGAAATTCATGAAAGAATCTTACAATGCATACCACTTATACAAACTGCAAGCACATGGAACAAGACATGTTCGCTATGACTAAAATGCACTTTACTGTTACTTGGCTGCAGCAACATGTAATTTCACACACATACACACAATCACACAGATCTATGACCAGTTGCAACCAACATGTTCCCTGTCTAGAAAATAATTGGACAGCTGGTAATACACAGACCAAAATCATTTTTAAAAAAATCTTAAAAATTCTGGCCACGCCTTACACAACAGCTAAACCAGGTGGTGCTCCAAACAAATAAAAAGCATGTTGGGGGGAACAGCATTCCTGACATAGTGAAGCATTTGGGAACAGACAGAGGACTATGAAACAGGAGCAGGTAATCAACTGCAGGCTGGACTTTGTTGAAGAAACAGACAGACAGACAGACAGACAACACACACACACACACACACACACACACACACACACACAGAGAGACACAGAGTGAGTAATACAAAAAACATCTGATGTTCCTTTTCATCTTCCCACGTTAGCAAGTGGAGCGCAGTACAGCGTCTTGGTGTGGTGAGCCTCAGCCTGAGAGGGCCCAGTTCCCCTGCTTGACTTGCAGCCACACGGCAGCAGCTGCAGGGCCCGGCCCCACCAACGCTCCGACCCACAAACCAGATCTACACATGAGGCTGGACGAGCTACGCCTGCCTGAGGGCTCTGCCAAATCGCTTCTCTGCTTCTTCCATCCCGTATGCCTGGCTTACTTTCTTCTTCTTATAAATCTTCCTGCTTCAGACCTCTATGGTTGAACAGTGGCTGTTAAGCTACATTTCCAATCCTAACTTATTTCCTGTAGTACTGCCGTTCATGCTTTAGCCACTATGCATTAAGACTGAAACAGAAAAATCAAGACTAAGAGGGATTCAGACAAGACAGGGAGAGTACGAGACACTTTCTTTCGACACTCAGCAGTTTTAACCTCCAGCTAAAACTGTTTAGGGGTTTAGTAGAGATACTCCCTGTGTGGTGAATGGACGAGTGAGCTCATCCCAAGCATGGCCAATCCTATCGATTTGACTGGATCACTGCAATGCTGCCAACGCCGAGCTACAGCTGAATCCAAAATTTGATGCAAACGAAGAAAAACACCCAGAGAGGAGGAAATAATTTGATTCCAACTGTATATATGAATGTGCCTGTGTGTGTGTGTGTGTGTGTGTGTGTGTGTGTGTGTGTGTGTGTGTGTGTGTGTGTGTGTGAGTGAGAGAGAGCCAGAGACTATAAGAGGAGTGAGGAGACAAGTTAACAAGCAGAGGAGATGGGAAAGCAAGAAAGAAGGAAAGAAAGAAAGAAAAAAAACAAGGCAGAATTTGGGCGATGGAGAAAGCAAAGTGGTACAGGAGCAAACAGAGAGACGGGGGGGGGGGGGGGGGNGAATGATGTTGGGAGAGTTGACAAACCAAGACGGAAAAGAGGGAGAAGCAAAGGGGAGGCTGGAGGGATGGAGAGCAGAGGGGGCAGGTCAGTTTAATGGCCCGTTTGTCTGCGCTGTTAGACCACCAGCTCTCACTGGCTGCTGCAGGAAAACCTCACTCACACACACACACACACACACACACACACACCCTGCCTCTCTGGCTTCCTTCTTTCCATATCTCTCCCTCCCTCTACCTTTTCCATTGCTCAGGCCTGCACCCACAGCTTCAGTGCCTCCTTCCATTTTAAGTCTGAACTAACTGAAATTAAATTGCTTTTTTTTTGTGTGTGTCTGCTACAGCATACATATCTGTATCTGCTCTGCAACTCACGTATCCTGTGTTCTCCTTTGAGAAAAAAATCTGAAACCAAACACGGAGAAATTTACATTTCGTATTTTTTGGTTTTATGATGGCGCCCCCTAGTTTTTCAGTAATTTGTGGGAATACTCTCCGTAGATGGAGACCTTTTATACAGCAATACAGACAATCAAACCTTGCATGAAGCAGTATCTATCGTCGTATCGTTTTATCATAGGCAGAGCAGACGGTCACATCGGGCCAGACAGCAGCCTGCTACAAAACACAAGAGCCACAAACTCTGAACACAACCCACATTAGCTTTCCTGCTAAAGTCTCTTATTTAACTTACAACCATGAACACACATCTTATCCTGCGCCTTAGCTTGTTGAACGAGCGACCAAAAAAAAAAACATTTGTCGGGGAAAAGTGCACTGCTAATGTCAGTTTGCAGGCTACATAGCTAATTAGCTGCTCAGCTGCGCACATTAAACAGCATGTAAACATACCTGCAAATGGCACTTCGGTCCTGTTAGATGTTGGTGTGGTTGTTACTCTTCAAAACCACTAAAAGTTTGCTGTTTGCTCATGACTTATGGGCTATAGAGTAAGTTTGTTTACTACTGTCTCTCACTCACTACAGTGTGACACCAGCACTGTCAATCAAACCCAGACAACGATACGCCCCTCCAGCCGAGATAAAAAGGAGCATTTCTGATATTTCCCATAAGACCTTTTTTCTTCCTTCTAATAACAAAAAACTATTAACAATACTTTTAAAAAGACACGTTGACATTATTTTTGACTACAAAAAGGGATGTCTAAATGTCATTTCAGTTGGACTTATGAATCTAAAATCTATAATTATGAATCTTTGCAGAAATATGTTTTCATCACTCTCTGCCTTCTAACACCACTTTCTAACTGACTTGATGACATTACACTTTGAGCAGCAGAGTACTGTGAACATGTTATCTATAAACATTTAGTCATGGGTCTTTGATTATGGACAAATATCCCCTTCCCCTGTTGTTTGTTTTTCCACAAAAACCCTTTGCAGATTCCCAAAGCTAGGTATGGCATGGATGGTATACTGACGTCATGTTAACGTTCAAAAGGCCCCCTGGCCAACAAATCACTCGCTGTTAGCTAGCCTCTGACAGATGGGTCCCTGGAGAGGAGGGTCTGTGGCCACGGCGGTATTGTAAAATGACTTCCATTCATTATGCTGTCATTTAACAGCAAGGCATGATTCAATCTGGGTCCCCTTTAACTGCAAGTGAATTAGGAATGCTTGGTGCAGGCTCATAAACTAGGTGCAAGCGCTTCATCTCTCTGTGCCTTCTCACTCTGTCTTGGCATGAGTCCCTTCAGTGTTTTGTCCCAGATGGAAGCTCCAGTGTCAGCCTTGCCACACCGGGACACTCCTTTCACTCCAGTCTGTCCTTGTGTAGTGTCTGTTTTCTTCACTTTCTTCAAGAGCATGATGCCTAATGATCGGTTAAACATTGTTTAAGCAAAAGGAAAGTGATGCACACACACAAACTATCCAATGACATTAAAAAAAAAAAAAAACTAAGTCTGACCTGAATGTTTCAAAGCTTAATGTTTTGCCATAATAGATGCTTACACCTCTACTGAAATGCTTTCTTGTTTTCTCCCCAGATCATACACACACACACGTAGGTTTTCTTTACTTTGAAAGTATGTTTCAGATTGAGCCTGTTTGAGATCTTTGCATCTGGAGTCCTAGAGGGGTCCATATTATAGGAGCCCCACTTTTCACATAATTTCCAAAATCCCATCAGTATCTGAAACTATGACTTGTTGTGTGAGCTGCACCAATTGACAGCAAACAGTTAACAGAGGCTGTTCCACTCATTTTTTTTTGTTCAAAATGGTTTCAACCTGCAACTCGATTCTGATTAACTTCAATCTACCGTGCAGTTCTGAGAAATTTTCTAATTTGCTTTTCTGAGAATTATTTTTGCCGACTCGCTGTAGGACTTTGGTCTCTGCTAATGATTTTCAAAACTGGAAATTGCATTGCATCGCAAGGAGTTTTGGAAAAATACCGTCACACCCTACAGTTACAGAATAATGCGCTGTTTTATATCTACAATGCTTAGTTTCAACCATTTGCGGGTTTTGAAAAGCGGTGAGTCGTGTCATTGTCTACACACTCCCCATAGTTGGTTGATTGGTCCAGTACAAATCTGAGTGTCGAGTCACACTAAATGTTTTCCAGTGTTAACAAAAACTGAGCTGTAGCTGAGATGTACTCTGGCGTGTACGAGGCAAGGTGTTAGTGGGTTTGTTATTACATGTATCACTGCCAAGGATTAAATAAAGGCCACTGTTCAAGAGATAAAACTCTCTTCACTTCCGAAACAACCAGTTCATAAAAAATAGTTAACAGTTAAGAAAATAAAAAACTAATAAAAATCATACACGCATATATTCTGTAATTAAAAGATTACATTTGCTGCCATGGGAAAAGTTGAAGTATACACCTGTAGAGAATGCATATCATGAGTCATATTTCACTTATATATATATAAAAAATAAGGGATGCCCCCATAGCTCACCTGGTAGAGCCCAAGAATAATATAGATTTAGGAATCATAAAAATAGATTAAAAAATCATTAAAAAAAAATTTAAAAAAAAAGAAATCACATTACTTCCGTGAAACGATTTTTTTTCCCCACCCCCTTCTTTTTAACTGTGTTATTGCAGCAAGTCTAAGACAGAATTCAGTATTAGGACTGGACTCTCGTGAGTTATTGACAGACTCTGAGATTCAGTGAGTTCCTCCCATATAGTAGAAGACACATGCTGATTGGCGAGATTCTTATAACACCAGAAAGCAATCAAGATCAATTCTGGTTTGTTTACAGTGGACACCCCTGTGCGGGTGGAGAGAGGGAAAATCAGCCATGATTGTATCGCCACTAGCAACATTCAAAATCACACAACACTCAATAATATGTAACTATACTATATTAAGAAAACTATGCCAATAATTATTATCCTACTTTCTGTCAACACACATTAAAAATGCGTAAATGGAGTTAAATGTGAGTTAAATGCAGTGAGGCTGGAAGTGTATTTAGACAGGGGAGGCAGGGGGAGCACTGTAGCCGACTGCAAGCACAACTAGTGCTGTCACCATAGTAACCCATCTCAGGCTAGTTCATCAGGACAAAAACAGAGCCCCCCCCCCACACACACACACACACACACACACACACACACCCCATCACTGAACACATTACACATACAAGCATGAGTGCTCAAAAAAGGACACACAGACACACAGACGCTGCGCGGCAAACACAACATAATCAGAAAGGACCATGTGACTGGCTGCTGTTGTTCATGATGTGCAGGTGTACATGTTATACATCACTTAGGCTCAGCTGGAGCAAGCAGGCCTAATAAGAGAGGATAAAACAAAAAACAAAGAGGAGGGAGACAGAGGTGTCAAATGGATGGTGTTCACACCTTTAAGAGGTCTGAAAGAGGAGGTTTTCCCACCCCATACAGAGCGGGATTAGCAGGTGTGTGTATGTGTGGAAGGCAGGTCCGCAGGCTGTGCGCATCTGCAGTGTGAAAGAAAAACAAATCAGGGGATGAGAGTGAACCCTCTTACCCCTGAACGTGGAAGCAAATGAAGGGAGGGAGGGAGAATGAGAGATGGAGAGGGAGCTCCAGCATACAGAGGGAGAGAGAGACACAACCAGGAGAGAAAAGGCATGGACACAGGAGGGAAAGAAGAAAGTTTTACTGATTCAGTGTTTTTTATATATATATATATATATATATATATATTTCACTAATCAAACTTTGTATTTTTCTCACTCAGAATGTACTAGAAACAGCTGCTTAGTCAGAGACATACATGAATCACACACAGTGGCCAACGAAGGGCTGATGCATGAAAGTTTAAGAAGTTTATCTTTCAATCAGCCATTTCGTATTTGAAGCTGGCTGGTTGAGAGTCAAGTCTCATTTCAATTATTTTATTACAGGAAAGTGCACCAATTAGCAACCATTTTTCTAATTTGACCAGAAAAATTAAACACAACTGCAAGCTATTGCTATGCAACAATGCATGGGTTGCCTGGATCTGTAAAACCATGATGTGCAAATTAATTTGACATTTATTATCAGCTAATGTCCATGATTGATTTCTACATGTCATACTCATCACCTGTAGCCAATATTCCTTTATTTTGTAGTGTGTGTGTGTGTGTGTGTGTGTGTGTTTGTGTAATTAACTGCCAGTAAGACTTACTGGGCTGTGTGTCAAATGGCCACTTCTCAGTCATAGGACAGTCCTCAAAATAAATTTAACCCATCAGGTTCAGTTACACAGCCACCCCAGCCCAACAAACACACACACACACAAAACACACACGCACACACTCTCATGCATCCCAGCGCACTTACACACTGGGATACATGACAGAGATAAAAAAAAAAAGGGGTGGCATGTGCACGAAGTTATGCACATACAGTACAGGGCTATGCAAACAATTGGACACCCCGCAAGTTTTTGCTGAATTAGTGAAACATCAAAATCAAATTTGATTTTTTTTAAACTGGTAATCAATGTTCAAAGCGTGTCGTTACTACGTGAGAATTATATAAAATCAAATATAAATTGACAGAACTAAGCCTTCATGGCACAGCTGGTACACTTTGGCTGTTTTAATTTGAATTTTATTATATACGTAAATGTACATTTTATTACTTCAGTGTATAGAAAGAATTGTAAAGATCTCAGACAAAAGTTGTAGCTCAACAAATTGTTAAAAAACTCAAAGTCCAAACTTTAGCATAAATCTATACATGCAGACTTACAAAAGATTCAAGATCCAGCTACCACGCACGCTGTAGAGTTGTTCAACTTTCTGTTACTTTTTTCTTTTCCATAGCCCCGTTACACTGTAAACAGGAAGCTGTTTCTTCACATTCCCCTTGTAAGACACAAACTTGCACACATATAAGCTTTCATCAGTGAGGTCAGAGAGCAGGGGTAACCAGAAAGGCAACACTGAAACAGCAGGAAGATTAGTGTCCGACAGCAACCCCAGACACGTTAAACTTCTGAAAGTGTGACCTTCAAATTACAGCTCAGACATAGATTCCCATGTGACACACACCATTCAGCCCTCCTCTCTCACAATAATGTAGATAAATCTGGAAACACTGTTTAAAAAGTTCTCTGTCTACACAATTGCTTACATAAAAAGTCTGCCGTCCACTGAAATGCCAAAACAATAGAAAAACACTTGTATCTCTTGTACTAGGCAGGCGCTGGCCAATTTTCTACATACATTTCCACTGTTTTTGAACAGTTGTTTACTAAGCAAGGGTGAATAACGAACTATGCAGGAAGTAATTTTGGATGTATAGCTAAAGCCTGGATCACATGACAATATATACTTCAGTATTTTCCTCATCACAATCAAATCGAGACAACATGTTCAACCTTATCAGCTTTTTTGTTGGTCAAAAACCCCAGGCTGCTGTGGATGGAAGGCCAAAATGAAGACCAAAAGATGGATTTTCCCAATTTACTCACATTAGGACATGGACAGGGCCTCAGCCAGTGTCTGGTCCTGCCTGCAAAAGGCCCCCAAAAGATCCCTTTGCTGATCCCTGCATTACAGGGCCAGCTCAACTTGGATTTTACTGTGTGAAGTCACCAACGGTTAAAATAGGGCCGATCCAAACAGCAACAAGGACTATCAAACCAGATTGTTGCAGCATGGCGTAACGGCGCTCTCTGTGTGTGTGTGTGTGTGTGTGTGTGTGTGTGTGTGTGAGATCCCCGCACCCCATCCATCCCCTCCCAACTCCACCACATTTCTGTGCAGTGAGCAGAGGTTTACATAAACAGCCACAGTTCTCTATCTAGGAATGTGAGTCAGAGAGGAGGGCATCAACTAAGCTCCGTGTTATAAAAGCAGCCCTGCTCATCACAGAAGAGTAAAGAGTGATGCACATGATACTGTGTTGGATAGGAAAAACGTGGCATCTCAGGGCAATCTAGTGACAAATCATCTGGTTAAGATGATCAAATGCACCTGTTTTGCATGTGCTGCAGCAGCTACATTCTGCATGAAGGACACAAAAAAGGCTTGTTTGTCACTTGTAGTATTTTGTAAGATTGTTAAAACTAACATCAGTATTGCTACTAGCATGTAAAAGTTGGGCTGTAAATTAAGAAGGCAGTTCCAGCTGTTTTGGACACCATTTTTCTGACATCTTGCATTAAATCACTTCCGACCAAAATCTCAGGAAAGATCCTAGAGAGATCCTAAAGACCGTAACATTAAAGTATTCCTTTTCATTTGACTGTCAAAACCGCAACACTAACAAAAAACTGATATTAAAGTGTGAGTTTTGCAGGACTCTGTAAATACACGGAGTAGCTTGAATCAATTCATTTTCAGATTCTGGATCAATTTGGCAATGACAAAGTTTTCAGAATATGAATGGATACACTACAAGTCTCTGGCAGGCGTTTTCTCCATAGCAACAGACACTGAGGCTTGTGGGTCGTCTAATATTTATGGAGTCATTCAATAGACACAATTGAATACACAGAAAAACACTAAATTGATTAATCAATTAATGATTCATCTTATTATTATTATTATTATTATTATTATTATTATTATTATTATTATTATTATGGCCAAATTCTATATCATTTCATATTTACCTTTAGCAAAGAGTTCAAACAATACATTTATTCAATTCTACACTACAAAACAACAGACAATTAAAACTTGCACTACGTTAAAAATGTTTATATAGATCTTTATACCTCCTTCTTTTTTTTTTATTTATTACGTGTTCCATTTTGTACATGTTGTGTACTTGTAAGATGTTTCCTTTATTAGGAAATAAAAGGGGAAAAATACGCAAAACTGACAGAAGGAATTTTAATTTATAAACAAAAGCTAACTAGCTTTAATTTGTGTTCAGTATCCATACAACAGCATCAATTAGGTTATTATCATTGTTTAACTTCCAATATAATGGATGCTCTTACTTTGGTATGAACTTGTTTGTAGACTAAAAATCAAATAAGGGCCAGACATAATGGTCCAACCTTCTGCACGCCTAAACATTACATCTTACAGCTAAACTTCACATCTTAAAGAGATTCTAACAAGGTGTGTTAATAAGCATCAGATTGGATGCCAGTGTCAAAAAGTCTTCTTAGGGTGCATGCTCTTGTACTCCCTGGCTGGGTATATTTCTCTCTTAGTTTAACACTGTAAGTAATAATTACTGCCTCTACTTTCCAGTGGCTGAATTCAAATAATCCTTTCAGCCTTTGCAATTGATTATAGAATGAAAACAATGTTAAAATAGTACTTAAGTGTATGTCAAAAGCAGACAAAAGTGAACAAACAGGCAAACACCCTACAGGAATATATTTGCTTGTCGGCCGATAAAACTGAACTGTGGGAGTCAAAAGGTCGGGTTGGGTTTTTCATCCTCCCGCTTGTATTGCTGTTGGAAAAGACTACCAGGAACACACACACACACACACACACACACACACACACACAAGTGCAAACAAGATGCACTGGCAAGTTAGGAGAAGTTGAAAGGGATACTTGGAAAGATAAGTGCAGAGGAGGAAGCACTTAGGAAAGGCACCCCAACAGTTAATTTCCTTTAGCAGTACTTATTGCCTTCCTGGCCAACACTCAAAATGCAACACACAGCTGGTGGAGCCTCAGTTCATGACCCTCATTGTCTGCAGGCTCTGTGAACATGGACTACCCAAACATACAATGACAATCTGCAATCAGCGGTACGGCTGCATTGTGAAAGCCACGATTCTGCATGTGGCCCATTAAACCTACAGTAAAGGCTGTTCTAAAACTGCTATTATTGAAGCAACCAATACAACAACAATACTGCAATAGGAAATTACTTTGCACTCATTTTGAATTTTCTGTATGTTTGAAATGGTGAGTAAAAACAATAAAATGATAATCATAGGGATTCAATGCTGTTTAGATCTTCTTATCAACGACAGGTGTATTAATATCTTGATTCTTGAAGTTTTTTCTACCATTGAAAGTAAGCTATACTACAAGGCTTCAGGTCATTATCCATTATCTTGTTTCTGACTGGCTCACAGGTATGCGTTAAACTCATGCATCAGGACAATTCAAACATAGTATAGACACTAGAGATGATACAATTTCAATTAGTTGATTAACTGAGTCGATCATCAGAAAAAAAAACTGGTAGCTAATTTGATAATCAATTAATATTTAAGAAATGTTTTAAGCAAAAAGAACATTAGATGTTTCAGCTTCTCAAATGTTTTTCTTGTCTTACTTTATAGCAAACTGAATATATCTGGGTTTTGGTCAGTTGATTGGACAGAACAGACAATTTGGTCTCTGGGGAATTGTGATGATCACTATTTTATGACATTTTACACACCAAATAATTAATCAATTAATTGATAAAATAACGGCAATAATGGCAGATTGGAGTACAGAAATTCCAAAGATATGTTAATTTACAAACAGTGTCTCCATTACAAAGTTGTCTTCCAGAAAGCTCAGACAAGTTTAATTTTCAACTGTAAAATGTCTCACTCAGTCCGTATCTTGATCACAAGTCTTTTAAAAAACTAATGTAAGGGATCCTTAACAAAGATGTTTTTTTCTGTTATGTGTATATGTCAAATAATGAATATCAGCCTATACCATTACCTGATTTTTCCAACTCTCAAGTATCAATATCAGCCTCAAACCTCCAGCATCGGCTGGGCTATAACATTAAAACTAAACTGGTGAAGCTAACTTTACTGTGTGTTTAAATTTAGAAAATGAAGGATTATTTAAATACAGACTCTCTGTTCTTCTCTGCCATCATATAAACACAATAATGTCCTTCAAGGTGTCATCCTGAAATAAAGTAATGGATTCAGGAGGAATGGTCACTCTGGTTTTACATTGTGACATTCTTCGCCTCCATCTCATTCATTTTTTTATGCATCGGACAACTTATCATACATTAACGCTTGCTACATAACAACACACAAAATGCAATTTGTCCATTTCATGAATTGGATGTGTGGTGGCTCACGGTGCCAATCAGGGCACAGGGGCCAGTGCTAACAGGCAGCCTGCCGTTCTAGTACACACTGTTCTCATGCATGGCCACCTCCTCCGGACACACACACACACACACACAGAAAAACATACATTGCCTGGAAGTGAGCAGGTCAGGATCTGAGAGATGAGATCCTGCAGACGGCACAGGGTGACTGGGGTGCATACTGATATACGTGTACACACAACACACACAGACACATGCACAGGCACCTACATGGTGGGCCACTTCAAACACATTCCACAGCATGCACAGCATTGTTGGAAAATGCCACTGTGCACTTCAGTGAAGAGTGCCTGAGTATCCAAATGAGTTACAGACAAACTCACACACAAATGGAGGGCATCTCTACTCGCCCTAATTTTACAAATCAACATATTACTCCATCAGCAGAGTTGGAGAAACAACTATTCAACTGTTCCTCCTGAATAAAAGAAGACAGGCTGCTGATTGTCAGAGTGAGAGATTCTTTAGGCTTTGCAGTCTGCGTGACAGAGCTGGTTTAAGAAGCATACAGGTTGTGGAAAGCATACATCAACAACAACACGTGCATATACACATGCACACTATCCCTTTTCCAACAGTGCTGTGCTTACAAGCCTGAGAAGAACAAGAAGGGGGCAAGGCTTCCAGTTGCACAACTTGTTTTTCGCAAGTTAGACCAGGAGACAGCTCAGCGGTTACTTCAGAAAACTGTTTGCTGATAACTACGACAAACAGCCCAATCAAATTCAACGAACAAAAGCCTGTAAAAAAAACTCTAGAGTGTAGTCAGCAGATCACAGCCGCAGCGTGGTTTATATATCAATACTGCTTCCCTGTTCCCTTGACTGAGGTGGAGATGTCAGTGAGTATTTGGATTCAGAACGAAATATTCTAAGTATTTTGGTTGTTGCGCGTGCCCCCCCCAGGCGTAAACATCTCCAGAGTGCCAAATATGGCCACTTCCCAGAGAATTGAGTAAATCAGGAACCAGAAACAGCCAATGACATGTACCCCACTCCCTGAGAGAGAGACAGAGGGAAAGAGTAAGAAGAAAGAAGAAAGAGGAGGGGTACCAGCTGCCCTGTCTCATAAGACCCCCTTTCAGGGGCCTCTGTTCTGTCTGCTTATATGACCTGTGTAAAGAAACCAGAACATTTCCTTTGAACCCGGCAACTGGGAGCCATTTTTAAGTAATACAACTCAAAGTTTGAGGATCCACAAAGTTACTAAATAAAAGACAAAAAAACAGCAAACACTATTCTATTAATGGTTTCATTAAGGTGATTTGTTCCCTAATTTCAAACTGATGTAATTGCTCACTTGCTCCATCGGCATGCACTAGGTTTGTGTACTAAAACAACAACAGATCATCCAAAACACTGAACACAAATCTAGGCCAAAGGTTAAACCACCGATAAACAAGTAAAATGTGCATGAATTAATTTCCGGGCAATTGTATTCCAGCTATTCTACAATATATGTTTTCCATTCAGGCATTCATTCATTCAAACTGAAATAATGCTACACTAGTAAGTTATCTCATGGTCAAATGCATTAAGGTTTTTCTTCTCTCATTCAATTCTCTTCTATTGTCAATAATTATAAAGTAAAGAATTACCTAGATTATACAATTAAGTCAATTTCACTGCTGGAAAATGAATTTATGAGTCAAGTCAGTGTATTTCTATAACATGGGTCAACCTGATATTTCTTACTTAAGAGTTAAATATCAAATTTATCCCATAAAGATCTCTCAGAGTAAGATAGTTGATGGAATTTCCTGCCAATAAAAAGATGGGTAAGCTGATTATAAGTGGATTTTCCTCCACTGTATGACTGCTTAAATGCAACAGCAGCCAACAAAACAAAATCCCCCGTTGAAAATGTATCACTCCACTGATATCATAATTAAGGCGAGGTCATTAGGCGGTTTAAAGCGGGATCATTCTCTCTCTCTCTCTCTCTCTCTCTCTCTCCAAGCATCACGGAACTGTTTAGAGTAGTACACGCTGTTTTATTATTATAACCAAAATCCTAATTCATTGATAAAAACACCACACAGAATATACATCTCCGGTGAGGAAGACAGCCATACTTTGGTCCGATCTGGAGCTAAAGAGCAATGTAGGCTAATCCGCCACCTATAGAGACTTCTTAGCGTCGGCGGCTAATTTGTTTACGTTAAGGCTGCACCAGCGCCGTGTGTGTGCGCGTGTTGTTGTTGTTTTTTTTGGTGTGCGTCTGTTGCCATGAGAGGCCTAGCTGAGCGCACAGGGCCAATCCTGCTTCTCCCAGTTTAGACTCGCTGCAGCAGACTACACTCGTCCAGTTACAGAGACTAATCTGGCCCTGGGGCTGGCGCATCCAACACAGGCCGCTAAAATATGTACCTTTAAGAGAGACAACGCGAGGGGGGCGGGGATATTATTACCCAATAACTTTACTGAGGAAGATCAATTATTAGCGCTCAGCCACGCATACGCCACAACTGAAATTACTAGCCCCTTAATTAGACCCTGTATGAAACTTTACGCATGCGCCTGAATGAA
Organism: Maccullochella peelii; assembly: GCA_002120245.1. Lineage (NCBI taxonomy): Eukaryota > Metazoa > Chordata > Actinopteri > Centrarchiformes > Percichthyidae > Maccullochella > Maccullochella peelii. Next base: position 357,262 of record LKNJ01000354.1, on the reverse strand, counting down.
GCCGAGAGTCCCGTGACTAAAATTACCATAACTGACAAAATAAAAACAAATACATAATATTATTCTCTGCGCTTCATTACCCCCATAAAATTTAACCAGGGTCTTGTGTGAGTGATAAGACAAACGTACTTGAAATTTATCTTATTACACTTTAAGTATTTTACACAATAATATTCCTAACAATGTCTATATAGACTTATTTGGTATGTTTATGGCGTCTTTATATTATAGGGGGATGAACTATGATAAAGACGCCATAAACATACCAACATAGTTCATCCCCCTATAATCATGCAATAATCTTACACAAACTTAGAATTTACACTTGTAATATCTACTGTATTATGGTATTTATTCAAAGTAAACAAATAACTACAAATGCTCTTTCTTCTGCATGTGCAAACCAACAAATGTGTTTATATTAAATATACAGTATGTAAGGTGGCAGTGAGAACAGTGAAAAAATATGTGCCACGACAAACATACAGAAACATTTTTTAAAAATATATTTAAAATACTTACTTTCTCCGTTAATTAGTCCACACTGGCATATAATGCAGGTGCCGATGATAAAAAACACAATTTGTGCTCGCAGTTTTAGCGTCCACGGTCTCATTTTGACTTGAGGGTAAGTTGCACTCTCCTCTTGAAGCTTGTCAAAAAAAAACTCCAATCTTGAGGGAGAAATGTTTATTTTGGAATATCAAAAAGTATCAAACAAATTCTTAAAAATTAAGGTCCAATAGCTGATTCAAGGTTGCCCCCCCGTAAGCCGGGGGAGGAGGGGTAATAAATGTATGAGTATCTTCCCAGCCAAGTTTGTGATGTATGCGAGTCCTGGAAAAAACGCAGACCACTAAATAACGTGATCTTGGGTTCTGGCAACACATGTGCGAGTAAAGATCTTCATTTTCCATAAGTTAAGGCGACAGTCCACGTTCATCTGTTTAATTGTTGGTGCTCCGCTGGATCAAGAGAGAAATAACAGTATTATTATTAATATCCTACACAGTAGAGGGCTAGTTTGGAGGTCCCCGAAGGAGGTCCACTGGCCCCGGGCTCATTTCTCTGTAATGCACTGCTCCGATGAGGGAAGACCCACTTCAAACACAAATTGCTAAAGAGGTATTTTTCCTATGCACAGCGTTTAAAAAAAACAGCAGACATGGGCTGAAGTTATGGATATCGGCCACATACAGAGCCAAGAACGGGAGTTGGCAGGGTTTGTGCTGTCTCTTTTGAAGTCCACAGGTCTTTATAATAACCCCGTGTTTGCTGGTATCTTCTCAGAAGCTCACCCTTTTTAAGACAGATGGAAGCACATCCCAGGAAACTCCTCCGAGCAGCTACGGGCAGGAAAAACATGCAGCGATACAGCTTTCCCCTACTACGACCTTCCTCTGAACTCCTTCACCCCCGCTGACCACCACGCAGCAAACGAATGAACACCCATAAAACGATAAAACGGGAGAAAGAAAACAAAGAGGGAAAACTTGGGAGGTAAACGTTACTCCTTTCCCGTCCACTGTGTGGTGGAAAAAAAAACGAGAAAAATAACGGCTCTGTTGAACATACACGTTGCTTTGAAGTGAGAAAACTCTCCACCATGCCGCCCGTTTCTTTTTCTCAGATTAACGTTAGCTGATGGGGGAAAAACAGCTAACGTTAGCTAGCTAATCCAAAACAAACGAGGTTTCAGTGTCGGCGATAGAGTTAAAAATAAAATAAAAAAACCCACACGCACATACACAAAGTCAGTATCCCGTCTCCGATAGTCAAAAAACGATGAGGTAAACAAACATAAAAAGACGTAAAAAGACGGGTCAAGTGTAAAAACTTGGATTCCCGTTCCGTTTAGCGATTGCTCTCCCTCAGGTTCCCCCTCTTTCCGTCTCTCTTTTCTGCGAGTCTCTCCACCAGTAAACAAGTCCTGCCAGTCACCTCAGCTGGGCCACACATGGTCCGCGGGAAAACACGGAGCGGATCACGGCTCACCCAACCCACCCACCGGGGTCCGGATCTGGACTTTCTGAACCAGCGCTGCCGTCGGTGTCAGAACACCGGCGCGCTTTGTCAGGATGGAAGGTGAATACACATCTACACCTTTTTTAAAAACTGTCATATTGTAAAATAGGATTGGATAGATGTGTGAATAAAGATACATATGTCGAGCAGAAGATCCTTTAGCCGGTATCAAATGGTATGTTCAAGTGGAAAATCACCTGTTCAATTATCTAGTTAATATTCACCACAGTGAGCTGTTTGGTAAGTTTCAGCTGGAAATGTCATTTCCCACTTTGCATTTTTCAATATAGATCGTGGGCAAAATAATAAAAACACAGTAGCCATGCAGTATTTACCAGTTTTAGGGCTGCAACTAACAAATATTTTCATTATGATTAATCTGCTGATTATTTTCAGGATTAATCGTTTGGTCTATAAAAATGTAATTTTCCAGTTGGGATTTTCCAAAGGCCAACAGTCCAGATCCCAAAGATATTCAGTTTGCTATCATATATGACAGAGAAAAGCAGATAACCCTCACATTTTAGAAGCTATATTTCAAGATTCATTAGCATTTTTCCTGAAAAAAAATATGAATGAAACTATTAAATGATTATCAAAACAGTTGCAGGTTAATTTTCTTTGACTGAATAATCTTCTCAGCTCTAACCATCTTGGTGATGTTTTTAAGATTAGAGGCCATCAATTAGTTTTTCTGTTTGGCATATATAGTTATTTCTTATTTCTTATCATTTGAAGACTAATCTTGATTTAAGTGGCTACACTTACTGTGTGCATAATAAAATATTGTGTGTTTATATGAACGTGTGGGTTCACTGGCGAAATTTGTGCCACATATTTCATTAATATTCCTGCCCTTATCTACCTTGGATTTTATATGAAGAGGTAGCAGAGCCTCAGCTCAAATATGAAGGATTTTTATTCTAAAATGAGATATCCACCTTTTTTTAAAATTCTGTCTGTCTCCCATTTGGACTGCTGGAGTAGAGGAGAAGCACATTATTGGTTAGTGTTGCAGTATGAGATTGATCTTGCTTAGAGCCTGACTGACAACAATAACTATATAATGGTTGATATTAGTTTTATAACTTACAATATAACATAAGCAAACATTTGTTGTTTACTTATCGGCCAATATATGTGTTAATATGTGATCATTTGAGATGGGGCCATGCAACTATTTAACAATGATTTTACATTTTCACCAGATTTTCTTTTTTACATTGTCGCAGAACAGAGAGATTTGTGGGCAAAACAAAGTTGCTCTGTGTCATAGAGCAGTGTAAACATTACACACTGCCTTGGCACTGCAGCCAGGAAGTACAATACCTGCGTGCAGTAAGGAAGGTACACACAGTTCCCTCAGATTTGCTTAGCAAATATCCTTATAATAAAACCTGTCCTTTTGATGGAACACACAATACCTGGAAGTTCATCCTACCAACACATACAGGACGTATGAATCTTGCCACAGTTCTCACCTTAACATGAGACCAATTCACTCACAATCAAAGAGAATAGATTAAAATAGAGCAAAACATTTGCTTCCTGTTTATCACACAGGGGTGAAGTTTGTGTGCTTGGATGGGTACACACTTGGTCTACTCTGCTAAGAGCTTGTGGAGCAGGCTTGTTGTTAATCTGAGGAATGTTGTTACCCAGTGAACAGAGTAAATGAGGTCTTAGTGAGATTAAATGTCACAGGTCTGAAGGACTAAGGGTTGTGGAATCTAGTCAAAACAGATCTCTTTGTAGCAGTCACGCTGTCTGACGCCAACACATGCAGTCTCTTTTCTCTTCTCTTATTCTCTTCTCTCACTTGTCCCATTTTCCCTCAGGTACTGTACACAATGCCAATTTCTTTCCTTTTTCTGTGGGACTAGAGGAAGTTAAGTGAATGGCTTTTTATCCCACTAACCTACCTAGAGTGCTGTTATGAGTCTACACATGCAGCACTTGTGCAGCACTACAGCCGTGCTCCTGCTCTGTTGTACTACGACTTCATTTCAGTAGGTGGCACTAAAAATAACTCCAGCCAATTCACTTACTCCAAATGTCAAACAGGGACAAAGGGATACAACGGTGTGAATACATAGGATTAAATCTGACCAGGGAGGCAAGCATAGGGAGCTTTGCGGTATGTCAAATAAACATAATGTGATTCTGTCAGCATATACACCATAGATGAGAGGTTATGTGAGGTTGTAGGAATCATTGGGTAAAGGTTGCTTTATATAATGGCTGCAAAGGAAGAACTTTAAATCAAATACGGGGTTTTAAACATTGCTAACCATCTTATTTTCTCTACAGAGTTCTCTGTCGCTCACAAAGGCAGTATTCTCCACTGGGAACATGCATATGGCGAAGTGGTAGTACCTGTCATGAGAATGTTGACACTTCTCTTTTTATCTCAAGCTCTGGGGCAGAATTTGGATGTTTCCACCTGGTATTTGGTAGTTTATTCAGACCGGAGGATATGCAGATATGCAAATGACACAAAGATGGGTGTAGTTTGACAGTTGAAGAAAAATAAAGCTGCAGGGTCAGCACTCATTACATTAGTGACAGCTACTCCTCAAGCCCCTAAATGTCACAGCTTATATCTTTTTTTTTCCCTGAAGGAATGTAGCTGATGGTGAAAACGCTGAATTTTATAATGACAATGACAAAGAAGCTGGATTAGTCACATCATGGCTCATAAATATCACATAAGGTGTGATGAGTATGAAAATCATGGTATGGCCTTCAAAATCACCAGATCTTAACCCAGATGAACACATAGAGATTGTGGAGCGGCGTGTTATACAGTGCTCTCTGCCATCGTCATCAAAACAGCAAATGAGGGAATATCTTCTGGAAGAATGATGTTCATCCCTCCAGTAGAGTGCCACAGACTTCGAGAGGCTATGACAAGGAGCACTGAAGTTGTTCATGTTGGTTTGATCTGTATATCTATCCAATATCTTAAACTTCAGCCCTGTGCAGGTAAGGCTCCGTCTTAATCATCTTTATCAGGTCTAAATAATATCTTTATTTGGCATCAGCCTCATCAACCAAGCAGCAGTCAGGTGACATATAAGAGATCCTTGGAGAGAAGCAGCATTCACTAGTACATGAATTACAAATGCATATATTTGCATTTCCCCCCTCCTGCCTCACAACAGAAACTTCTGCGACATTAACTCCTACTACGTATAATGTTGTTTTTCCCTCACACACACACACACACACAAACACACAGATGCAAGATGGCAAAACGAACTCCCGCTCATTCTCTCCGCAGTCGCCTCTGCTGCAGCCTGTAAATGGAGGGATTAATATGTTTGAATGGAGAGTCTCTTTCCTTTGTTGGTGTGGAAGGCTCAGTAATTAGCTGCCTGGGGAGCCAGGAAGCAGGAACCTCCGTTCAGCCTCTGTGTGTCTGCGTATGCATGAGGGCATCTGTGTGTGTATGTGTGTGAGATGTCCACCAAGGAGAGGGTCATGAGCTTAAACAGACAAAGCGTTCCTGGATTATCCTCTTCAAACGGCTCCCTGTGTTAATGATTTACACTTTTAGCACTTGCTGTTCGTGCTCTTCAGGCCCCTATAGCCTGCAGCTCAGACAACAACTGCCCCTCTCTCTCTCTCACTGTCTGATTCCCTTGTTGCCTCTCAACCACACAATCACAATGACGTCACAGATACTGTATGTTGTCTTTTAAGCAAGAGGATCCACACCCATTCGGCTCATGCGGAGGAAACTGCACATCACTCGTCTTATTTGACAAAGCTTCTGCACATGTGACATCGGAAAAGGGAGGTGACTAAAACATGCACAACAGGATACATTTGTGATGCACTGCATTCACATTATCTGTGACAAAAGGAAATTATGCATTTTAAGACATCTGCAGAAAATATCTGTGTAGAATAAATGAGTTTCCTCAGTATCTTTCACAAGTGAATGAGGTTCAGATGTATCCTACATGCAAAACACTCTTAATGCACTCGTACTGTAGCGGGTCTGTGATGTGGAACATGAGCAGCTCTTCTTCCTGTACAGGTGCAGCGGGTGTGGGACCGTATTTGTGGCTCTTTTGCAAAATCTATTTAGACTTCATCATCATCATCATCATGCTTGAATAAATAGCCATTAGATGTTAAATGGTAATTGATGATTAGACTATTAGTGACTATCAGTGACAATTTTTGTCTCAGTACACTTCATAGTTACTATTTATGTTGGTGTGTACCTTTTATTTTTGTTTTTTTCGTGCCTCATTTTGTATATAGTAGGTCATGTATATAATATTCTAGTTTTTAGGCACGCTAGCTGCATGGCTCCATGGATGGCAATGTCGACCGGTCATACAAACATTCATGTTCCCCTCAGGATGAATCCTACTGACTTTGGCAATCCCCTGAATTTTCCTCTAGCGTCACCTGCAGGTTTACAATTTTGGTTTGTGGTGAAATCTCTTATCTCTTGGACTATTGGATGGATTGCCATTTAATTTGGTTCAGTTTAACATAATTCAGCTGACAAGCGAATTATGTTATTGTTAATATGTGGTCTAGAAAGAACATAATTCAAATAAAATACAGTATGATCTAATTACAATTCAATTAAATTATGTTATTAGATCATATTTATACTTTTATAGCAATTTTTATTAGCCATGATAGCAGCTAATGACATTCCAATCAGCCTCAGCTGTACTTTTGTTCGGCGCTAATTAGCAAATGTTAGCATGCTTAAACACCAAGCTAAGCTGGTTAATATGGTAAACACTGTACCTGATAAACATCACCATGTTGGCATTGTCATTGTAAACATGTTAGCATGCTGTCATTAGCATTTAGGTCAAAGCACTGCCTAAGTACAGCCTCAAAGAGCCGCTAGCGTTTATCTCATCTTATGTACATATGGTATATTTATACTATTTGTTGTGTATTGAGTATCTTGGACAACAACATTTGCTTCAGGGTGAACAAAGTTCTTTCTTATCTTGTCTTGGGGATGCAGTGACGTTGAATGGATTGAACTGGTCCCTGATGATCCAAGTGAAAAGGAGGAACACACCCCTTGACCCTGTGTGAAACAGTTTATCTGAAATAGGAACAGTGAGGAAGAAAAAGCTGCTGACTGTAACAGCAGATGTCAGATGCCACTGATGAGGAAGACCAAAGCTTTTGGAAAGAACACCGCGGCCGGCTCAACACTGTGATTGTGTGCCCAATGATGCGTTCAGTGATCTGATAAATCTCACACACAGACCACACAACTCATGTTGATAATCCATGTTGATAACAGCTGCCTCTCAGGTCGTTGGATTGATCCATGGAGCTTCAGTTTGTCTGCACTCTCTGTCTCTGTCTGATCAATCACCTCTACCACTAATGAAATTGTAACGAAGGGTACACTGTGCAATCTATAAAGCAGCTTTATGCATTACTGGGGATTTATGAATCACAGAATAGCCTACATACTGTATGTCAATCAGCCTTTAAGGTGATGAGTCTCTCACTATACATAGTTTACTGCTCCCTGAGTCTGTGCATGCACATGTTTTAGGATATTTAAACCACACTATCTGCTTTTCCCACTCTCCTTCCACATTCATTCTCCTTAAGGCTTAAGATTCAATGATTTATTACCATGTTAGGAAGAGCTGATAAAAACTCAGCATTAAGCTTGTCATTTGATAAGCCGAGATGCTGTTTTACACGCGTTAGAAATTCACTGTTTGCTCATTTTTGCTCTGTACTTTTATATTTATATGGGCCAGTTGCCTGCTAGTGTGTGTAGTATGTTTCAGTTCAATGCAAAGAAACTTAACAGAAAGAAAACAACATTTCTACTTACACAACACATGAAAAGATAAAGTCATATTCAGTTGATTACCTTTCAGTTAGTACTAGAGCTCACATGATTAGCTGATTGACAAAATCTGCAACAATTTTATAATCGATTAATCGTTTAGTTCACTTTTTAAACACAAATGCCAGAAATTCTGTGAATCTTTGCTGGTAAAATTGAATATGTTTGGGTTTTGGACTATTGGTCAGACAAAAGACAATATAATCACAAGTTGCAGCGTTGTTAAACCGTTTTTGTGTCAAACAGGAAGCATCTACTGACGGTAAGAGGCTGTTAGACATAACTGTCTGATAATTGAAGTGAAGTAATTACAGCAAATGTGACAAAAGCCATCATTTGAATATATAACCTTGTTCCTGATATCCATGTCACGCAGACCAAGTGAATTCTCCGACCACTTTGAAGATAAAGTAAGACATATAGCAGGTTATTTTCTAAAGGAAATGTTTGACTTCCTCTTTCAGACAGCTCTATCTGTCACAATGTCCTGAACTATAGGACCCTTCAGTAAGCCCAGCCTCCACCCGTTATACTCCGCTCCATCATGTGTGTTGTGTGTTCCTGTGTGTAAGACACTTAACCCTGGGTCACACACACACACACACCACACACACACATCCCAGAGAGCCTTGTTTTCCCACACATGGACCACAACACACTCTTCTATAAACAGATTAGACTGTCAAGGTCACCTCTGCTGCCCATTCCTCTCTTTCCGCGCACAAACTCTCATCTCCTGCTGTTTTTCTTCACACTTTCAAATCTGAATCCACCTTCTCCAATTTTGTCTTTCTTTTTTTTTCCTCTTTTCCCCCTTTTTTCTCTTTCCTGACCTCTGCGGCTTCTCATTTTCTCTCCCCCCTCCTCCTCCTCCTCCTCCTCCTCCCTATTTCTTCTGTTTTTTATCTTCCTTTGCTGCTACCCTCCTGTCTATTTGTTGTGTTTCTCACACTGATGAATGGTTCAGGGGGCCATGAGGCCATATGCAGGGCTAAAGGATTAGCTTTATCATTGATAAGGAACTGGGGAGGAGCGTTGCATGGCCAGCTTGAATCTGAATGCCCTTCCTGAGAGGATGTGTCAGTGACAGCTTTATCCACATATTGTCAGAGTGACAGCAAGAGCAACACATCCAGAGACAGAGGCACAGTAAATACATAGGACGGTCAAGGTCAGGTCAATGTCAAAGCTCCCAGAGCAGCGAGGGCTCACGGGGAAAAGGTGTGTTGGCTCCAGGAAGATAGCGTGTGCTGCTCAACATCAAAGTATGGCTCTCATACATCCCCTCACACTGCGAATATGAGGAAACGGTTGTTTTGTTACTTCTTTTCACACGTAAAGGCGTACACGTGCATGCACACATGTGGGACAGCGAGCATGCAAACAGCTCAGTTCTTGGAAATACTTCCGTTGTTGAGAGTTGAGAGAGGGGCAGCTGAACTCAGATAGGACAGTCATTCTCATCTGCGTGCAGAGGTTAAAAGAAAACTCCCTTTTATTTCTTATTTTTTATTAATGCACACAACTGTGTCATACTCACAAATACTAATTTAAAGTCCAACTGAAATCACATTTGGTCATCATTTTTTGCAGTAAAAAATAAGGTCAATGTGTTTTTTAAATGTATTGTTAATAGGTTTTTATTATTAAAAGGAAGAAAAAAAGGTCTTTGGGGAAATATCAGAAATGCTCCTTTTTACAGAGTGCATTCTGTAAGAAAACCTCATTAAATATCTCATTGACATCTGTAATTACGCTAATAACTAAAAGTCCAACCTTGGAACAGAGCCTTTGTGGCTCACTTCATATGTTTCGAAAAGGGCACTAGTTTTGTTTATTCAATATTTATGTTTTTTAACGAACACCATTTCCCATAAGCCCTAGACATTCACGGGCTAAACGTCAGTGCTCGACAGAAGAGGCTAGCTCAGACATGTCTGTAATAGCAGCAGGACAGAGACGAACAAACTGGTGTAAACTAAAAAGTTGGAAAAATGACGAAGAGACAGGGCTGAAAAGCTCTTGATTTGCTGACATTGAATGTGCTCGGTTTGGAGTTATGGTCAGAAACTATAATTTGACAATTATAAAACCGTAAACTGTAATGCTTGACACTGTTTTTTTTAATTCTTCCAGTAGGCATTTCTTATTATTGACTCTAGACAGTTGAATCAGGAGGAGTGGTTACTTAATTTTCAAAAAAGAAACATTCTTAAAAACTTTTAATTTTGTGAGAGAAACGGGTGGAATGCTTTCACCTTGTTATATGTTTTCTGTTGTTTTAATAAAATATAATTTTAGGACTCTAATAACTGACCGAAACATTTGTTAGGATAAAGATTTGTTTTGCAGTGTGGTACCGTTATCTTGGTGGCCACTATTCTTTCCATTAATAATATAAGTGAATTCATCCATCTGTGCTTATGATCTTATTTTAACAAGTAGATAAATGATTAGATGTAATTTGCCGTAGATGCAGTCGTGTCATTCTGTAAAATGTGTCATTTATGCGTTTTGATTGTCAACCCTTTTTCCGTAACTGCATGTGAAATCGTCCACAGGGTGACGACTTGTGAGTGCAGATCAGAGTGGGAGTAAAAATTCCCAGGATTCCAGTGACACGGGGACCTGACAATGACCTTCTGTGTCCTCCCTGAATGGATACATCCGACGCTGTAAGGATTTATATGCGCATTGAAGCACACCGTATCCAAATGATCTCATGAGAGATAAGAAAAGAGTATCTGTTCTTTGTAATTATAATTAATGGCGTTTAAAAAAGAGGACATTTCTCACGACAGCACTGATGTTGCTGGGTGTAGATATGTGGGTTGATGTTGAATGCACATTGCAGGTTGTTGGAAATGCAAATTAAATTTCTATTTTCCTGCTCCTGCTCCAGATCTTTTTCAGTTTATCGACCATTTCAGATTTATTTCCACCTGCTTTTCGAGCAATAAATTGAGCGTTAAGTGGTGGCAGTTTACAAGCATTTGGATCACAGTGTGCACGGACCACATTGACATGGTTGTACACATTTATTGGACACATATTGTGCATTAACCATACACCAGCAATTTAATAACTACTTGTGTTTTCCTGACCTCTGACCTGAGCAGGAGATTGTTTAAAGACCTGTGGATTAAACCTCGCATCTTATAAAATCACAAACAAGCAATTGAATTGTATTTGCTCTTAATAACAACTTACAAATAATGTACAGCAGATGTGTCGTGAAGGGAAAAAAGAAAACAACAAATGTGTTTTCCTTTAAAATGTGTTTACAAAAATAAACCTGAGAGGCTGATGCAGGTCAGAGTGCAGAGCGGACTTTCTCTCTGGCACACGGATCGACTGGGACCAAATAAGAGAAAAGGGAAACACTTAATTACTTCCTGAGAGCAAGGCACGGTTGTGGGATAAATGTAGCAGCACTGTATTAGTGTTTACAGAGGAAACAGACCCGGGCACACACCACCCATCCTGGACGTTGCAAACACCACATCCAAGGTGAGAACTACTTCTTCTGAGAGGATCAAAGCCACCTCGCAGTGTTCATGACACTGTCAGTCACAGGGAAGCAAGAGACCAACTGCTGCTCTTGACAGTAACCTGGCCCAACGTCCGCAAAGCTATTTCCCCCCTGTGAACTGTCTCTTCTCCAAACTAAATTAGTAACAACATGGTTGCCAAACAAACTGCCAAAATCCTTGATTAGTTTCCTCTTCCGTCTGCCTTTTACTATTGTTATTGACCCTGCGGAATGAAGCCTAAGTACTGGCCCCGAGCCCTTGTCGGTTGTTTGACAGAGATGTTTGAGTGTGTGTTTATGTGTGGGTGGCCTGTTCTTTTCCGCCCCAGAGGAGCAGAAGTGGAGAAGCCAGGCATCAAGGCTTTAACTATTTGCTCTTCCCAAGTCCTATTTCCAGCCACAGCCCTGAGGCATGCTACTTCAACATCCTGTGACTCGGGCCTGACTGACCACTGCTCCGTGACCCCGGGGGCCAGCGCTCTGAAAGCTGAGGATGGGAGGAACCAGGGGTCCGTGTTGTGTCTTGAAACTTCCCACAATAATAAAAACAGTGTTTGTTTATGTTCTCATAAGGAGAGGGAAGGGGAAGGTGGGGATCAGGGAAGTAGGATGAGTGTAAAAGTTCAGCGAGGGGTCTGAGAGTCAACAAACAAACTGTGACTTTAGACTTACGCAAGCTGGAATTATTGTAATCTAATGTCATTTACTTGACAGAGTGCTAGTGTGTGTGTGTGTGTGTGCGCGTGATGATTGCATGCCTGAAAGAAGCTGGCTGTGTGAGAGTACAGTGTGTCTAGTCACTATAAATAACCCCAGTTTGAAAACATGAGAGAAAAATAGCCCAAATTAGGACATAAATATTCAGAGTGTGTGCAAAAAGAACCAATCCCATTCAGCATGCAGGCTAAGATTAGATACTAACTTTATCAGCAGGACATGTCCATGCATTTAGTAAATGTTGACGTGTGTACTTAGTTTAATTTTTGTAGGTGGTGGTCAAAAGTTTACATACACCTGTCAGAGACACTTATGTAATGGCAGTTTGGGGATTTCAGTTATTTTGCAACTTCTCTTTTTCTGTGACAGACTGATTGTCACAAAACAAAACAAATAAGTTTGGTTTCTTTTATAAGTTTTTTATGGGTTTTCTAAAAAGATGACAAAACCTGACGGGTCAAAAATATACATACAACTTACAGTACTGTATATTATGAATACTGGGAGCATAGAAAGTTCTAAAACGTCACTGAACCTCTTAACAGTGATCATGATTTACTACAGTTGGTAACTTTTCTGCGCCTGTATAAATAGGGCTTGTTTGACCGCATGCATTGAGCCACACACATCACCATGAAAGTCCAAAGAGCTCAGTACATGTCTGAGAAAGTGCATGATAGATTTACACTAGTCAGGAATGTCACTTGGCGCCATCTCAAAGCTACTTCAGGCCCCGAGATCATCAGTGCAAACAACTGCTTGTACGTACAAAGTACTGGGAACTGTGGTGTCTTTGCCTTTGGTCTGGAAGAAAACGCAAACTGTCACACTTTGCTGAGAGACAGTTGGTGCAGATGGTCCGACGTAATCCAAGACTCACCAAAACAAAACAAGTCTGCCATGATGTAGAAGCTGCTGCATCACAGGTACACTGTCCTCAGTCAAGTGAGTTCTACATCGCCACGGGCTGAGAGGCTACGCTGCAAGAAACAAGCCGCTCGACAAAATCGCGTGACTCAAGTTTGTTGCTCATCACACTGACAAACAAACAAGACTAAGAGTCTACAGCCCTCCAATGACAGGAGATATGTAAGATGGAAAAAGGGTGAGGCTATCATCCCTACACGTATCTACTGTCAAGCATGGTGGTGGTAGTATCACGCTCTGGGGTTGTTTTTGCTGCCAGTGGAGCTGGTGCATAGCTGAAAGTGGACGGAGTAACGACGAAGGAAGATTACCTCCAAATTCTTCAGGACAAAATCAAACCATCAGCTAGAAAGTTAAATATTGGAAGGAATTGGGTGTTTTTGAGATGGCGCAATGAAGCTAAAATTAATCTTTTGGGGTGGTCAACCCCATTGAAAATATGAGGACTGCCCTGAAAAGACCATGCAAGTAAACCAGCACATTTGGTTGAGTTCTACCAATTCTGCCAACATGAGTTACCAGAATGTTGCCAGAAGCTTGTTGATGGCCACCAAAAGTGGTTGATTGAGGTCAAATGTTCTAAGGGACATGCAACCAAATACTAGCTGTGATTATGTTATATATTCAGAAGGAAAAAAAACTGAAAAAAAAGCTGCAACAATCATTTTAACCCCAATACTGCCATAATATACTGTTGCTGTCCCTGACAAGTATATGTAAACTTTTGACCACACTTCAACTCTCTTCAATTTTCCTTCATGTTCTGCCACATGGATCTCCTGTGTGTTTGGAGTTGTCCGGCTGATAAGGATTGTTGGTGCATCCCTGAACTATGATCAATAGCTCTGCCAGTGTTCTTCCATGCCCTATCACCTGCCTGGCGCTCAGACAGCAGGAAGATCTGGGCTTTAACTCGTCAGCGTCAATCACAGATAAGTGAACTGATATTGAACATCACAAGACACAGAATGAAAAGACTCAAGAGTGGCAGAGTTTGTCTTCTTATTTGCAGCATAATGAAGGAAAATATAGAAGACAAAATACATTTTCCTTCACAAGTTTCCTTTAGCAGCATCACAGCTAGCGTTTATTTCCCACTGACTTGCAGCAGTCGTGGAGAGGGTTTAGCCAAAACATCTCTGAGCTACTAAATAAAAAATGCTCCAACGCTGAGTTTAAGCATTACGACTGCAGGTCAAGGCTTCTCACCACCGTCTCCCTGGCCCTGTGATGTTTTATTCAGCTGTAACATTTCTCTTCTTGTGCTGCAGTGTGAGACAGATGGAGACAGAGAGGGGAAGAAACAGGGGAGAGTGATGGGGTGATAGGGAGAGGTGAGGAGGTAAAATTGGGAGAGAAGGCGGGCGATGCAGGTAAATAACAGATAGGTTGAGGAGACGTGGTCGGGGAGATGAGAGAGAATACAATATCAGTAACTGTTACAGCAGCAGCGTGACATTTACTGAGAAGAGCGATTTCCAGGCTGTGCAGAAAACCCCAAAAAGCATCTTCACCATCTCACTTGGACCGAACCTGCTAATGACACCTGACCGGCCGAGGAGCCAATAGTATTAGTATAAAATGTAATATTTCTTTCCCTTTCTTCAACAGAGATAGTAGAGCAATAACAGAGAATGAGAGGAGAGACTGGAGGGACGACGTGAAACGAAGGTCCCTGGAACACATTTGAACCATGGACGTTGTCTGTACTTGAGTATATCCATTTTATGTATGTACTTTATACTTATGCCCTACTTTTCAGTAGGTATTGTACTTTTTACTCCACTACATTTATCTGACAGCTGTAGTTGCTAGTTACTTACAAAATATAACCAATTAATAAATTATGTCTTATTATACATTAAGCTACCCAGCCACACCATAACCAGCTGCAACATTAGCGACACTCAGTGATCAATAATTCTAATACAATAATATATTATTCTGAAATGGGCCATTCTGCATAATGAGTACTTTTACTTTTGTACATTTGGATGCTAATACATTTGTACTTTTACTTAAGCCAAATTTTAAATGCATAACTTTTACTTTTTTTTTTACTTAAGCAGAAGATCTGAGTACTTCTTCCTCAGTATTAGTATAAAATTAGCTTTTGAAAAATAGGGTGGGACGTTTTACTAATGCTCAGTTTAAAGATTTTGTCTTAGGTGTGTGTTATCCGTCAGCAGTGGTGGAAGAAGTATTTATATCTCTTTCTTAACTAGAAGTAGCAATACAACAGTTTAAAAGTAATCATACTTAAGTAAAAGTACAGAAGTATTATCAGCAAAGTGCACTTGAGTAACAGTATTTGTTATGCAGACAAACATGATTGTGATTGTTATATTGTTATATATTATTGGATTATCGTTACTGGTGTATTAATGTGGAAGTTGCATGTTACTGTTGTAGGTGGAAGTCACACTACATTATTTAGGGTAGTTTAATCTGTAACAATGCATCATATTTTATAAACTGTCCGTATGTTTTATATGTAAAATCTTAATCTACAGAATAACTATTATACTAGTGAGTATAAAGTAACATAAAATGGAAATACTGAAACAAAGTACAAATACCTCAAAAAGTACAGTACTTGAGTAAAGGATTAGTTGATCACTTATTGTACATACAAATGATTGTTCCTCCTCTGTATCTGGTGATATGTTGCTAGGCTACTGTATAAATCTATCATTCACTCAGTTTTTTTTTACAGTTGTATCCATATTTCTGTTATATTTCAGTCGTTTCCGATAATACAACTGCATTTTGGTACCTTTTCATTGTGCTGCAGGTGCAGTACGGCGCAGCAAAGGCTCACATTCAACAGACATCACAGTGTAAGAGTTTAACGCCTGCAGAGTATCTGTAAGTCAAACATCCTCGCCCTGCAGGTGGAGTGGGGCCGTTCATTCATTTACAGTATGAATGGTTTTGTATTTCACTAAAGCACATCGCTGTGAGCACACAAACACCATCCACCCCATATTCCCTCTCCTCAAATATTGTCTTGCTGGTTTCCAGCAGCCCGCAAGCTCTTTCACAAGCAGGAGAAAAGCTTGACTATCACTGAAGATGCTCCCAATTGTAGGCATCCTCTTCCCCGTCTTCCCCTCTGAGACGTCCAGTCATTTAACAAGGCAGAAGACACAGAGGAAGAAAAGAATCAATAAGAGAGTACAAAGAGCTGGAGTCAGTCCGACAACCAAACAAGCAGCATCAATATTGATCTGGATTGGTTGGATGGATCAGAGAGGAGAGCGATGTCTACCCCACTTTTACCCATGTGTGGGCAGAATTAGTGCACACACAAAATGGATATGAAAACTGAAAATATGTTAAATTTACACAATATGGTCTTTTGCAACTGAGCATTTTGGGGAAAAAAAAAGAAGAATCTCCGTTATTGAAATCTGCATTTTCTCACAGGCTGCACTGAGAAAGTAACATGTTGCTGGAAACCTGGAGAAGAATTTTGCCAAAATGTAACACTTTTTGTATTTGCGATTAATCACAGCCCATCTGGTTGGCCTTGACATACCAACTTAGCGGACAAAACATGTGATGAATGACGTTGAAACTACCCTTGAAAGAAACCTTGGTCTCAAACCTCCTCACAAATAACAGCTCAGCCAAGGATTCATTCCTTTTATCAACACAGCATTTTACATGCACACAGCGTGACAAGAATTTTATTATTTTCATATTGAACTCAAAAGTAGTTTCACTTGTTTTGGGTAAATTTTGTGGCAGTTTCAGTGTTTTGTTAATTTGCAACAGGTTCAGGCTGAGTGGGAAACTAGAGAGAAACCTAGTAGATGAAAGCAAAAACAGAAAGATATGCCACACACTCACTCCCAACACACACATGCATACACACCTCTAATCTGCTACCCTGAGGAGCCCCCCTTGTTCCAGGAGGGGCCCTGCACCTGCTCTGGCAAGTCGGGGCCTCCTGGGGGAGAACGTTGAGGGGGCCCAGGAGAGGTGCGCCTGGTTCCAGCATATCACTTTTGTTAAACAGCACATTATTCCACAGACATCCCAGTGTTGGCTCCGGCCACAGGCGGAGCCCAATGCCCCAATAGCCGGGCCCTGCTCCTGTCTCATACTGCCTACAGCACCTTTACGTCCTTGACAGTTTTTACCCGTAAGGCCTACTTCCTTTCTGAGCTGCGTTTCCCAGCCAAACGTTCAGTCTACTCAGAGAAAAACAAGCGCTGCAACTTCTTACCTCCGTACCAATTCTAGTTTTAAACATCAGCTTAAAGGAATAGCTTTACATGTAGGTAGATATAAACTATTTATTCATTTTCAAAATAGTTGCTGGTTATTTTTCTGATAACCGACTAATAGAGTCATTGTTGCAGATGTAGTCTGAAGGTGACAAAATCCGCCTGCCAGCACCTCTAAAGCTCACTAATTAACGGTGACGGACTAGGAGCCTAGCAAAAACCATAAAACTGTAATTAGTCATTTTTACACTTTAGTTTTTGTATATATTAAACAAATGAGATAAAACATCTCAATTAGTGAGCTTTAGAGGTGCTGGTAGGTGGATTTTCTTACCATTGGACAGAGCCAGGCTAGCTGTTTCCCCCTGTTTCCAGTCTTTATGCTAAGCTAAGCTAACTGGCTCCAGCTAGGCTACATATTTACCGTACAGACATGAGAGTGGTATCAATCGTCTCACCTAACTCTTGGCAAGAAAGCAAATATGCATATTTGCCAAAATGTTTAACTATTCCTTTAAGTGTGCTGCTCTTACGGCCAAGTAAGAGGCAGCTTGTCTTCCCAGCATCAAGCCACAAAGCCTCCTGTAGTACCAGCAACAGCCGCGGCCTTCAGTCCTGCCTGCTGGGAGATCCTGGATCACTAAAAGGTGAAGGAGCAAAGAAGCAAAATATTAAGCCTCCCAGCAGCCGCACTACCTGAGCTCTATACATCAAAGGCTGAGCAGAAACCAGCAGGGAGGTGTTTTTCACTGGGGACTCTTTCAGCGCCGCGCTGCCTGACAAATAGGCTGGAAAGTTCACTGCATTAACCCACATGTTGACACTAGGCTGTGAACACGGAGTGATGGAGGGGCAATAGGGGGCTGCAGGGAATGACATACTGCTCAGTTCTTTGGGGTGCAATAAACATACATGCACAGGCGAAAACACACAGGCATGTACAGACACACACCAAACACACAGCAAAGGAAGATCTAGTTGGTGTATCTGTGATTTACTTCTTGGTGGATATTCTCTGAAATAAACCTGGACCCTCAGCTGTCACAGTTACTGTAAGAGAGGTGAAAGTGGTCCTTCTAGGTGCTTCAGCTACTTCAACCCTCCAGTCAGAGAGCTGCACACAGCTGTACGTGTGTGAGAGAGAGAGAGAGAGAGAGAGAGAGAGAGAGAGAGAGAGAGAGGTGGGAAAGCGGAACCCTCATTAGGGTGTTAAGAGGGAAGAGCCACAGACACAACACAGCCACACAGACAGAGATACAGAAACAGTCTCACACACGCACAGGGAGGTGGGTCCTGTCGAGGGAAACAGTAACGGCAAAATGAAACTAGACAAACTTCCACAGCACCTGTGTAGACAAGAGAGATTAAGAGATTGAGATCAACAGTGGTGCAGCTCTGATCAGAGGACACAGACTCCAGTAAACACTGAAATGATAGCTTTTACTGTTTAAATATAGATTTACTTATGCTGAGGGCCTTGTAAACTATCTGAATAAAGGTTAACTGCACCAAAATTGGTTTGGTTTATTTGATCTAATATGTTAATGGCGTGCAACACATGAGTTTGTTTTTTTTTGGAGGGTGGGGTGATGATAAAAAATGGGTCTTATTTCCATCATTGTTCCTGGTGTTTGAACTGTCCACCAACCTTTATCTAGATGTAGACAAGATTTTAAAAACTGGAAAATTAAACCATAAAAGCAGCCAGTCAATAAAATAAAAGAGTTTATTGACTGGTGGAGATTGAACTGTAAATTGTATAAATTCTGTGTCATTTCAAACCGTGCCTCAGTGCCTGAGAGTAAAGACAGAAGCAGATCAGTTCTGTTTTGGGAATATGCGAGTGCGAGATAGTGACTCACATTAGGAGCTTAATAACTGCAGCCTTTTACGCTCCCATTAGGTCATTAATATCACAGCACATTCAAAACTCTGGCAAGAAGAAGTAGAAGAAAAAAAAAGATTAAGAAAAAGCCCTCTTTACCCTTTTGCTCCCTCAAGGAAGTACATGGAAAAAAAGAGAAAAGGAGAATGGAAGAAAAAATCTCCTTCATCTCTGTAGGCAACTCAAATCCTCCTGTAGCTGCAGCCAAAAACTAAATTAAAAACACTGAAGTGTTGGGGTGTTTAACAGGCGCAGCGCTGCACTGAGAGGGGATGGAGGTTCTCTCATGCTTAACAATTTGTTCCTGTGCTCTCTGCTGTTTAGACGGATCAAACCAATTAAAAGCATACTACCACACACACACACACACACACTTCAGCTATACCTAACTATACTCCATGTTTACCAACTGCACTCCTACATGATGATTCTTTGATTCATTTACTATTGTCACAACAAAGAGTGTAGCTCACAGGTCTGACAGCAGCAAAAACCTGCCGGCTATTCGTTGGAAGAGCCCTCATACAGTGTGTTATCTCCAAGACGTTATAATAACATGATAATATTTATTCAGAACAACAGGGCCGCCACAAAACACGGGGCAGAGGTAGAAAATGTTGAAATTTGGACTGAAGTTTTATTTTAAATTGAAAGTTTTATTTAGTATAAGTAATTCTTCGGTAATTTCTCAAACTGGTGCAGCCAGTCAAAGGGATTTTTCACAACCTGGCAACCCAAAAGTGGTTCTTATTAATGGCTTATAACTGATCTATAAAGCACTGGAAAATGATTTATTAACCATTAATAACCAGTGTTGGAAGAGGTATTGAGATCTTCAACTTAAGTAAACATAGCAATACCACAATATAAAAATACTCCATTACAGGTAGAAGCCCTGCATTCATAATTTTACTCAAGTACTAAAGTATTAGCAGCAAAACATACTGAAAGTATCACAATTAAAAGTAATCATTAGCTGGATGATACTGACGATGATATTATTATTATTATTTATACATTACTGTGTAGGTAGTTTTAACTATGTTGGGTAGTTAAATCTACAACAATGCATCCAAGTTTATGAGCTGATCAAATATTTTGTGCGTGAAATCTTGATTGTCAAAGTAACTAGTAACTAGATATATCTGTTAAATAAATTTAGTGGAGTTAAAAATATAAAATGGTTAAAATGAACAAGTACAATTGTGCCTTCAAACTGTACTTAAGTACAGTACTTATAACTCCTTTATAAAGGATGTCTTATTACACAATGGCACTGACACGATTCAGCTAAATTTACAACCCAACCTTTTTGAGCACAGAGCGTCGAACACTATTTTCAGTGTCCCTGTGGGAAAAGAGTGCAGGAAGGAACCCATTCAGGCTTCCTGGGTCAGAAGTTAAAAGAGCCATGAGTGAGCACCACACACCTCGAGGTATTTGCTGAATATAGGAACTCGTTCCCAACACATCCCAGACTCTAGAGTCTGTGCAGGAAACTAAAACGAAACAGTCAGCTAATGGGATAATATAACCATAATGAACATGAGTAACCACACCGCTGATGAAGTCATGCACTGTAGCTTCAGTTCAAAAGAAGAGCTGCAGCCTCAGAGAAGCAGATCACACAGCCGGAGCATTAGCAAAAGCCTGAGAATGTAGGCGCAAACAGCTGTGATTAAACTGAGGGATGACGATCTTCCACAGTGACACAACCTCATTTGGTCTCCTGGTGGCCTGCATACCTCGGCTATACCCCCCAGGGATCCTAAAATACACTGCAGGCCAGGCCTCGGCCCAGCCAGCCAGCTAGCCGTGAGGTGGGGTAGCAGCCAGGGAGAGGGGAGAGAGGAAGGGCCAGGGGGCAGAGCTG
Organism: Maccullochella peelii; assembly: GCA_002120245.1. Lineage (NCBI taxonomy): Eukaryota > Metazoa > Chordata > Actinopteri > Centrarchiformes > Percichthyidae > Maccullochella > Maccullochella peelii. The sequence continues at coordinate 336,205 of LKNJ01000354.1, read as the reverse complement.
CAAGCCTGGACAAGCTAGTCAGCTCCACAGGCCTCAGATGACAGTCAGACTGACAACACAGCAGGAATGTTAACCTGTTTGTTAACCTGAAGCTTTTTCAGTGTGTGTGCTTGCATGAAAAAGACAGTTTCGGAGCAGTGATTCCCAAATGTTACAAGGCTAAATTAAGAAGGAACAAAAGCAGACAAATGCACAGATTACCCAGAGTCACGTACAGTCGCTGTGTGCTTTATTTAGCCAACTCTCAGATCACTTCTAAATGAGCAGTGGGGTTAATTTAGGATTCACGGCTTGATCAGGCCATCGGGGTCATGGAGGCCATTATCTGCTCATATTCTAAGGATATGACTGACACACACTGGCCACATGAAGTGACTGCATCATGTCAATTTCCAAACGACAGAGGGCGCAATTTGGTATTTTAAGTTTATGATGAGAGGGGAAACACACACGCGCGCACACACACACACACACACACACAGATTGCATCTTCATACTTAGAATTAATGTCTTGTGATCCTAAACACACACAGCTGCTGCTCTAAATGATGTGTGAATGTTAATATGGGGTTACATCATTTAATGAGAACTAAATGTTACTTCATCAACATCAGCAGCCTCAGCAGTCGTCACCACCATTACAAATATCAACCACCAAAACATACAGACTCATAAACAGTGAAAAGGACTGAGGATATTGGACATAGGATATATATCTAACAGCACAAAGCTCTACACCTCTGCACAATGAACGTTTCCAAAACTTAACTGGAAGATGAAAAATGAAACAGATGCTTGAAATGTGTTTTGTAATTTGTAATATTTCATTTTAGTTAAATTGGAAACACTTTAGTTTAACCCCCTTATTTAGCATTTATAAGCATTATATAAACATTTAATAAATGCTTTATAACTCACCTTAATGCAGTTGTAAACAGATTAAGTGTTTATTCATGTATTTGTCAACAACTATAACTCCTCCTGTGGGCACCCATAAGTGAAGGTTGCTTTATAAACAAATAATGAATGATAATATAGTAAAACAGTGTTAATAATAATATAAAATATGTCTTCATAGGAGAAGTTATAATTGTTGACAAATGCCATACATTAATAAACACCTAGAAATGTCCTTAAAGCTGCGTACAACAACATTATAGTGTTTTAAACCATTTATATAGTGCATATAAAAACTCAATAGGGGCAAATAAAGTAAAAGTTTAAGTTTAAGCGCATCCACAGCTATTTGTAAGTCAGAATCTTTAGACTTAGGTATTCAATTAATTCAATATAGTGTTGAAACTGTGGCTAACATACAGTAGATGGTGGACGGTTGGTGAACTCTTTGAACTCAGATGTATATACGGTGAAAACAATGTTCTACAAAAGATGATTTTGACTTGTGCCACTACGTGAGAAAGTACAACCATGTATTGAGTGGCTAGTAGACTACCTGATGAGGGCTGAAAATAATTAAGGCTCAGTCCCTGCTGTCTGGGTATTAAGACTAAGTTGCTGCACCTGAAGGCCTCCAACAAGAAGCTCTTCACCTCGATTCACGTTCTGCTCTGTTTAAAAAAAAGGAATACTGATGCTTCAAACCACATGTTAAACTTCACCGTTTAGAGGAAGAATTTCAGTTTCAAAAGTGCAAATGTTTCAGTTCAGTTGTTTTGGTTCTGACCACTACGGATCTGTATCACACATACAGACATGCTGTATAGATCTATGTAGGCCTATGTAGTTACTGCTCTGTAAACACAGGAGGCTGCAGGACTAAAGAGTTCAGGATTGTAGACGGTCATCATCGGAGTCTGGGGAAGATTCTGATGAAGAGGATCATGCTGATGAAAGAGAAGGAGACCAGGATGAGCATCAGCCACAGCAGCCAGTTGACGGATTTCTTGGTGTGCTGCTCCAGCCGCTCCGACTCCGTCTTCAGCTTCTCAAAGTTCATGTCTGCCTGACGCATCGACTGGCTCAGAGTCTGTGGAGGGAAAGGAACACACAACCGATGATGTAAACACCGAGACAAACATCAGAGACTACCACACTAGTGTCTATGTAGAGGGTTTATAGGTTGGTCGTGAATGTTATTTGTCTTATACTGCCCACTTGTGGACAGAATCAGCTCAGACATGCGACATGTTTGGGGAACAGAAACATAAAATGAAACCTAATAAACGTCACGCACAGAAAATGAAAAGATCTGAATATAAAAACATATTGGCAAAAATGTTAATGGTAAAATCTGACACAGAGGCGGGCAATAAACCAAAACATTTAAAATACAATACGCTATTAACAAGAAATCGACAGATTCATTTTGATATGTTCAGTAAAAGCTTCCCCAGGTGCTTCTGAAATGTGTCTCCTTAAAAAGAAAAAAAACTACAACACCCATCCACCATTCAGTCACATGCTTCTGCCTCATTTGGCCTTCATCATCAACAGTCACCTGTACCTTTAACACAACATCATCTTTGACACAATAATAATAATAATACCGGCTCATCACAAAGCACAAAGCTGTTTCTCTGCAACTGGGATAATGGGTTAGCCGTTAACTGTTAGTTGAATAGTGAGCTTATTCCCATTAACAAGTTCAAAATTAAATCTATTCTGGTCTCTGCTGAACCTGGGTCTATAAATGAAACTGTACTGAAAACACACACATTTTGTTTAGTCATTATTTAGGCTGGTAAAATGTATTCTGTAAATACAGTATGATTACTACAGTAGAAGTATCACAGTATTATGAATACTGTGATTCTTCTACGTGTCCATCCAGTTACCTGGTTGTCCTGTTTGATGATGTTCTGTGCTGCCAGGGTGTTGTTCTTCAAATTTCGGGCCAGGTTGAGCATGTCCTCGGCGAGTTTCTCCTGCAGGTTGTGGTGGTGCTGCAGGACGGCCTCCAGCTCTGCAGCAGACTGACGCTCATCCAGAGGAAGACCTCTGCACAAGGCGGGACAGCCTGATTAACATTTTTATTTTACTGCAGCAACAAAAAGTGATAAAAGTTCCTATGTTGGCGTCTTTTAAAAGCATTTCGCAGCGAGGAGTGACAGTGTTCTGACAATACGTCCAAGGAATATTCCAACAACACCTGAATAATCATGATAATGACGACACACAGAGCTGGGAGTGAGCCTGAACTTTTCAGAAGCAATCACTGGTTTTTACAGACATATGTAAATAAATACAGTATAATGGACATTAGTTCTTTGAGACAAGAAATAATAAGTACAGCTTTACCTTCTGTTTCGCAAGTCTGTATCTGATGCGCCTATAGAGAGGAAAGGAGAACATCACCTTTGTATAATATCACTCTCAATCAGGAGACTTGCTTGTTTAAATATTAGGTATCATTCTTCAGTTGAGATACTGAATTTAAGATGTCTTTGAATTCCAAAATATTTCTTACCTTTGCCTGACGACCCCTGTAATGACGCAAAAGAAGAACATTTTGTGAGCTGGACAGAATGTGGGGCCTTTAGTATTTATTTTTTAAATCTACTTTTTTCTACCAAACCTTGAAGTATTTCATTTGGAGAGCCCAACTTTTGCAGTTAGAGCATAACTAACTAACCTCAAAGCTGATAACATCAGTTGAAAGCTAATATACAGTCCAGCCCATGGGCTAAAATGTCCATGTTTTAAATGGTAAACCAATTGTAATTGGACTACTTACAGCTGTGAGCAAAACAACACAGATGTTCTGCAGCAGCTTTTGTTTCTACAGTGTGGTAAACCTCAGGAGTGAACTGTCCACCTTACATCTTGACTACTCTGCGTTTGAGCAGAGAACAGCGTAGGTCTCACCCTACCGTGCCGAGCAGCTCGTCCCTCATCTCTCCTGTACACCGGGCCTTCGTCTGCATGTGGACAGTTTTAGTGGCAGGCATCCTCTCATTGGCTATTGTGGGTGTTCGTCCGGGGGCGAGGAACTGATTAGCTAAAGCTTTTTCTGTTGGTGAAGACTGAACGAGAACAGAAAAGAGTCTGAACAGGAGAAAAACTCAAGAGACCAATAAAAAAAAAGCCTAAACAAGAACTGACTGTTTCAAACAAAGAAGAAATACAGAGGATGGACTACTGTTTTAAACACTGCCATGAATATTAAAATGACACATCCAGTACATAATATGCAAAATGGCAATAATGTTGATAGTGTAAAATATTTCCACTGACCAGTTTCTCTGCCTCTAGAAGTCCTTTCAGAAAATCGACTTTTCTTGTGTATTCAGTCAGTACTTCTGATGTGGGTTTGCTGAAAAAGACAAGTTGTTTTTGAATAACAGCATTTTTAAACCCATCAATAAATGAATTACACGGTCAAGCACAACGCTGGTGTGAACAGTGAGAGAGACACTGTGTAAAATAGTAGTGAGATGCGCCTGCGTCAGAAGGTTGAGTGGTTCACAAGTGTTGAAAGTCTTTAGTTGCTTTCGCATGGGCGACCTACAGTGAGTGTAAACATTTGAGTACAGCAACTTTGTGTGTTACAAATTAGCAATAATAAAAACATTAAGACACATGAGAGTTAAGAGAGACGTTACCTCTGGCTTTTCCTCAGAGCCACCAACATCTCCTCCAGGGCACCAACATACTAGAGGACAGAAAACACAAACAGTGACGTTGGCTGACATTTCTTTGGATGTTTTAAATAGTTTGAAACAGACAATGATAAACTTGAGTGATGCCAAGCTGTGTACACTCTGCTGTGCTTTTTTGTATTAAAACTCGGAGACAAACAGCCCCGAAGACCTAAACCCACTCTTCTTGTTAAAATACTCATCCAGGTGTTAATAGTGGCCACTTCAAATGTATTAATAAGCAAATAATTTGACACGTAGAAATTCAGAGGGTTGCTGTGAGGAACATCACAGTGGCATACAACTAATAACGAATGATTAACTAACATTGATAAACCAGAATAGTGATTGAAGATGTTCATTCCCACCACCTCTGATCCAGTGACAGCCTTCAGGACAATATATTAATGATCTAAAGATTATGCTAAGAAACTGTGTATAAATCAAGGAAAGCATATACAATCAGTTGCCTGTTTATTATTAGGTACACTTAGCCAAAACTAATGCAGGACTAATACAACAGTCCTGTAATAAATCACACCTTTAGAGAGGCGTTTAATCAACTTTATGGTCTTTCTGGAGGCTGTAGTTTGTGTTATTTTAATATTTAGTCTACTCTCATTTATATAAATAGGGTGGACAAAAAGAAACACCACTTGTAAAGCAATACAGTTCAACAGCACCACTAACTACATCCTGTTTCACTAAAAACTCAACATTATAACCTTCATGAAGTAGATTTATTGCAGGACTGCTGTATCAGACTGCTAAACTGGAAACTGAGTGTATTGGTGTGAATATGAAATTGTAATATGGGCTAGGATGTGTTACAAGTACTTTTTTATTGTTTGGACTGGTATATAAAATTGTATATATTTACTTATATGCGGATTTCTAGGTGGGTTTAATGTAGTTTGCAGGTCAAATGCACTGTGTAATGTTAACGTGCCTGTTTGCTGAGGAGTAAGTTATTCTGTCATTCGTACAGTAAGCTAACTTAGCAAGGTTAGCAAACAATCTACAAGTGAACTGTACTGTACACTAGTTAAATGTTTTCAATGTGTAGAAGAGAAGAGAAGAAAATACCACTGAGAGGTACCATCTAAATGATCTTCTGTCACTGGTGTCAGTGACGACGTGGCTAACAGACATGAGCGGCTCACAGATGCAGCTAACAACATAAACAGTCATGCTAACTTTAGCTAATGAAGGTCAGTGAAAAACAGCACAGAACGATACGATTCAGTCAGTATTTACATTGTCTTACCTTCTCTAATCTCCATTCAGTTTCTCCTCGTTTCTCCGACGCTATAGATTCACAGCGAGACAATAATCTGATAAAATTTATTTCTAATCTAGAAGCCATGTTTGAAGCCGACACACCGTCGCAGTAGTATGACGTTAATGAGCTCGGTGTGGACGTGGGCGGAGCTTCGCGGTAGCATATACAGTCAATGGTTTACACCGGCAGTTTATACTTACATAATACCAGTGAATTCTTATTTAATCCAACGATTTTACTCTATATTTTAACCTTTGATAAGATTAACAATGATATCTGTGTGTATGTAAATGAAGGTTACCCTAACAACACTTGATTTAGTCTCATTTGTATTTACTTTTTTAGTTAAGGTTTATGTTAATAAAACAAAAAAATGAAGAAAAAAAACTTTTCGTGGGTGCACAAGCCTTTTCAAATGACAAATACATTTTACTTATTATTTATCACATTTTGCTCATGTTGCCTGTTTCGTTGAAAAAGGAAATGTCCTAAATAATACCCCACTGACAGGGTTCATGGGAATAGGGAAGAGCACGAATAATATCGGCTAAATGTGGCAAAATAATGTATGCTCAAAAGTCCACTTGCTAGCGCAGAGCTTTCAACCACATATCACAGTCTTCCTCAGCAAGCAGTATGGAACAATACTAAAAACAAAATTAATTTTTCTTTAAAACACTGATTGTAATGCTTAATGACGATTACTGATCCAAGGTCATATTTTTCTGCTTTTATTGACCACAAGTTGTATTATTAAGTGATATCTGGATCTGAGATTCCACAGATGTATATACTGTAGACTGCATGCATCTTGCTTTATTCATTACCTATCTGTTTTATGTGTACGCTATTAAGGATTTTATTTTATTTATTTATTTTGTTTGAAGGTAATTATTGTACTCAATAACAACTATAAACATCATTTTCTCTAATTAGACCTCTTATTAGGACTGTTTTTGATTGACATCTCTCTCACTCTTTAATGAGCTTTGTTTCACCTGTTTGGGTTAAACAACCCACATACCTGACAAGGCCCACGGACAAGGCAGAATAGTTTGTTTTTTTGTTAAGCCATTTCCTGATGTTTATTACCTAATTTAATTTTATCTCAATAACAAAGATGTGAAGGAGTTTACCCTGGATAGAGAGGAAAAAGTGTGTGGTATATCAGTATAACATAATATACACTGACCCACTTGCTAGAAAAGTAGGAATTGAAATAATACAGATTTTAACTTGACTAACTTGGATTAGAGTTGATCTTCACTTAGTGTAGTACAGCAGACAGGCTTGATGGTTGTTATTCCATGTTGACTATAAGATGTTTTTTATCTTGAACAGACTCCTTTAACTGTCCTGTTAAAACACAACTCTCTACTTACCTTTGAGACGACCTCAGGTTTATATTAAGTCATTGCTGCAGCTTCACTGGGAACAGTGAAAGTTAACATTTAAACAGACAAAGCTAAGTTTAGGTCAGAGTTAATATAACAATATCCCTATTTTTAAAGAAAATATCGTGACAATATTTTACATGGGAAACGTTTTGACAGAAGACTGAATGTCAAATTTAATGGATGAAAAACTACAAAACAACAAAGACTTTCATCCTGTGGGTTTGCTTTTGATTCATAAACTGTAACATAACCGTGTAACTCCCCCGTATCAACACTTTCAATAACACAATTTGAAAAGGATTTCCTGTGTGACAGAGCAAAGTATCCAACTTCCCCTACGAGACAGAGATGCAGCTGTTTGAAGTTGAAAAAACTGCTCTTCTGCCTAAAAATAAAAATTAAATCACATCAATTCATTTTTAATTAATGTGTTACGGACTACATTCATATTTATCATCAAAATATTGATGTTAACGGGTGAAGTGCGTCTGTTAAGCCTTTTTCGAAGAGACTAATTTATGGAGAGTTCATGAAAGAACTCTCATGGTTCATAGTTTAATGTATAAAAAGGTGTTATGTAACTTTTTGACTGTACCTGATCAAAACACACAGCAGCAGACGTTACAAGCATCACGTTCTGTATTGTCATGTTAATACTAATCACCATTACAGTTCACGTCATTCAGTCCCAACCATACACTCTGTTACACATTACACATCAGAACGTCGTCCTCATAATCCAGACAAACTAACAGTCATCATTCAACAGCAGTCAGAGAGGAACATTAGTATTACATTTCATACAAAGTTGGCCAAAGCTGTGCTTCAGCAGGACCTGCTCATTGTCGTTTACTCTGAATGGCAGGTTCGGTACAGCTGAGTGAAGCCATGTTCATTTTAGAAAAGGGTAAGGTGAGTTCAAGGACTTCGGGCTTTAAAGACGTCGTGGCACGGCTGTTGCATCAAGGCTGGGTTTGTGTTTTTGTTGTTTCAAAAGGAAAAAGTGGCGTGTGCTGCTCCTGTTTCCCATTGCTATGTGACGCATCACATAGCAATGCCTATCTGGGGTTTGTTGTGCGGTAGGTGGAAGGTAAAGTTGGAAAGACACTTGTCTATTGCAGCTGTTGTGATGAGGCACCTGTACAACAGTCGCAATGTGCATGTTTAGGTCCTTGTTTCAAACATGTCTTGTGTCGGTTCAGTACAATAAACACAAAAGTCTGGGACAAAGGTACCCTCTCTTTATCCCAAATAACCCTCCCTCCCTCTGAGCAGTGTCCATAACATGACTCGAGAAATGAACTTAGTCAACTTACTGTACATTACCAAGGCACTAGGCTAACATTTCAGTGAGCATGTTTTGCTCATTAGGAAAACTAAGAAATGAAAAGTGCGGCTGGAACCTGCAATATTTCCTTGAATTAGCACAAATGTTTTTGTTTTTTTTTTAAAAAACAGAAAGAAAACAAAATTGCTGGTCCATCATTATGAGGCTACAGAAAACAGGCCTCTGTCCCAACTGAATTCATCAACAGTAACCACAATATATATTAAAATGGTAGAAAAGGTGCTTGGCAACATTGTGTCCAGTTATTTTTACTGTCATAGAGGACAACAAGACTTTAGACACATTTGCAGTTCCTTGATTGGTTCCCACTGATGACAGCAACTGGAACAGCCTCCATTTTGTGTGACTCCTGTTGAACTTTGTAGATCCACTGTGGATACTGCACATCTCATCACGTTCACTCATTTTCATTCACATGTACAGGTTGTGTTCCTCCACTGTGATTCTTGTCCTCTCCTGGCTCTCTACAATCCATCATTGTCATCTGTGGCCACTCTGTATGTCATTTATATTCACCTCTCTTGTACTCTTCTCTGTTCTGCCCTGGTCAGACATCATCGTCCATATAAGGTATGTCTGGGTCAGAAAAACGTCTCTGGCCCTTCGAGGCTTGTGTGTCATGGTGCTGCTGCTGAGGAGAAGTTGTTACCATGGAGATGGAGGCGGAGGAGGAGGAAGTGGAGGGAGGGCAGGAGGAAAAATGCAACAACAGGTCACACTCTGGGCTGTCGATGTACAGGGACTGGGTGCTGTCTTTACGGCGGCCAGGCTGCTCTCTTCTCCTGACCAAGAACTTTAACGCTTGGTTTCCCAGAGGGGTATAAGTGTGAGCTGGACCCAAGGCTGAAGACTGGGAGAGGACGCCTGGGGGGAGTTTAACTGTATCTGGGATGACGGGGTTGCGACGTTGCAGCAGATGCCTGAAGGAGGCGTTGGAGGATTCAGAGGTTGAAGAAGCGCAGCTGAACACAGAGGAGGTGGAGCTAGCATGGGTGAGGTTTGGCAGAGAGACGCGTCCACCGGGAACTTTAGGTCGCTGGGCCATGTCTGATGGTTTGGGTGGACAAACTGGCCTGCATCTCCTCAGCTGGGAGCCAACTTGTCCTTGAGAGAACGAGGAAAGAGAAGAGTTGAGAAAGACAAACATGTTTTCCTCAAAGCTACTTGTTAAATTCACACAACAATCCTGAGAGCGTGAAGACCAATGGAGGATCATGCAACCATGTTATCTACTAAACATTATGCTCGGGCACAATTAGGCAAATATTTGATTGGACATGTGCCAAATGTTCAATTAATTGATTTGGATAACGTTTGAGCATGCTTCTATACCACACATGCATTTACATGCATACATGGGTGTGCGGACGTATGCACACAAACACACACAAAAACACAGTTGCTGTTCGTCCAACCTGCTTTGTTACAGAGCAGACGTCACCGCCCCCATCACCATCACTGGTCCAGACCTGCACCACAAAAGACAGGAAGGGCCCAGCCCAGTGGCCCCGTGGTCTGGTCAGAAACCCACAGGTGAGTGAGAGAAACAGGTAGAACGAAGGAAAGGCCAGACTGTTCCTTAATACTGACCTTCAGGCTCTGAGCCGTGAACAGAAGAGCGCTGCTGCTCGTCCAGAAGACTCTCGGAGCTCAGCGAGGCTTCGGAGTCCAAGTTCTCCTGGTCTGAACCAGGCTGCTCCATCTCTGGCAGTCGGCACGCCAAATCCTCTCTACAGAGAAACAGATGACAAGGACATCAGAGACATGAGAGACTTGAGGAGGACGCTACACCGTGGTGAATAGAGAAACAACACAGAAAGCATCCTTACTTCTCCTGTTTGATAGACTTGATGCGTTCCACCAAGTTCTTCTCAGCCTCTGTGTCTGAGTCCAGAGGCTCGTTCTCAGGGACCACGCTGAGATCAGAACTGACTTTCTCGTGCACCTGCAGAAGACAGAAAATCACACACTGATACCTCAACCAAGTCAACGTAAATATGTCCATTGTGGAAGTACTATAAAAATCTAATTATTCATATAATAATTACACAGTAATCATAAATGGACACAAAATACACACAGCTTTGACCCAAATCTGAAACAGATTTCAGATTTTGTTAGTGAGGAAAAGAAAAGAGGCTGGAAGGTGCCTCTAGCATTCATGCATCTGCACATCATTCCTGCAGCACTTCTGTGAAACAGAATCATTTTTAGGTAGTAAAAAAAAAAAAAAAAAACTGCTGTGATACAAAAGAAGCTAGTAAATATATTAACATCCACCCTTTCGAAACGGTACTGGTGTAAGGGGTTTACATATGCAAACAGTTCATTCAACAGTTAAAAGACACATCACCACAATCCAGAAACGTCCAACCAACAAATATTACATGACTTTCAGAGCTTTGTGGTCTTAGAGAGGAAGACACTGAAATAGCACAAAGAAAAAAAACATAACCATCAAGCTTTGCAAGTCACACTATTGTCAGGCCGTTGTTTTCCAATAAGACGACAACAAAAGTATTATTACGACACCAACCCAGAACCATCTTGTCCTGTCAAAAAGAGAACAAGAATAATGGCAGCGACATGCAAACTACTACCAGTTAGTAAGGAAATGTAAAAAGGATTGCGGGCAAAAAAAACAAACAAAAAAAAAACAGCCAGAGCGTCACCCACATCTAATCTGCCATGCACATGCGCTTCTACATGGCACCCTACTACACACTACAACTAGTAGATCTACTGTACTAGGAGAACTCGATGATACATACCACCACTCCTTTGTAAGGAGCTGAGAACCTGAGAGGTAAATTCCAGTAGTGCTAAAGAGAGACAAGGAACATTGGCCATGTTACCCATGTAACCTAAGAATAACAGTATCTGACACTGGGGCTATTGTACGATTTTAATGATACAGAACAAAGCTACCAACTAGTAAAGCCGTGTTGAGTGTATGATATAATAACACATCATTGATAAGAGACTTTTTAAACCATTACATTTCTTTCCTTTAAATCCAGACATGAGGCTGAGCAACAATCTAAAATTTATGTTGCCATGGTATTGAGACCATGCTAAATTGAACAAAGGTGACCCAGAGTGAGGCAGCGCTTTGTTTCTCACCGTGTTCTGTCTCTTGAGTTTGAGCTGGTTAACAGCCAGAGCCTCTGCGTACTCCAGCTGCTCGATTTCCTCCATCTTCTCGTTGTAGCGTCTGATCTGCTCGTTGATGAGCATCTCTATGCACCTACAGGGCGAGGAGTGAGCGAGATGTCAAACAGTATGTGTGCAGATTTACAGCATGTGTTATATACAGTTTGTGGGGCAGGAAAAGGAAAAGCAAAAAGCAGATTTTGTTATTTTTGCTTTCATGAGAGTCTTACGTGGTCGTCTTGGCAACATCCTTCATGCTGAGCAACGGGTCAGCGCTGTCTGGGCAGCGCAGGACACACGGGGCAAAAACTATAGCCAACGAGTTAGGAGACATACGGTTGTGAGCCTCCTCTTTACACACCCTGCAAGAGAATTCATTAGATATTAGCATGTAGTTCAGCTGCATGCACATTTAATGCAAGTTATGACTTAACTGCTGAGGTAAAGTGAATATGTTCATAATAAATCAAGTGACAAAACAGACATCAAAGAAAAACTAGTGAGTGCAATATGGGGAGTACATACATTTTGAGAATGAGTGGCCTTGATGGATTTATGCCCCGATCACATAAATACAAGGCCACAAAGAAAGAATTCCTACCTGACGAGGTGGAAGACGAGTCTCTCCAATGTGTTGTAGTTTGCTGTAGGAAGCTCTTCCAGCTCTTTGTATATAGCGTGAAGCTGCTCCTGCTTCTCTGGCAATTCTACCAAGAGGAGAACACATACTAAATTAAACCTCATAACTAAACACGAACACTAATAGTCCATTATATTTTTGGAAATGCCTCCATTTCATTTTTTATTATGACTGATAAATGTTTTCCTCCGTACATGTCAAATTTTAGTTTCAACTAACTACTAGCCATTTAAAAAAACACGCTCACAAACAACTTAAACAGTCTTTGACCCAGCAGCAGATGGAAGGAAAACACTGAAAAGAAAAGATTGTCTATTGTAAAATGCTGCCCCCTGGTGGGGACTGTCCTCCTCACCCACTGCATGCAGGAAGTCATTGTAATGTGTGAAGGTCATGAGCGGATCTGGTAGCTCCCTCAACCACTGTTTCACCAGGCCCGTCACTGTGTGGATGGGATAGTCCTCGAGGCAGACCAGGTGGGGGTCTAAATACATCAACAATGTAACATTAATAGAAAAATCAATAAAGCAGCCATGACAGAGTTTTTATGTATGTTTAACTAAACAAAATACCACGTCTGAAATTGGATATGTTAGATAACTGATGCTGATAAATAAAAATAGCACAGTTCCTCAGTTCGTCATCAGTTAGCTATAAATTTCAAATAGAAGGAGTCTAACCGGTCTCTAGTCGCTGGTGCAGCTCTTTCATGCGGTTGGCAGAGCCGGACTTGCGGTAGATGCCCTCGGTGTAGAGGCCGTGCATCTCCACGTGCTCCAGCATCATCTCCAGCACCATGGGTACTGGGTTCTTATCACTGACCAGGTGACTCACACGCACCCCAAAGTGCAGACCACCAGACTCCTCGTCACTCTGTGGATTCAGACAGACAGCAGCAGTCAGTAAGAAGTCTACTTCTCCAGTCCACTCACCGCAATCTGGATACAACATCCATGGAAATCACACATTCTTCACTACAATAAAGTTTACCATCTGATGTTGAAATACAGCTCCTTATAACTAAGATAAATAAAGCTTTAACTTCAGTATTAACAGGTGAGACCCTGTTCTTTGTTTATATTATGGTGAGATTTTCTTTATAAAATTCCAACATAATACATCAACATATTAATATAGAGACGTCTCAGTTAGCTTCTATTCCACTAGCTTTCTTCATCAGTCGTTTTGAAAAGCTGAAACATGATACTTCATATGTTTGTTCATATTCTAAGCTATATAGGTATCCATTTCTCTACTGGCTAGTACAATTTAAACCCCCTTATAATTTTAAAAGATATGAGACTGATTATGTTGTTAGCATTCAACAGCTACAGCTCCCATCAGGCTTTGACAGCGATTCTGTAGATAGTCATATTGAGCCCTAACAAAATAATAATTTAACCTTGGTTAAAATATAAAAAAGGTGCTTCAATTTTTACTAGCCAATAGTCAGTAATTTATCTTAGAATAAAAACAGAAAACAGAAAAAGTGCCAGGCCTGTGGTTTCTAAAAATAAAAACCTACCTTTTTGGTACTGAAGGTGGAGCAGTCAATGACTATTTTGCAGAGGCATTTCTTGTGGGACACCATTTTACAATCTGCAAGACAAGAAAAAAAATATATATATACATATGAATTAGCGCAAGAACACATTTCTTTATGTTAGGCTACAAGATTTACTCTTAATATCTGAATACAAATGCAATCAATAAAACAAGAAGGGGTTTTGTTGGGGTGTTAACTCACAGCTGCACATGTAGGCCTTCTCCATGCCCCAGATGTAAGAACTACACTGGTCACATGACTGCATAATGTTGACCTGATAGTTGACGAAAACATGATCCAGGGGGCTCTCCATCTAACAAGACAGGCAGTCACTTAATTAGAAATCATAATCTATATTAAATTACAAATAATCACAATGAAAATAGCTACACAAAATGAGGTTAAAACAAATGAGGTAAATTTCAACTTTGCATACTTACACTTTTGTCTTTTTTCCTCCTCTTCTTCCTAGCTTTAGCAGGCTGAAAAACACACAGAGCGCATAAGCATGGATACATTATTTTGGACTGATATATATATTTTGGACTGATTAGACTGATTGATAATGAATCTCAGTGTTTCACCTTTGCAGGCTCAGCCTCCTCCTTCTTCATCTCTCCTCTGATGAAGCCATCCAGCACCGACTGGAAGAGGTTAACCACAAGTTGGACTTCTCCTTTCTGCTTGTCGCCCGCCAGGTGGATCACTTTGTTCTGGTAGCCTGTCATCAGACCTTTGTAGCCAATGGTGGGTTTCTGGTAAAGTTCAGAGGGCAGGATAGAAAATGAGGAATAGGAGAGGATGGTGAGGAAGAACTTTGATCAGTATGTATTGTGTGTGCGTTATGTGCCTGCAGACAGACTCACTGGAAGAGAATACATGGCTTTGATAGTCTCTCTGAACTGCATGGTGGCTGTTACAAAGATGGCCTCTGTGGCGGACAGAGACTTCCCCCTGGAGCGGAAATCATTGACCTATAAGGGAACAAACAAACAAAAAATATTTTTGCGGGTGAGTAAGATAAAATTACTTCCCACAACAAGTAAACATCTGGTTGCCTTTCACTCACCTGGTTGCCCAGAAACTCATCGAGGTGCCGCAGCTCATTGGCGTTGGTGATTTCCCGATCCAGCGAGGCGTTCCACTGCTCAGAAACCCGTGTGGCACGACTGATCTTTATGGTGGGGTTGCGGCCTAAACCTTTACCAGTACGGTCCCCATGTGGTTGGGAAACAGGCCGAGATGGATGCCCGGATGTTGGGGCTTAAAGGGAAGGGAGAATGTTTTTATACTTATCATCACAAAGGTGAAACGATGAGCGAATGATACTTAGACTACTTCTCTTCCTCTTTTCTCAAACTGAACTCAAACCTCTAATGCAGAATGTACACAGTACATATAAGTACCACAGAGGAAACAAAACCCAGAGTAAAGTTACTCTGTTAGCACTGGGCGTGATCCTGCACGGGTCAGTATTTTCTCAGAAAGCAGACAGTAGGATTAGCTAAGGCCTGAAAATAATAGTGATAATACAATACTGTTTTCTTTCCATTTCTCATTTCATGAAATGTGATAAAAGTGGACTGCAGCAGTCCAGCAGTTGTAATCAAATTAAAAAGGGATAAAGTTAATTTTCCTGCTCCAGTAAATCTTCTAACTCTTCTGAAACTTGACGAGGACAGTTCCCTGTCTGTATTATTTACCTTCCCCTCCTGTTAGCCTCTCGTTGAGAAACTGAGCAAGAGTCTCTCCATTGTCTGGAGTGTGGGCCTCCTTGTGTGGCCGTTTTTTCAAAATCTTGCTGAAGAAACCACCTGACCTGCAGGGCACAGAATATAGAATGTAATTAAAAGAATATTCACAAACTGTGTTAAGCAAAACTGTTGCGTGACTCTAAAATAACTCATAGTGGTGGAGTAATGTTCATGCTGGATACAGGGAAGAGATCTTTCAGTGTGGATTCACAATGTCATATCTCTATCTCTTATTCACTCCTAACAGCAGAGTATGTTTTTTTGTGTGTGTTTCTGACGTGTTTTGTGTTATGCCTGTTTGTAACTCCATGGATTGTTTCTTGGCAACAGACAAAACAGATAATTTAAGTAAATAACTAAGATGTCCAATTTTTAAAAAAAAAAAAACCCTCATCAAAACTGAATTATCCTGAAAGAGTCTGCTGTGCCACATATTCAAGCTCTACCTCAGCAGGGTCACCATAGCAACAATACAAATTAAAAACAAAGCAATTCACCCGATGCCTCCGTCTGATAAAACTCTGGCCCAGTGACTGAGGCTTAAGTGTACATTTCTGGCATATAAATCCATTCAGGGGAAATTCAGTTATCAGGAATTTCTGGCTTTGAACGTACAACACCACACAAGGAGCTGAGGATAGTTTGATTACACAAGGCAAGGACTTTTCCCATGAACAGTCTGACTCAAGCAGACACTGTAATGGGTTGACATGAAACTGAGGATGTTTTACTGCGAAGGAGTTTTCCTTTTAATTTCTTTGTCTCAGCAGTGTATCATACTACAGAATGTATATTTACTGATACTGGAGACACAGTCGCTCACTGCACACATTGTCCTGTGCTTCCCCGTCTCAATAATTTCCTTTTCAAACAAATGTATCACCAGACCACTCATCTGTAGGCCAGTCCAGTGCAGTGCAGTACCTGTCTGGTGTGGATGGCATGGAATGTGCCGAGTCTTGGTGACCAGATCCATCTGTCTGTTTCCTTCTGATGGAGCTTCCCTTTGAGCCATCACCATGGGTTTCTGGGGGGGAAATAAACTGCAGAACAGAAAGCAATTTACAAGTGATGAAGCATTTGCAGAATAACTGGACCAGAAACTGTTTGCCAGTTAGGACGGATTTTTACGACGTAAAATGTCAACTGTCAAAAGTAAAATACCTCTCTGGCTGAAAAAGAACCTGCCCCTTCATAACCTGGAGACAAACTGTCAACAGATGAGGAGGCTGTGTCACTCCTGCAGGTGAACAGACAGAAAAATATAGATGAGATACAAATCAATTTATGAAAAGTGTTTTAACAGAGGGGTTTCCTAACCACATATACATTATGTTGGAGAAGATCTACTGTCACTTCTCATATTAATAAGTATTATGTAAATAAGATGTGTAAAGAAAGTTGCCATTTGTTAGAGACAAAACATGAGGGCAGATCTGAGAATATGACCAGAACAGACGACGTACAGTGTTTTTTTCCTCCTTTCCTCCCTGTTGTGTGGTGGAGGAGGGCTGGTGCTCTCAGCAATTTCTCCATCACTCCTCCTTGATTTCCACTTCTCCGGCTTCTCCTTAATCCCCCCAGGACGGCGATGCAGGTTTACCACTCCGGCACCCTCACCTAAACCATTTCTCTCGGGCACAGGGTCAGCGGGCTGCAGGGATAATGTAGACGGACGAACAGGACTAGCAGAAGGAGGAGACGTTTTTGCCTCCTTCTTCCCTCCTTTATCTTCCTTCATTTTCCAGGCCACAAAGGTGTACTGGTCCAGCTCCTTGCTGTCCGCCCGCTCTTTTAGCTTAGAGGCCTCCTGGCTTTTGCTCTTCGGTGGGGATGTTTCATCCTTGCTGGTGGCTGAGGAGGCTCGTTCAGTCTCTCTCTGGTTGTGCTCCAGCCCTCTTCGTCTCCTCTGCTCTCTCTTCTCCTGGCTCCTGGATGACTGGCCCCTGTTAATAGCTGGGGCTTGTACTCTCTTTTGTTCAGCACTGGAAGCTGTGGAGGTACTGCTGGGAGCCTGTTCATCCATCCCCTCACCTGGAGACGTGGGTGCAAGTGCGTTACAGGTGACCCCATCAGAGGGCAGAACAGGTTTTGGATCTGACTGTCCTAGTGTTCGGTTCTCTAAATTCTCATCCAGCTGGGGTCCAGCCTCAGCCAGGGTACCGTTGGTCTCCACATTCAATTCCTCACCCTGTTCCTCCTCTGTATGTGATCTTGTATTAACTTCTCCATCCTCCTCTCCTCTCTCCTCCTTTGTCTCCTGGTCAGGGAGGTTTTCATCCAGCATCTCCTCTGTGACCAGCTCTATATCGGGATCCTCTCTTGTTTGAGGCTCGCTTGCTGGTCTTTTCTGCGCTTCCTCTCTCTTTTTCTGCGCTTTCCTGGCTGCCTCTTCTTCCTCTGCTCTCCTCCTTGCTTCCTCCTCTTCTGCTTTTCTTCTGGATTCTTCTTCTTCCATCCTCCTCCTTTCTTTCTCCTCCTCTGCTCTTCTCCTGGCCTCCTCCTCTTCTTCCCTCCTTCTTCGTTCCTCTTCTTCTGCCCTCTTCCGAGCTTCCTTTTCCTCCTCCTCCTTTCTCCGTTTCTCCTCACGCAAGGAATGGCACCTGTAACACACAAAACATGAATACGACAGCCCACATAAATTTTTAGAGCATGTCCATCTGTGGTTCAGCTGACTTGTTCTGAACTGGACTTTTAATAACATGTTGTCTACAGTGACACACTCCCTGAGTGTCTCTGCATTGTTACCTTCTGCGTGCGGAGTGTCCTCTGACCAGGGCTTGTATCTTGGTAGCACCCTGTCTTTGGCGGTGGTTCTCTGATCTCTGTCTATACCCTCTCCACACAGCCTGGATCAGAGTGGCTGCCCGTTGCCTTTGCTCCTCTTTGCAGTACCTGCGCCATGAATGCTAAGTAGGAGGAAGGACATATCAGGATAATACTTTAATTCTCTCCTAAATATTAAAATGGGAACATAACAAACAAAATTAATAAACTGACATGACAGTCCCAAAAATAATTGTTGCATCTGTTTACCTGAATCAAGATGGCTGCCTGTCTCATGTCCAGAAACTCTTTCCGCTGCAGGCGAGCCCTGAACCAGCGCTGAAGGAAGATGATCTTACGCATTACTTCCTTGTGCAGCGTGTCCTGCAGCTGCTGTCGCTCTAGCTCCTTCAAGAACACCTGAACAGACAGAACACACCAGAATTTACATGCACAGAAGGGAACAGCAGCAAATGCAGACAAGAACGGATGTTTATTAGGTGTACCTTAGTTTTGCCTATCTGGTACGTGGTTGGGTCCAGGCCCATCTTCTTCTCAAGCAGCGCTGAGATGTCCTCTTTGAATGGAGTGGCATTCTTTGGCAGCAAAACCCTGAACTGCTCTATGAACTCCTGCAGGGACAAGACAGCAAAGATAATTCAAATGAGAAACAAATGGACTGCTCAAGAGAGGACTTGCAGTATGTGGTAGAGATGAATGGTTAAAACCTAATGCTCAATATTAAACAGTGTATTTACATACAGTGACGTCATCATCAACTATTTGTATCATTATGGCGCAGTGACCTATTTAAGATATTTATGTCCAGATTTGAAAAAATTGAGTCAGGCAGCAGCTATGAGTGACTAAGGGTGTTGCCTTGAATTATATTTTGACACTGTCTTTTTGTGTGTGTGTGTGTGTGTGTGTGTGTGTGTGTGTGTGTGTGTGTGTGTGTGTGTGTGTGTGTAGTATTGTTGTATCAGCTTCTATTCAATATCAAAGTATTATATCTTCAGTGCCTGTATAGTGACATTATATTGGTGTTAATCCATTATATGGATAAAGAGTAACTTTACAGTACCTGGAATGTGTACTTGGCTCCGTAGCCTGACCTCCTGATGCGAACAGTTTCCAGCATTCCTGTGTATCGCAGCTGCTGAACCACCAAGGCCTCATCCAGATACATCTCCTTCTGCTCATATACAAGGACACAAGAAGCAGTCAGTTATACTCCTACCATTTAGATATTTACCAATTAAACAATGGTCATCAGTATAATTGAAAATGATATAATTGATTAGGGCTGCAAGTTTTGTGAAAATTTTCATTCTTCGTCAGTTTATATTGATTGTAAAATCTTTTTGATTCCCGTTAAATAAAACCTAATTTCATTATGCAGTAGAGCAAAGAGGTTTGTTCAAAAGTGATTACACTGCATCCATTTACACTCAAGATTTCCTCTTATAATATCTTTAAGCTGGAAGAACAGATGATTTTAAAGAACAAATTACAAATGAGTAAGAATAACAGTCTTGCCTTCTCAGCATTGGAGCGGATACAACGAATGAAGAAAGGCTCCGCTCTGTTCAGAGTCTCCAGGAGTTTGGTGAGAGAGGTCTGAAGAAAAGGAGGAGAGGGGTTTGCTGAATGTTCAAGATTGCTGCTGGAGGGTGTATTTGGCTTGTTTCTGTGTGTAACGTGCAGTACTGTTGTAGGTCATGTCACCTGGAACTGGGCACTGATGCTGGGGGGCTTCTTCTTCTTGTGCAGGTGGAGCAGAGACTTGGTAGTGCGATCATGCAGCGTCAGGCTCACAATGAACTTCAGAGACCGAGAATCCAGCAAACTCTGTGCAGCAGTAATACAGTAAATTAATTTCCTACTTGCACTCAATCATCGTGATTCTAATGGAAGGATGGCAAACTAATCAATCAAGTTGTTTTATATGACTTAAACAGTAAATATTCTCTTCATCTGCCCCTAAACTTGAGGTCTTAGGTCTTTACTCAGGTTTACCTTGGGGATGAGCTGCCTCTGTTTGGTGCTCTTGTTTTTCCTGTGAAAAAGGGAGAAAAATGATGCAGGGTGAGTTAGAGATACTGAAGTGAACAAGTAGTTGATGGAGTGTGTGAAGCTGGGTTAGTACAGACGGGTGACTTCTTCATGCACTGTCAGTCAGTGATGAAATCAAGGGTTGCACCTGGAAGATGGGATGAATGACAGGCAGAGACAAGCCATGAATGAGTGAGAGGGTAAGGATGACAGAGAGGAGGGAGTTTGCTGCAGGAGATGAGATGCAACTCAAAACAATCAGCCCAGCAGAGACTCACCATTCTCAGACAGAAATGCTCTCTTCCTATCCACTACATAAAGAGCCCTAAATGTATGTTCAGGTTCTCTCCAACTGCAGAACGTGCTGTAAATTCTAACATGCTGCGAGGCCGCTGGGACATATTTTCACAAGATGCTCCAAAAGACCTCACATGCCAGTACAGTCTTCTGATGATGTTCATGCAGCAGTTAATGGAGGTATTTCAAGGCATTTCAGCTTTAGCCTTCAAGAAAACTACATAGTATCAACAGAGCTAATAATGTGATGTCTGCTAATGAAGCAGGAGTGTGTTTGATGTTTTTATTAGATTAGATCATGAGACGTTAATGATCTATTGAGAAAAGGGGCTATAAATGTGACAGCTATAACTCTCTATGGCTGGTTATGTTAAACTGGTTTATGAGCTGAACATGGCTGGCCAAAATGAACTGAGTATAGTCTACTTTGTTCTTGGGGGGGGGAGCTATAATAGGAGCATGTTCTGCCTGAGCCAACTAGACTGGACTGATCTGGAGAAGAGCTGATGCCAGGTCTGTCTGCAGACTCACTGGAGGACGTGTCGAGGGAAGCGGAGGCGACCCCAGGACTGCAGCAGCTTGCGAGGGTCCTCACCATCCAACTGCAAGTTCTTAATGGAGCTGATGATCTCTGCATGCATGTCTCTAATCATACCGAACACATACCCAGTGTGGAGAAGAGGGGGGAGTACAGGGGCAGGAGAAGGGAGGGGGGGGAAAAAAACAAAACACAAAAGGAGGAAGGAAAGGAGAAAAAAAAAAAAAACGTAAAGCGGGACGTGATGGAACACCACTGTTAGGGCACCTTAGAAGAGAACACACCACCGCAGCAGTTACCCAAGACTGGAACACACACTGCAGTATGGCTGGGGGTCTGATATCAAGAGGAACTTCATGCTCTGCTCATCCGTGAAGAATAACCCACAAAATGTATTCTCCCACTGTTCATGTGTATGTACATGAAAACCACAAGACACACTAGACCACCCAACCATGCTGCCATATCCCTATTAAGACCACACACACACACACACACACAAAGAGAGACTGGGACACACAGGGGTTGTATTCACACCTATATCCCTGCCACTGTGGTAGTTAACATGCAGAGATGAGCTGACGTTCAGTGTGGTTGGCTGCCTGTTTCCATGCTCGGGTTGTTACTGGCTGTGTGACTTAAGTTGTTACTGGTGAGGCTGTTGGATGTATGGTCCTTTAATTGGGACTGGTGTTACATTGGACACTGGGTCTGGTGAAGTTAATATGGAAACTGTTCTGTGCCCCAGAGCTAGTCCATGCAATATTTTTCCATACTTACCATGGCTGACCATGAAAGCAGAGGCCAGGCAGTGAAGGAATGGGCAACATATACAGTGAATGAGTCACAGTGAATCTGACCTCTACCCCTCAGTGTTTGCAGATCTGCTATTGGCTGGGTGATTTAGTAATGGTAACAATGAGGTTCAACTCAGTTCAGGTACTGGTCTGTAAAAAAAAAAAAAAAACAACAACCCAGTAATTTTAGATCTGAAAGCAGGAGGTATAAGGTCAAGATTCAGAGGGCCCAACAACCCCAAAATGATTCTTCATAGTTTGTTTCCATTCTGAGAAAGCTCTCCCAATTATTTTTGTCTATTTGACTTGGGGTCTCTGTACATTTATGAATACATGTGTGCTCCTAAGATGCACAGTTGATCTAAGTAATCTGGGTGGCTAATCAGAGTAGGCCAGTACAAACATCTTCCTGCGCTCTATAGCAAGAATAATAAATGTGAGGAAGTAGAGAGATTATCATAGCAACAGAAAAATATGGGGATTACAGTGAGGAAAGAGAGGGAACGCAAGGTAAAGGGCAACTTTGTTGTACTGTGTTATCAGTGTACTGAACTTCCTACGATACTTTCATATTTAAAGAAGCAGACATTGCAACATTTGACAAGTCTGACCTTTGATAAAACCCTTTTGATACACTAGTTTGGATTCAACTATATTAAATAGCTGAAAAAGATTCAGATTTTTCTCTTCATGTGGGAGCAAACTCAGAAAATGGAACAAACTGGTATCTATTACCCAAAACAAAACACATTTCCTTCCTGCTTGGCCTCATGTCTTCATTCCTTTCTCCTGTCCACCAAATTCACTTACTTCTTACTCTCATAGCTAGCAAAGATGTCTTCAAAGGCCTCTAGAGGGCGCTCCTCTGAGTGATCAAAGTAGAAATCGAGCATAGAAGCTCGTCTGTGGAGGGGAGAGGAGAGAACCGCACACACCGGGGTCACCAACAGGTGGAGAGGATATGGGGGACTGACATGAGGTGAAGGAGGACTCATCTGTCAGGGTGACGTCAAAAGCTGTGTATTTGTCAGTGTTTATGGATTCAGTTTGGACAAGTTATAGTAACTCAGCTGAACAGAGTTTAGGTGTCTGACATTGTCCTTCCTTATCTCATCCAGCACCACAGGATAAATGTGGAGGTCCACAGTTCACCAACTATTTTAAAACATTTCCTTCACCTTCAACAAGGAGCATCAAACAGGAAATCTGTTGCTGTGCACTTTATAAGTGGAGGAACGGTTGCAGCTTCATGAAGGCTGTATATTATGTTGATCTGACTTAAAATAATCTGTGTTTCATGTAAGGAAAGTAACGGAGTTATTGACCGCAATAAACTGGACCGACAGTCTGCCTCCATGTCCACAGGTGCTATGGCATTCCTCCAGATGAAACAGACCTGACAAGTTAGAAAACCAGTCCAAAAACCAAGTGAGACAAGTTTCATAGTTTTATATTCAATCATGTACATTACATACTTGTACACTCTGTCTACTGGGGCATTGGATCGCTGAAGCTCTCCTAAAGGAGTTCTGGAGATTGGACGGACAACACCTAAAACAAAAAAAACAAACACACAATTAATACGTATTATTAACAAGTAACACAATGCACTTATCATAAAAAGGCTTTCAAGTAGAATAAAGGTTGATCAGAGTCACATGACTGCAGCAGTTTTAGTTGTTTCGGTTTTGTCTTAACTTTATTTAATCTTGCTAATCCACATAAAAAGGCTCCTACGTCAATGGGCTACGTCTGAGGGCACCAAAATAGTCTGGAGGATTGAGAATTGCACGGAAAAAATGTCAAAATCTCCTAAAGCCTCACGTTTCTCCATATTCCTCTATGTGCTGACCTGGAAGGCTAATTACAGAACACAGAAACTGCAGTACTCTGAAGTTGTGGTATAAGCTGCACAAGTGGAGTGAAGGCAGTTAGTATGACACTTTCTGTAAATCTATCTACCTACCTACCTATCTATCTATCTATAATGAAACCACTGTACTTTTGTATTCCATCAATACCTTTATAATAATTCTGACAGAAGACTAGAAGCAAGAATATTAATATTTGTTTTGCATTAGCACAATTCAGATAGCGTCAGGAAGACATCAACTACAAAAACCTATTCTAAGAACAACTTTGAACCTTCAATCTTTAAAGATAAATTCACCCGGGATGGGCTGACGCCGTCACACTGATAATGTACCTGAAGTTTTGGCGGCCCAGGAGCGACCAGCTTCGTTAAAAGCAGCAATGCCTCTGATGGTGGCGCGCAGGATGCCCCATCGAAACATGGCCACCGGGTCCATGCCGATGAGCTGCCGCACATATGCACGGTCGCTGCTCCGCAACAACGCCACAATGTCTGGACGCATGTGGTCTGTGTTCTTCTCCCGGAAATCCTGGTGAGGTTGCATACATCAAGAACATTAAAAACTGCACCATCAGGTCATATTCAAGTGTAACTATATAGTCATATATATCTATGATATCCATCTATCTATCTTATCTATCTCTATCTATATATAGTATAATTCAAACACTTTTGCTTATGTTACTTGATGTCTTCTCTGTCCGTCATCCTTACCTTGATTTGATATTTGACTTTCCCAGCAAAGTGTTGAATGACGAAGGCAGGCTCCATGACTGGTGTGGGGACAAAGTATTTGTTCCCCTGGTGCTGCTGCTTGAATTTGGCTAATAATGTCTCATCTGTGGCATGGGGAAAGCTGGAATACAGGCACAGAGAGAAGGAAAGAAGGATGAATAGAAAGAGGAGAGGAAAACAAAATAAATGTTATCCCTAATAAATGTATTCCTACTTGCAGCCATAAGACATGAATGAAACAGTGTGAATCATCAGTGGCTGTTCTTACTTGCTCTCCTCATCCAGCAGGTACAGCAGGCCAGTGGGTTTCTTGCTGATGAGGTGGATACAGCCCACATTGTCTGTGTAGTCAATGTTGTGCCAGGTGATTCCTTCTGCTTGGTACTCCTCCTGGAATAGGCAGGACAGAACACTTTGGTGAATAAGCTCAATGGTGAAACCAAGTCATGCAATTTCACTGCATGACTTTTTAGCTGAATTATTTAACCTATTGGTCTCAAATGCAAAAAATGACTAATTCTCAAAAACATCCAGAACAGATGTAATTTGTTTTTATTGTGTATGCTAAAAAGATAGTTTGACTAAATAACTAAATATTTTAACAATGAATCTAACTTTGATTCATATTCCTCTCGTCACAGACTCTACACCCACAACTCTGAAGGATAAGATAAACTAGCATGCAACCTTTTCTCCCTTTAGAGATCAGGAAATGTTTGGATGAGTCATCATTTAAGCAGTCATTATTATAAACACAGAGCAGAGCAGAGGGTAGTAAGTTTGAATCACAGGGGAGCAACTCTTTTGATGCCATGATGTTCAGTGTGTCATGCAAAACCTTTTTGGGGGGCAAACGAAACAAGACCACTCACCTGCTCCAGATTGAAGATGTGATGGTTGAAATAATACTGCAGCTGCTCGTTTGCATAGTTGATGCAGAACTGCTCAAAGCTGTTGGTCTCAAAGTCCTCAAAGCCAAAAATGTCCAGGACACCAATGGACAAGCACTGGAAAATAGGAACATGAACACCAACCCAACACAGATGAGGAGCAGGAAGAGGAATGTATAACAACCATCATTTATAGCATTTAATGACGTAGAGTGTTCTTCTGTCACATCAAAATTAAGCTCCTTCAGGTATGTCAGTAGAGGAAATCTCATTTTCACTGTTTTTGTGCTGCTGTGTGTGTGTTTGTCTCTCACTGGGACAGATTCCTCCATATCTTTCTTGTTAAGCAGTGCGTGATTGATGCGTAGGACGATCCAGTCAAACAAGGCGCTGTACAGAGATTTAGCCATGGAGTCTCTGGCTGTGATAGCCTGATGGGAGAAAGAGGGGATGATGTATATTGTGACCAATACTTTCAACAAAAGTAACAGAAGCAAAGGTGCCGTTTCATAGCGTGCTTTGGAATCAGACTACTTATATTACAACAAAAGTCTGACGGAGGCAAATGTAGATGAGGGCTTAAACAGATAAAAAGGAAACAAGAGAGAGGAAGAAGAGATCTACTGTAGGTGTGGTATCAATATAGGCATCCACAAATTAGTGTGCAGGTGGACACCATTATAGTAATGACATGTTGCAGAGATGTCTTCATGGCTGGTGCCTACCTCAGAGTGGCTGTAGGGGAGGATCAGCTTGTCATTGACTGTCACCGTTTTCCTCTTCGTCAGCGCCTCAACCAGCAGCTCCTCTTTAACCTGAGAGGGAACTCGCACAGGTTAATGCTGATGGTCACAGACAACTTGCCAGACACAGTGAAGTATGGAGTCATACAGAAACAATCAACGTGTTACCTTTAGCAGGTCAGAGAGCGTAGCCAGGACCTCTGGCGGTCCCACATCCAACCCCTCGTCTCGGCCTGTCGACTTCCTCCTGTAGGTCACGTTGCCCAGATACAAGA
Source organism: Maccullochella peelii (assembly GCA_002120245.1). NCBI lineage: Eukaryota > Metazoa > Chordata > Actinopteri > Centrarchiformes > Percichthyidae > Maccullochella > Maccullochella peelii. The sequence goes on along the minus strand of LKNJ01000354.1, from coordinate 309,518 downwards.
TGGCCGAAAGCACAGAAAAGATCCTGCAACATAGTCACAACATAAACTGAAAGCAACAGTAACAATACAGTCATATGACAAATGCAGAAACCATGCTGCACACACTGTTCTTTAGTCTTATCATCTGTTTATGTTCAATAACTAAACTGAATAGAAGCATTGTATGGAGCTGAAATGCACACTGTCTCTAATGAACTGCTACATTAGCCCATTAGCTATTGCTGTTGGTGCTCTAAAACGTCTCTTTGTTGTAATTTATAGTTTTGGTAATGTGACTCAATGCTCAGACCAAAATAACGTCTGCTATTATCAGGACTGAGCGGAAAACTGCTTCAGGATGGATTTTCAACAAAACATGTTGCTGAACACTGAACTTGTTCACTAATTCACTTACTGCTTCTTGGTGGCAGTAAGGAAGCCGACCATCTCCATTGCCTGCTGTAGCCTTTCGAAGTCATGATGCAGATCTTCCTCATCTTCGATCTTAAAGTTTTGCTACAAAGACAGACGGTTAATAAGGATGTATAAAGATGAGGGGGGAAAAAAGACAGCATAGGCACAAAATGGACACACAAACAGGTGCAGAACAGAGGTGAATGAAAAGGAGGGTGAGGAAAGAGGGGAATAAAAAAATTAAGAGAGAACAAAGTTTGCTTCATTAACATGCAGGACACGTGCGCATGTATACAGCAGCTTATTCAGAAGCGTGATAGTCTTCATGAATGCAGGGTCCACTCACAGTGAATTACAGTGTCACCTTAAAGGTCAAATCAAAAACGGGTTATAGTTCATTAACATGATTTGAAGGTTATTCAGTGGGTTGAGCAGACTGAATAGGGCAGAATATCAGAAAATCAAGAGAAGAGTCAAGATTTTTGCCATTTATATCAAACTGATAGACTGTAAACTGCTAGATGTGAAGGGACATGTACTGGAGCAGTACTGTACCTGCTTGAGGTAGAAGTAGTCTTCAGGCGGCAGCAACTTGAATTCCTTCCTCTCCCCCTCTGAAGCTCCCAACAACAGGTAATAAAACACGTGGTAGTTCCTGGAAAAACAATGCACATTGTTCTTAAAACCTGTACTACACACAAACTGTACTCACACCAAGTTATTAAAGTTATTAAGTTATTCAAAGGATAAACTAATTCTCATGTGCATCCATGATTTTTTTGTTTTATTATCTGGTAAGCAGTTATCAGTGGATATGAACTTCATGTTTATGGTCACAAACAAGGTGACGTTTTGGTGATAAACCAAGAGTCAACATATTATAAAAAGCTAATAGAAAGAAGACAATGTCTGGAGCTCAATGACATTGATATCAGTTTTCTACTCATGCTATAAGTGGGCAGGTAGGTCTACACTAGAGTCACTTCCTGACTAGACAGGCAAGATGCACTGTCAACAGCAACTGTAGGTTAGGTGATTAACAGTACACTGTGCAGGCTGCTAGGAGCCTGAAGGTTACAGAGGCGGGCTTGTCAATTGAAGGGGACTACATTTTCCAAAACTAGGTGGGAAAATCTGAACAGGAAATGTGAACGAGTAATGCTCTTCCCACTCAAAACAGCTACAGTATGTTTTTATACAAGGCATCAACTGCTTCAGCTGAGCTGCTCAGTGGCAGATTGTGGTTTTACAGACTAACCTCCATGAGTGTTCATGAATGTGTATCTTTATCTGTATAAATCTAAAATGGAAAGTGTAACAAACGACTTGTGCAGTTAGAAAACAGTTAACTCATTACAACTTCATGGCTAAAGTTTTGCTGTATGTACAGTCAACAGGTAAACTATTCATAGTGTCTTCTCTTGACTCATTCTTTAGTAATATATATTTCTCAATTATCAAAGCCCAAATGTGTGTTTGCATATTAGTCACACAAGTAGCAACAGACTGGTAGTCTAGTCAGTAGTGAATGTGACAGTGAGTAACAAAGGCTTGCATGATGTGAAGGAAGAGAGAGGGACGACATGATGAGTGAGGCTGTCTCTCTCAGAAGTGACAAGATAGAAGGGTGATTATTTCTTTCTCATTTGTTTGTACAACAACAGTTCATTCTTAACACACACACACACACACGTCACTGGAGGTCACATTGAAATGAGGCAAAACCATATTAATATTATATTATATATTAAATCTATCACTGCCACATTCAAAGTCCAAGACCTATTGAGTGTCCACACTGTTCATATGTTCTTATTCAGTTCAATATGGACACACAGCTAATACTAGTATTAACATATATACATAATAAAGCTTTTAGTTGGCTCAATCAATCTACAGTGTCTGAATATGTGAGTACATATATGTGGGTGTGTAAGTGTTTAGGCAGATGGACATGTAAAGTCAAAGACTAAAGACTGAAGTCTTCAGCTGAACTTCATATCCAAACATCAGAGGCTCCCCATGTTTCTACAGAGGGCCCCATGAAGGTCAATGTGGGTGAAGGGTCAAGACCCCTCCTGTCCCTCCTCACCTCTCGTTCTTCTCTCTGGAGACCAGACGAGACTTCTCCAGGAGATACTTCTCTACCACAGCCCTAAAAGACAGAGAAAGAGAGGGAGGGGGGAGTAGAAGAGGACCAGAAAAAAGGGAAGAAGAAAAACAATGATGAATCACTTAACACTAAATGTCACTCAGCTCTGTCTGTGTGTGTGTGTGTGTGTGTGTGTGTGTGTGTGTGTGTGTGTGTGTGTGTGTGTGTGTGTGCGTGTGTGCGTGTTTTCAGGTCATATGTGAAAGTGGGCTGGTAATAAAAAATGAGGGGAGGAGCAAGAGGGGAAGTGAGGGCAGATGGTCAGAACAATCAAAGAGTGCACAAAGCGTTCAGATATGGTCGGATGGAGCACATCACATACACACACACACACACACACGCACACACCAACAACAAGAAGATAACTTTGGCATTTATTTATTTTATTGTATAATTATTTTATTTTGTTAGACAGAGGAAGGAGGAGACTGGCAGGCTACTGCAGGGGTAGAGGTATGTTTTCAGACCACTGCAGTCATGAGATATGCAATTGTAAAAGCAGTGGTATTTACCCACTACACCAGGCCAAGGCCATAAAGTTGTCTAAATCAGATTTTATAAGTCAGAGTTGTTTTTTCTATATCCAGGCCAAAACAACACTGACGCCAGTCCTCATGACACACTAAGAATAGAGCTGTGCTATGAGAAACACAGTTGTGTGCATCTGCTAAAGCTGCAGCCACAACTATAGACAGATTAACTGAGACCAAGTTCATACATCTGCTGTATAGATCCGCTAGTCTGAGTTCCCTTTTTCTCAGAATTAAGACTGCACTGCAACTTCTACGCAGAAAGATGAACTTTCATAAATATTCTAAAAAATGTTGGGGAGTGATTTGTTGTAGGTGTCATGGCCACATACACACTCACAAATAGTAATCAACCTTTATTTAAAAAGGGTAAAAGATTAATTTTTACCAAGCAAGTTCAAGAAGTATATGTGTAAAGATGTATGAGATGTTTTTGACAGGACAGAGCCTTGTGGTGCGCCCTGAGTAACTGACATGAATTCAGATTAAGCTGTACCTTGAACCAGTTCCAACCAGTTACAGGCATCTCGTACAGTTGTCGACTGTGTCAAAGGCTTTTGAAACATCCATGAATATATACAGAAATACAGGCCATGTGAACTTTTACTGCTTAATGCTGCTTCTTGAAAAACTTAAGCAGAAATCCCCCAAACTAGGCATTTGAACTCCTTGTAAATGTGTCCAGTATTTCAAATGTTTTTGTACATGTGGAGGTAATTTGTTTCAGTGAACGTGTTTCACACCTGAACCCGTTCCAGTAAATGTCTCTCACTGGCTCTCATATTTGCATCATGATATATACATGGTATGTTTGTAAATGTATTTTCAGGGGGTTCTGAGCAATAAGACCGGATGATAAATAAATCTAAAGGGTGACCACAGGGACAATATGTGAATGAGTTCTTGTCTGTTCATATGAGCTGATCTAATGGAGAACAGTACACGTCTGCAGGAGCCTCTTTTCAGAAAAGTACAGCGGAGCTGACCGACATACTAGCTATACAGTATATCTGTCAGCATATACCAGAGGGGTAAGAGAAGTCTCACAACACATACAAACAAAAACATACATACAGTATGTGTGTATATGTATGTTCATGCTCAGATATATTTCACTGACGCACCACCTCCTTTTTACACCTCCTACAAGTGCGTGTTCCTTTTCATCGTTCTGCTCCATCTCGCTCAGATCCCAGTGAGGAAGGATTAGCCGGACAGAGTCCGAGAGAGAGAGAGAGAGAGAGAGAGCGAGAGCGAGAGCGAGAGCGAGAGAGAGAGAGAGAATATCCCGTCTGTCAGTTAGTCGGTCCGCTCAGAAAGCAGAGCAGAGTGGAACAGCAGCCTTCTCTTTGTTAATCTCCTCTATTGACTGTCTGAATGGCTGCCACAGGAGATGGAGAGATAGACAGGCAGCCTTTGTTAGGTCTACAGAGCAGAGCTGTGGTGGTGCTCTGAATCCAACACTTTACTGATGTGAAGCAGAAGGCTACACTAGCACATACAGCGATGGTAAACTATGTCTTGTGTTTTAGTTTGACTAAATTCATAGTTTTCAGCATTTCCTCATCTAAGTGGGTTCACTTTGTAGCACAGCAGCATCAGGCAACTAAAATCAACTCTCCTGATTGGATTACAGACCTTTCTCAGGGTGAGCAATTCAATAGAGCATGGTGAAACCTGCTGCCATTACAGGGATAATCAGGTTGGGGATGCCCACTTACTGTGCAGCTGAGCAGCTGTCGCCACAGGCATTTACATGTTTCAAATCAAATTGTATTGCTAGTACCAAACTTTTGCATCTACACCAGCATTAGAAATATCATCATGTTAGCCTTTCTGTCAGTCACCTTACTGAATATTCTCTGCAGTCCTTCAGCTTTCGACTCTTTGACCACAATTATAACATAACATGTTGTCTTTTTTAAGACACTGTACTGAGCAGCCGTTCCCCTCTCCTGATGAGGAAATGAGGAAGTGACACAGCTGACCAGACTTTGATGCAGCTCCTAACTAGAGTCTGACTGCTGAGAAAAAGGAAGGACATTCTAGTGGTTGAAAGTTTCAGTCTACATACACACTGCACAGAGGAGGATCCACATGACCAACAATAAAAAAGAGCAAAGAGGAAGATATTAGGCTATAGAGAGGTAGAAGACACTGATGACGAGCTACAGGAAGAGGATAAAGAACACAAAAACAATCGCTTAAATGTCCCTGTATGGTGTACTGCAGATTAAGACAGCGTGGCTTGACTCTACTTTGTGTGAGGCCTTGTTGAGAGTGGTTCGTCGCAAAGACACACACAAAAATACACATGCATGCAGCCGCTGTTAATTACTCACCCTCTGACTACTCCACTCTCCAGGTAATTAACCTGGATGAATTTACCAAAGCGGCTGGAGTTGTTGTTGTGGGCTGTCTTGGCGTTCCCAAAGGCCTGACAGAGACAACAGAAGAAAACAGAAGCACAGGGTCAGTTTCAGGTTAAGTCAAAAAACATGCAGTGAATTAACAAATCAACCAACAACTTCTCAAGATGAATGCAACACTGAGGTCGTGTTTCTTCTCAATTTTGTCTTGATCTTTTCAAAATGAACCAATGTGGTAACTGGTTTATTTGTGAAAGACAACCATATCAGGCTTGATTTTAAGACTGGACAATTTTGTTGTAGAACCCACTAGTGCCCCCCCAAATTTTTAAATCTCTTCCTGTTCATTGTTGATGTTTTGAAATTCAACTGAGACTTTTCTGAGAATTTCAGACCTTATATGGAAGTGCTATTGGGTGCAACACAATCTGGAAGTGTACCTTCAAGCCAGCTCATCTATCAGCACCTTCACTCAAGTCAACAAGATTATAACAAATCCCCATGACAGCACAGAAACTAGATAGTGAAGAGGTTAAATCTTATTTTTAAACAGCAGCTGAGCCCACAGAAGGGGTGGGACTATGTATGTGTGTGTGTGTGTGTGTGTGTGTCTGTGTATGTTGGGGGTCTTAAGGAGGGGGTGAGCATCTGCAGCTCGTTGTCCCCTCTCACTCTCTTTCCATCCACCTCTTTCTTTTCTTTCCTCCTTTCTCTCCTTGTTCAAGACCCTTTCCCTCATTCTCTTGTTCTCTGTGTGTGTGTGTGTGTGTGTGTGTGTGTGTGTGAGTGAGAGAGAGTAAAAAGAGAGAGAGCGAGAGCATAGGTCAGTGATGATAAATGAGGTTGGGACAGCCGTTCTGTATAGCAGTATCAGAGCAGAAACAGAAAGAGAGAGGACCAGGGTTTCTCTCCAGGCTTCAGGCTGATGCTAACCCAGCCAGGGGCACACAGAGCCCAGCCGCCAGGCCTCGCTGAGAGGCCCCGTTGATTGCATTGATACGGTCACAGAATAGCAATCTTTTTTTCTTCATGATGCTCACATGGTTACAGATAGACAGATACACACACAAACTCAACAAAAGGCCACCGCAGGGGAAGTTGACTCAGTGCATGTTAAATAGGAGCCACATTGTATCTTTCAAAGCAGTTGCAGGGTTAATTTGATGCAGTGGTGTTGGGGCTGATTAGAGTTCGGGGGCACTTTACCCATTTTGCACCAATATTATTTTGCACCAACCCTAATTGTTTCAGTGCACTAAAACCATCAAAACAAAATGTGATTTTAAAATAGTTGTGAGACCTTAGGGAAGTATGAGGCAAGAGTCATTGCATGTTGGTGGATGATGAAAGAGTTGCAATTGTCAGTTATCTCTTATCTGTGACCAGAATCTTCATCCTAACCTGGACTTGCTCAGACAAGGCTCCTACTCACCCACTCGCTCTGCTTTCTCTATCTATCTTTTAAATGCATGTGTGTATATACACCATACAAAATCTCTACCACACTGGTATTATTCTATGTGTATGTTTGGTTGTATGTTAACAGTATGCCAATATATAATGTGTAAAATTGTACATTATTTAGGTGTTGCCTGTGTTTACAGAGTACAATGCCATCACTTCTGTTCCAGGTTTGAGGGTCAGTAAGTGTGTTTTGGCGCTGATACTCCAAAGTGTCTCATGGCTCAATGCAGTCCACTGTGCCCAGTACTGTTCTGATCAACCCTACTCCACAAACCTTGCAGCCAAGAGCACAAAACCCTGGGAAATCTCTGCAAACCCCAGGCCTCTGCACCATGGCGGGAATGCTAAACATGTCACAGCATCATTCGTATTCGAACTTGCCCATAAGCAGACGATCTGATTGGCTGGAAGGCTCAGCAGGTATGGGGAAGCGGACTGACAGCTTGTCAAACCCTGTCAATTGAGAGATGTGGTCTAATCTGTATTCTTACGAAATAGGGGTTTCTTTCAAGAAGTTTACTTAAAAAAAAGGATGGAAAGTGAAAAGTAGAGAAAGAAAGGTAGGCTCAGCCATCTACAGTGTGTACATACAGTACATGCATGTTGCGGGTATGTAGATCCAGTGATCATTTCATGACATACAATGCTGTCTTGACTGATTCCTCTCTGTGGTGAGCTGGTTTCTCTGGCAGCCTGCTCCCCTGTACACTTCAACAGAGCCAGACCTACCCAAATGAAGTCTCACATCCCCATTCAGGCCCCTCTCACACACACACACACACACAGTTCTCCTTACAAACCAAACTAGGGGAGTATCTCTAAAACAGCGCAGTTTATGAGTTGTTTGTCTCAACAAGCAAGTGGGGCAGAGACGAGAAAGTATAAATGATATACTTTAAAAAGGCATTAAACGTTAGGTTTAGTATAAACTTGCACAAACATGAACAAACAAAACAAATCTGTGTAAAGACATGGTCTGATGTTGTATACAAGATTAGATGTTCACGGAAACGACAAATTCAGTTTCAGAAATATCTTTCTGAGGAGTCAAAAGCAAATTCCTGAGAGTTGTCTACTTTGTGTAGTAGCTCCTATAAGTCACTTCTGTAATGATTTGAGAACATTACAGTGTTTAGCAATTTTTACATAATTTCAACATGCCTACAGATAGCAAAACTGAAAGAAAAGAGAAAAACTCTTTTGTAATCAGCAAAACCTTACAGCTGGTGCTCGGGTACTAGGCCTTATTGTTATCACACTGAGGCATTGCTGCATCCTTTAAAGTCTAAATGCTCAAAAGAGCTTCAGTTAAACGTTTCCACAGGCGCTGCCAAGGCCCTGACACTGACACCTCACTACAGCATGGATACACTCACAAAAGGACTCTAAATAGTCCAACCGTCACAAAGAGAGTTCCCACATTCTCAGAGGGCAACGACAGGCGCTCGTGCAAAAATTCATCAAACCTCTGGATGGACATGCTCATTCAGCTGCAGACACTTTACACCCACAACTATGACAATCATGTTCTCTAAGCCCAACTCAAGTTTATATACTCTTCAATTACAGGTTAAACTGGAGAACCAAGCAGCAAAGTAATAAACTATATAATCACTGGTAGCTGCAATGTTGAGGCAAAACACCCGTGGTACTTAGTGACAAAATAATAACTGTTGTGAATGTGAAAAATACTTCGATGAGATCACATGATGTTGGCAGTGATCGAATGCAACCACGTCTCTACACAGTTCCTCCTCTATGCTTGGCCTGGCTTCAAGCTGCCACTATATCCCACAAACTACACCTAAACCCCTCGAGCTTAACTCAACTGAATTGTTAACAAAGAATTGATTCTTTGAGGTACAATAACGGCATCAATAGCGCTCAGAGGGGCTGGTGCTTTGATTCAATGTCCCAATGAATGCAGATATACTGAACCACTTCAGGAGTTTACTGCATGAAGGTAAATATAGAAATAAATAAAATTTCTAAGCTTTCTTTCTTGTCTTGAACAGAATGACATGGCAGTACTCTCGGGCAAATTACTACAAATTATTACTACAGTTCACTAAAATAGTGTAGATGTGCTGGATGATTCCCACGGCAGATGATTTACATATAAGGATTTTAGTGATTAAAGGATTAGGAGATGAATTAATTAGTCAATTGACAGAAAATTAATCAAACAACAATTGATTACTTAAGTCATATATCAAGCAAAAATGCTAAATATTTGCTTATGTGGGATTTGCTGATTTTCTCTTGTTATATATCATTTTAAATTGAACATCTTTGGGTTTTGGACTGTTGATTGGACAAAACCTTTCACTATTTTATAATCAACAGATTAATTGATAACAATTGTTAGCTGCAGCCCTAAACGATTTACAGATTTACATATAGAGGATAGTAAATGGTGACAAAGCCATGAATTCTGACACAAAGCTCTGAAAAGTATTAGGCCAGTTATCACATGGCAGCGACACAGCAGTAAACTACAGTGGAAAACAAATGAACTTGTGTTGGATGACAGCATAGTGGAAATAAAGTGGTGGTACTAGTGGTGGTTGGGAGAAAAGAAACTGTAATTCCTTCAGTATGCAATGATTGATTGTAATAGATGATCATTATTAGCAAAGGCTGGAAAGCAGATCAGACACTTGCAAGCACTAACTTTAAGGTAAATGTTATGCTTTGCTCACTGTACAGGAGATCAACAGAATAATGTAAACACCTCACGAAAAGGGCCAATTCTGAAGAATATTAACGTCATCACAATTACACAGCAAAATGTGACATAACACAGAGGGAAATCCGAACCCAAATTTCAGTTTCATAATAAACTGCATAAATGTCTATATTTTAGGGACAACATACGTACACAGAAGCAAATACTAACTGAATTATTGTCACAAACAGAACAAACCAACAAGGTTATGACTGAGTCAATCTGTACAGTACAGATCACAATCCACGTTGAGCCCCGTAGGAAACTGGAGCACACAGCGTTTTCTTTATTATTTATTAACCTAGTGGTGGAATTTCAGCAAACCTCATCTTTAAGACGCGTTTAGTATCAACATCACAGAACACACAGGCATTTCAACATCAAGAGTATACACCATGCATGGCGACTCCACTTCTGAAGATAAGGCTACAGTTCGCAATGGCAACATGAACTGAACTATGCAACTGTACACCAATACAGTCAGTTAAATTATAACTTTTCTGCAGCATTGAGATTTTGAGCAATTGACAAAATTCACCCTTTCCCATAAAAAAGGTGGGGTTGCTAACAAACTCTTGCAGAGTCCTACTAGATCCATACCCTTTAGTCCTAACTGAGAAACTAAACCTGTCATTTTCTGTATCTCATATTTACCCAATTGTCTTACTTAAAATTATAGTTATTTGTACAGCGTGCATGGTTTTGATGGTTATCTTTGCTGGAATAAGTAGGTCCATATTTGTATTTGACATATGTCATACACATTCCCAATTTCACAGTACAATTAGCACTATTTGTGACCTTTGCTCTCTGTATGTGACTCCACGACTCGGTCACACAACATTCGACTGTTATCCGGCAGCGGGTTGCATCTTCAAGGTATTTTTGTGATCTCACAGGTGTTTGCTGTCTGCCTGGGATGAGAACATCTTTGCTTGGGGCAAAAACAACATTTAAATCCAGTATTTCCACAGACTGTGCCCAGTTTTTCGGCAAAAGCACTACAAACGTGGCCCTGCTGTACTCTTCTTTGATGAACGCTATGTCTACTGTCCAAGTCTGGATTTAAACGTCGGTTTTGCCCCGAGGTAAGATGTTTCTGGTAATACCTTGGAAGATGCAAACCACTGACGGATAACTGGTAAAAAATATATTGTTTGTATTTCCCCCCTGAAGTTTGTGCTGAGAAGTATATGGATCGCGGAGTGACATACAGAGTGCCAAGGTCACATATGGGGCTACAGTACAATGTGCAGAGAGCAATGCTGTCAAAACACCTGTTTATAATGTCACCTCCCACTATCCAGAACATAGTTTAGCTGCTCGTTATGACAGTACAGGGGAAAATTATATTTCATTGTTTTCATGAAACGTCTAAATGATTTGGTCGACCCCCTGTGTGCGTACATAACAGAGGGTCAAGTAATGAACATGTCAGAGGTAAGAGGTTGGAATGGTTAGAATAAAGTTTTCAAGCACCAGTTTTGCTCCTCTTGTGGTCTGGTGTTTTACCAGATTGGAGCAATTTCAAGCAGCTCCACCCATGTCTAGATGGGTACCACATCAAACCTTAGCTTGTGGTGTGGTCAGAGTACCATGAATAGACCGTGAAGTGGCCTGCAGCATGCTGCTACATGTAAGTTTTATTTGGCCTGTAAGGAACACCATATTCTACTCTTCAATATGATTCTGGTGTAATGGTATGATTACAGTAAGTCATTTGTATACTGTATGTGTGTGTGTGTGTGTGTGTGTGTGTGTGTGTGTGTGTGTGTGTGTGTGTGTGAGAGAGAGAGAGAGAAATGAATGACACGTGTGCATGACGCAGTGACTTAAACTCAGTAATGCCAGCTTTTCCCAGACTCATACACAATGCCACCCAGCTTGACCAAATATAGCTGAGGAATAAAGAGGTGCAACCCATAACTAAGAGATAAACAATGGATCAGCAGACAGAATGACCAGCTACTCCACTGCACTTCCTGAACAACAATACAATACTTTTGGTCTATCCACACCCCTCAAGGCCCAGAGCTAATGGCAGAGAGAACTTCTGCAGTTACTTCCTGTGTCGTAACTGCTTCCTGTTAAAAAGGGTTCCGGATGATAGGAACTTCCTGTCTGAAGCTGCGAGACATAGTGGCATAGAGGAGGCTGGGGACTTAGAGGGGACTTACTTAACAACTAGGAGGTTAGGCTTTGGTGAAAAGGCTATATATTATCTCAATGTCTGGTCTGGAGATGATTTTCTCCTCACCAACTAAATCAATAACATCACTGACTGGTAGAGAGAATAAAAAAGTTACCATTTATTTTACATCAAAAGCTTTTTATGTTTATGTATGAGCAAGAAACATTGGTGTTGTCCAAAGACTTCTGATCAAAACAGCTTTTTTTCATGTTAGTATCATTGCAGGTCCATTTTTATCTTTGAAGGACCCCGAGTTTGAATCACGCTCTTATCCCAAACATACTATTTGACTGGAAATACACTACTTTCTGATTATGAATTGAATACTATTCAGAATGCTGCAGCAACTAGAGTGGCATTATTTAACCTATTCAGGTCTGTTATGCCATTACTAGGTCCTATAATTTTCTTAACCTCAGCAATTACAGAGCCATCAACTTGCCAAATTTAATTTTTAAGAGCATGGATGGAGCTCCATGTGGATTATTAAATCTAGTATATTTCAAACCTATTTTTTCAAAAACATATCATGGAAATATTAGTTTATGAAAAACTTGATCTGTACTTCCCTACACTTCACACATAACTCCAATTTATTGCTGCCATGTGTCAGCCTACTTTCTGCAACAGAGGAGGGCCCTGTTGACATTAAGAATAAATAGGCTTCAAAGCTGGGCAAAAGAAAACAGAGACACCAAAAGAACCACGTAACAGAGGATTAACCAGTTGGACCAGTTCAGATGTGAAATACTCGTTCAGAACTGGTGAGCTGTTCTACAGGTAGAAGCCTTATTTGTTCAAACGGCAGAAAGTATTAAGGACAATCTTTCCTTTACCTGCATTATTTCCAAGACAAAGGAAGGAAATATAAAGAATAGAATAGAATATAGAATAATAAGAAGTGGTACAATGAACCTAAGTAGGACAGCGGCTTTCCCACATGGTTTCAGGTTGGAGCCATTCAATCTGCCAGCAACACAGCACTAAAAGTCCAGCACAACAAACGATGATCTCATCTCCTCAAAATGTGTGACCCGGACCTGGAGACCTCTCCTATAGCTTGAGGAGACACACACACACACACACACACACACACACACATTTTCCACCACTGAAACCTGATCAGCTTCCAGGACAAAAAAATGAACCAAATAAAATCCTTTTGTCGAAGTAAAAATTCCTCCATTTTGGTAAACGTATCTAAAAATAGCATTCTACACTCAATATATAATGCCTTGACTGGGACTTGTCAGGAAGGAGGTAGACTATATGTGTAGAGAGAAACTGCAGGGAACATAATTTAATAAGGAGTTATTGCTTCCTCTGTAAAGCGACTTTTGTTTCACATCAGCCATCTTATGTGCGTGCTGCAAAAGCTGGCTGGTGTTGTCAAAAGAGAATCTCTTCACATAAACTAACTAGGACAGTCTCTTAGTGCATAATAGTGTGGAAAAAACATTAAAAGCAACTGCCTCTACTTATGCTTTAACTTTTCTGGGTAAAATGCACATTTAGATGCAATAATGCTGCCAGGGGGAAATGTACAGCTGTTCAATAGCAGATGGAATCCAACCTCCACTTCCTCCACTGACCAGACTAGCAAAGACCGAATCCGTCTCCCTGTCTGCCCCTGCAACCACAGCTCTGAACTGGGCTAACACTAACACACACACACAATGCATTCTGGGAGTGAACAGCAGAGTGGCAGTGTGTCTGCCAAAGGGACCAGAACTCTGCTGATGGAGGGGAAAATCTCTGCATCCCCCCGCCTTTCCTCCATCAGCCGTCCGGAACCAAAGACTCTGACAGACTGACACACATCAAGGGACCAACGCTGCACTTATTAAAATGCATCTGAAAGCAGCAGCAGTTCTGTGAGTGAAGGCTCTGATACTGAGTCAGAGGGTCTGGGGATGACAGAGACTTGACAGGTGATGGATGGATACACTGTGCCAGCAAGTTACTGTGGCTGCCCAGCCTGTATTATTGCTATTAAGGCTCAAGCCAACTCAGCTTGTAGCCAATTGTCTCTGTTTAATTTTGTTCTATTCCACAGTATTGTGTGTTTCATTGAACTTACTTTCACAGATCAGGGGGTTTTCACTTTTCAGCACCATTTTGTACTTTGAATAAACCACATTCCACATACAGCTTTTCTGACTAAAGGTCTATTTTTAGCACACTACTGTGAAATAAAACAGAAAAATATGTAGAGGAGATTTACTTCCAGATCTAGACTGAGAGTAATTAGTTCCCCACACCAAGGAGGGCTGAAACTAAACTGAAACTGTAGTACTGGGATTTCTGCTTTTTATCTACATGGTACTCGGGTGATTGTGCAGAGATAGGGGCCTTCCCTGTCTGATATTTACTCTGCAGCCTCAGGCAGAACTTCATTGATCTTTTTCATCTCTAGTGCTTCCATATATCTCAAATCACCAACATCCAGATTACATCGCTGACAGGAAGCACTGTCAACCATAATATGTCTTGGGCTCACACACTTTCATGTCACACTCTCTCACACACACACACAACATTATGGTTATTTCAGCAGCGCCAGAACAGCAGGGCAGTCTAAAGGTCCACTGTGTTGATATATGAATATACATTATAAGTGGAGTTAAACTTCCAGTGAGTACAATGTGAGACAACAGTCGCAACGAACCATTGCTTATAAGACAGCATGAGAGTGGGAGTGATGTGGATGCTGAAAATGACTTCACAATAATAACCCTGCTTGAGGTCTGACCAGAGGTAAATTCTTCCATATGTGAAAGTGGAGGAGACCCCGTTTCTCATTATAGGGATGAAAAATAAACAAAATGAATTCAACTCTGTGCCACGTAGCTCAGGGATTAAACTCAAGCAAAAACAATAATAACTTACCTTTCATGATGCAACCATTTTTTGTTAAACAATGTAAAAGCTAACAGATGTCTACTTGTCTGCATGCATTTGTATGTGCCTCTTTTGTCACCAAACACAGAGAGCAGTAGTCTGCCCTTGAGCCCTGGCTATTTAACTGTCTGCAGCATAAAAGATACGCTGAGCGGCCTTAGAGTTGAATGAACTGCTGACAATACAGGACAAACAAAAATCAGTAAATCAGTGTGTATTGATTTGGTTCACTGACAATCTGAAAATATGCATTTTGAATGTAAACGCATGGAGGAAAGATGTGTATTCTGGTGGTGTGTTTTGTCTGATTAGCATTGCCTTTTCCTGTGTATCAGTGAGGCAGTTACTCACTCTAGTTCTTCAAACAGCCAAGCAAGGGAAAGGCAGTCTGTGTCTGTGCCCATATGATTCAGTTGAACAGACTGTTGGTCAGTCTGTCTGTCCAGAGTCAGGCCTGAACACTATGCACCATTATTATCAACTGGCTGGCCTTACACAAATATGATACTGCAGTGATCAGAAATAGTAAATAATCTATTGATTTTCTCCCACTAACTATCAAAATCGGTAACTTAAAGCTTTCTGTATCAGTTTGGCTGTAGTTTCAGTTCATTCTGTCCTATCAGCGGTGGCAGAGAGCAAGTCAGTACAAGAATCTAAGTTCTCAGAGAGCAGAAAGCAGGAAGAGGAGCACAGTCACCTGACTGAAATGGCAACATAGAAATACCAGCTGGTCAACAACAGCTCCAAGCTAAATTCATGTTCATGTTTCATGTCACATTCTTATGATCGAAAACCCATGATGTTACACAATAAGTTATCAAAAACAAAGACCAAGATTAGCACTTGCATTTCAAACATTATCAGAAACATCAGTGTTTGCTCAAAAGAAAGTAGAGATAGGAAACCAACAAACAGCCCTATCTTGTATAGATTCCCACAGCATTTTCAAAGGCAAGAGGCCACATGAAGGGTTAATAAAGCAACTTCCTGTCCTCTTTTCATTTCGTCTTTCTGAGTAGACCATAGCCTTTATGTTAAAGTCTTTTACACTGCATACAGACTACCATTTGCCCCATTAGCTCAGCCCACGTGTGAAAGTCCAGTGGAGTCACAGCCTGAAAATACATTTAATGAGTGCTGCTGGGATCCGATACTTTCAGGGGATGTTTTATCATTCATAACCAGGTCACTAAGCTTTGTCTAGGAGTAACAGTGGGTTACAGCAGTTTACTAGTTACCTATATTTTTTAGAAGACAAAACACTCAACATGAGCAGTTGGTCAGCCAAAATGACTGTGGAGTAGACACAGACAAAAAAAACAAAACGATCAAATCCTGCTGTCACACATGTTAACATCTTACCTCCAGGACCGGTCCAGCTCCCAGTATGGTCCTCTCCACCCCGCTGGCATAGCCCTTCTGGCTGAGCGCAGTCAGACAGTGGATCAGGAAGTTGGTACTCTGAGTCTTGCCTGAGCCACTTTCCCCAGAGATGACGATGCACTGGTTGACCCTTTTCCTTAGCATAGCATAGTAGGCCACATCTGCGATAGCAAAAATATGAGGCTCCAGTTTGCCCAGCTGGTGGTTCTCGTACATCTTGACGTACTTAGGGTTGTAGATGGGCAGGAACTTGAAGGGGTTAATGGCAATGAGGATGCTGCCTGCATAGGTGTAGATCTTTTTCTTGTAAAATCGTGTGCGCAGGTTGTTTAATATGCTGTCCTCATTGAGGACGGGGAGTTTGCAGAGGTCTGCAAAGTCGTCCTGTGGAGGAGGAAGGAAGCCCCTGGCAGCTAGCCGCTGTGCCTCCTGCTCCTTAGACACAGGCGGTAGGTGGACATAATGGATAGAGCCATCATGGTTCCTCTCCTGGATCAGAGAATGGAAAAGAAAAAAAGAAGAAAAAAGCTTAAATTAGCTTAACTGCTGCTAAAACTGACTGATCTTTCTGAGACAGTTAAAAATATTCTGGGTTGTCTGAATTTCTTAAATCCGGTGAAAATTGCAAGGGCAGGTGCAAATAGCATTGAGCCAACAGGTGCTCCTGTTACATATTGTGCTGAAAGGGTTGAAAAGATATTGGGAAACATTTTGCATGTGTCTAATTTACCTGCCTTTTTTGTTATATTTTTCCATCATTAGTGTGTAATTTGTTATCTAGGTTGACTACTTGCTTCTGTTTCTCACTGAAAATGGTGAAAAAGAGGAAGAGACAGCAGAAGGAAGCACAACGCAATAGTCAGACAATGGGAGGACTTTTGTCAGAGGTCCACATCCACTGACCGCAAAGTGAACTGTGTGCTGTCAACTCTACCTGTAGTAAGAAGTAAAAGCCAAGGCTCTGAGGGTGTTTCTCCTGGGCTTTCCGAGGCCACAGCAGAAACCTCTGGACTGGCAGGTCTCCGGCCTCTAGCACCCACTCTTCCCCGCCACATTCCTTCACCTCTGCCAGCGCATACTTGCGGCCAGGGTCCAGCCCCAGTGCCATGGCAGCGTCCGAGATCACTGAGGCTGCCGATGCATCCTTCTGCACTCTGATGAGTAGATCAAAGCAATTAATTAGTTTGATCAATGCTGGGTTACGGTAGTTCCTCTACTTATTAAAAACAAAATAACAACTTCAACAACATCATAGCTAAACATTAGCTGTTGATGCTACTTATACATTTTCCAGCTGTGATACCGTTGCACACTCACCTAAGGTTGCAGCAGGTGGTGGACTGGGCAGCCAGCCGTGGGTAGATCTGGAGCAGGTATGAGCGGCCATCATTATCGTTAGGGCTTGCTGGCCCACCTCCCCCTCCTCCTCCACCTGCGTTCGTTGCCATGGTGGCAGCGCCATCTCTGACACTCATCCTGAGCCAGGGGGAGTGGCCTCAGCATGCCGCACCCAATGCTTCCCTCTCACCACACACCACCTGAAAATGACAGGCTGATTGATCAGTGACAATTATTTTCACTTTTATACATCCGCAGTGATAATGGTGCCTGATCATTTTCCATATTGACACTGCACCACAATAAAAGGAGGAAACCGCTGTAGTTACAACATTTGGGATGAAAGAGAAAAGATTGACTCTCACCATGTCAACAATTAGCTATCCTGTTCCAATAAACACTCAGCACTAGTATAATTCCAGTAGAAACAGAGTAAAATAGCCCAGATAGTGAACAGTTTCCAATATAAAGCACTGCAGCTTTCTAAAAACCTAAACAATGTGTCATTGCAGCTCTGAGCAAAATGCAAACAGAACAGTTTTCCCAGCTAAGTCTCAAACCACATGGAAAGCTCATCCTTGGTATTTGACCCTCTGGACATAAATGCAACTCTGCTACAGAGGTGTGTCTTAGATTAGCCTAGAAAAGAGGCCCATACACGTAAATGTAACAGTTTGATAGGATACAAGCCTTATAAATTAGCAACAGATCATTTGTGAGGCCTGTGTCCTATCAAGTTATTAACTTGCCTAGACCTCTTTCTTTGTAATCAGTGGTTTATCATAAAAATATGTTAAAGCTCTGTAGACTACAATAAGCAAATTACTCCAAGCAAAATGCTATTCCCTTATACCAAAATCTTACCAATCACCACTTCAGTGTTTCAGGAATATCAGAAGAGAAATAAGGTGAGAAATCACGTAACAGTGTGAGTAACAGCTAAGATAAGTGTGACGTTCTAACTGCTACACTAAAAATGCTTTACTATGCTAGGCCATAACCACATGACTGTCACCAGCAAACAACTCTACGTGCTCAAACTGCCTATTATTTTTTATGTAGAAGGATAAAGGTTAGTCCCAATCAGTCACTTCAGCCTTGAAAATCCTCTTCAAGGGATGTCTGCTCACAAGCCCACTTTTGTTACAGAATGGTCTGACTGATCACACAAAATAGGGTTGTGTTGATCTGCCGAATATCATTCCTTCTTAAACAATCAAATGGCTGCAATGGCTACTTACAGTATATACCAATATGTTAGAGGAAATTAACATAGGAGTCAGAACAGGCATTGTCTTTCCCACAAAATGTTTAAAGTGATACCTCAATGTTTCAATCTTCAGTTAAGTAAAAAGGGAATTTTAAACCTTTAAAATAGCTCTTTTCTCAACTGATTCCAAAACAGAAAACATTCTCTAACAATGTGCCGAAAGGAGAAAAGTGGCTAAAAATCAAAACGGGAAGCAAAAATATGATGGAAAAAGTAGCAACATAATATGTGACGAACATTATATTTGACTGACAGAAAGCTATTGGTTAATTACAGTGAATGTAACTAGTTTCCAGTTTGCGTTTTTTCTTCGCATCTAAAAATACATTTCTATACATGTATATATGTATTGTTATTACTTCACAATTGCCACTGAAACTTTACCGTAAGTTGCAGCTGCAGATGCACAGCATTTGAACCCTTCCGCTCACTGATAGCAACCAAGAAAAAACAGAAAACATTTAGGGTAAACCACAAATGGTGTAATGACTGCACATCATTTACTCTCACAGACAAGACACCTACAGTCACTGATGTATGATGTAGAACTTGGCAGGATAATGTGTTTAGCATCTTTTCACCACAACAACTCAACTCTACTCACGGATAACATCATCTTACACCTTATAACAGTCAGAGCCTCAAAGAGACAATTAACTGAGAACAAAGTAGAGGTTTGTTCAGTCCTTACAACGGATATCACCAATTTCCTGACCGAGGTGAAGCTGCTTTGAAGATGTATCAGGGGGGCAGGACATACTTATTACTGATAAATCACATGACTGGCTTCTAGTGACATCACACATTTGTGCTAAATGGTCTCGTGTTCTTGTTACAAAGAAAACTAAACTCTAAATACCAAACTATAACTATTCCATTGACACATGGCTAACTGCAACCTGCGCATAGAAGAAAGAGAACAGTTGGGTTCATCCGTGTATGAGCAGCAGTTTTCCACACCACAATCTACTGTCTGTACAGTAGCGTCAGTACAAAATCATGTTGGGCTAAAGCTTCTCTGTATTTAGCACTCAAAACATACAATCATACTTCTTCGTACAACTGCAGGTTCACTTCACCCCACATCACACAAATTTCTGACAGTGTCAGTTGCTGTGGTTACTTTGCCACACTGACATGATGACAGCTTTACATCATCACCGATGAGCAGAAAGCCTGGCCAATGTTACTGATTCATTTAAAGGCAAAAGCAGGTGCCGAGGTATTTCAGGACTGATTCAGTGTAACATCCAGCTGGACCACAGTCGAAGGAATATGATCCAGGCAGGTTTATGTTGTTTGTAACAAAAATGAATACAGAATAGTGATCTATAGTAGAGTGTGAATCACACAGACAGCAGCTAGGTAAAGTTCTGTCTAATGATGGATCATGTAGCGTGGCTTTGCATCAGTAATGCATGCTGTGTAAACTTTAAGTCCCCTTAGGGAAACAGGAACCTGGTTTAAATCACTGTATGGCAGGCAGACTGCACTGCTTTGGTAACCTGATCCCGGGTCGAGTTCTGTAAGCACTGAGTCCTACAGTTTATCACTTTTATCATTCAAGCAGAAACAGTTTATTTTCTCAACCTGAAAAATAAGAAATGTTATAGTCTGAGATATGCCCAAAAAAAGCAGGCTGAGGGGAAAAGAGGCAAGTTCTATATTCCTTCATTATGAGGTTTGTTTTCACTGAAACTTTCCAATGACATATATAACCAATTGTGTTCTCATATGTTCTGTGGCGTTATCATGAATAATACACACAGACAATCTACTAAGGAGCCATTTTACAAATTAGCAGTTTAGGTCAGATAAGAGGATCGTTCATTTCAAATCATGTGCGAAAATTACTAGTTGCGTAACAGTGGCAAAAATAATGTTTTGTCTCTTCCACTAATGCTTAACCATGTGAACTTTCGTCAGTAAAATAATCACAAACAATCTCACCCAACAGTCTTTAACCTTAGACTGAATTAATACCTCTGCTTAACCAACAAGAGATACCAAACCAAACTACATGGTGCTGCTAGTAACTGGTTGGGTGCATCTACCTTATATATCTGGAGTATATCTTATACCAGATAGTGTTCTTTTTGCCTCTATGATGCATGAGCATTAACTATCTGTTTAAGTTTCTGTTTGTACATATTCATAAAAAGCAATAATAGGAATCTGTAGTTTAAAACATGCAAAAAGAAATATATCTTAACAGAGCCAACTCTGGAATCATTTAGGTCACAGCAGAGAATTAGAGGGAAAATAGAGCAACTTGAGACTCATGAGCTTGTGCCTTTGCCAGGCTAGCTGACCACAGTCCCAAAAACATGCAAGCCTGTAAAATGCTAAGGCATGCAAAACTACAAAAGACCACAAAAGAAAGCATCATCATTATCCTCCATCATGGGCCCTGTCTGGTTTAAATCTGTCACTTTAACTCCTGAGCTACTCTCTCAACTAGTTTCAAAAGAGCAAACACAAAGCTACAGTATCTGTGTGCAAGACATAAATCATTTCATAGTGACAGAGAAAATTGAACAAAGAAAAAGAGGAAGGCAAAAGGAGAGACAACGAGAAAGAGAAAGGTAAACATCTAAAAGTGAGACAGAAAAGAGAGAGGGGTCCCTGGGGACAATCAAAGGAGACGAGGGCTTTGATATAATACAGCTTCCTCCCTGTGGAGGAGATCCTCTGCAAGGATGCCCAGCATTCCACAGATAAGACCCGGGGTTGTCTGCTTTGCGTAGGCTTAGCCTGGCACTTTAGCTGCTTACTGAGGGTTGATGGGAAGACACTAGAACACAGGACTACAGCTGAGGGTAGAGAGGGGCTCTTTAGCTGCTTATGGTGTGCAGGGGGAGGCATTAACAACTAACAAGCTCCTTAAACAACCAGACATTTTTTTTTTTAAAGGCGGTACCAACAACTCATCCCCATTGAACTCACTAAACTCATCCCACCTAACCCCTCATTATCCAGTCAAGAAGAATAGGCTTACAGTAAATTAATTCCACTGTACATTCATCAGTAAACTAAATAAAGATTGGCCAACACAACAGAAATTAAGCTGAGCACAATCAATTCAACAGCCAGTAACACCACTTATTGAAAAACAAGATTTATGGTTGGGCTTTCGTGTAATAACATTTTCAGATTGAGCTCCTCTTCAGATTAAATTTTCTGAGACCACACGTCTGGACTGCTGCACTGACTTTCAGTCCTCATGTCACACAGGAACTATTCGAGACAGTCGTCTGGGTGTCAATATTTCACTGAGCTGAAACACTGAAAGTTATGGCCCGTTTTATATGCTATCATTCTGACAAGCACAATTTCAAAAGAGAAAGAGTGTACAAAATCACTGACTAAAACTGGAAACAGTTGCATGCATGCACACAGGAAAAATGAAAAACAGTAAATACCCCTCTGCCAAACTGGAAAGAGAAAAAAAGCTGCATAAAACAAGCACTCTTCTAACTTCATTACAACTGAAGCTGGAGTTGGCAGTAAGAGCAGGAGTTGTTTGACAGTCACTGGCAGAAGTGAAATAAGACAACCAGGTCTTACTCATTTACTCCCAACTCCTACTCCTACTCACCTTCAAAGAAACAGTGAAAAGCTCCACCCAAAGAAGAAGGAAGAGGAGGAGCGATAGTCAGTCTAGAGTGCCAATTAGTGGAGAGAAAAGAAATATTTTGCCTTTATATGGTCAGTTGTTGTAGTGTTTATGATCTCAGAGATGTGTGAGTGTTATGATCTTAGTCTACAGTGCTACAGTAAATTTTCTTCCTAATGGACCTCCCAAGACTGGCACACACACTTACACTCGACTTTATAAACAGAGTAGCCAGTCAGTGCTGAGACACCACCAGCTGACTCTATGATCTGGCAGGAAGTGAATGACCCAGTGACACATAGAGGATCAATGAACTTCAGCTGGAAAAGACTGTACTTCTCTATGTTACCTCTCTTTCGTCTCCTGTCTCTCCCTGGCTGTATGCATCACACTCTAATGCACACATGTACACACAGAGGTGAACAATAAGGAAGCAAGTTATGTCAGCAGCAGTGTGTGTGGTGTGGACCAAAGGGATGGTGACTCCCAGCATTCCTCTTCAGCGTCACAGGAGGGCGTCCTATAAAACTCATGAGTCAGGGCTACAAGCAGCTCCTATCATGGATGTAACTAGTCACAACATGACAATGTCAGCAGTTAAGCGACCCAGGTATTTAAACTTAGGAAGTCAATCACTGTGATCTTTTCAAAAACTGTAAAGCTAACTTTGAATGCTTCCATAGTCTGTTAACATTTCCACCAACATTGATGTAAACTATCTTTATATCTCGACATGTAATTATTCTACTTGGTCTGAAAATTGATTAAAAACTTCTACTTAGCAGATAACTGTAAATGATTAGATGATGATGATGTGAACATTTGTCTACATTATCTGCACAATATATACCTAATTGTAAAACTATGTGACAGACAGAGGACAGTTAATAGATGACTTGCCATAAACAATATAGTACTAGAGATGAAACAATGAATCAATCACCAGAAAATCTATCAGAAACTATTCAGATGATCGATTAATCATTAAAGTTCCCTTCTCAAGCAAAAATGCCTAACATTTGCTGTCCTCAAATATGAGGATTTACTGTTAGAAGATGAAGAAGCATTTTTCACTGTTTTCTGACATTTTATAGACCAAGCGATTAATAGATTATATGAGAAAATAATCAGCAAATGAATTGATAATGAAAATCTTAACTTTCAGTCACTACAGTGTGTTACCAAGTCATAGTTTAACACAAACAACATACTCAGGAAAAAAAGGCAAGGGGATAAAAAGGGGTCACTGACTCCATAAGGTTTCAACAGACAGTTTGTGGAGGATTGTAGAGTCCTTGTAAGAGCTTTTTTAACATCAACAGCACTTTTAATTTAATTGAAAATATTACCATGACCGCAAGAAAAAAAAAGCAACAGGAATCCCTTCAACTCTTCTGGAGGACCCAGCCCTAATGAGTAAATGCAAGGCTACATTCCCCATCATGAGTCCAAAGGAGACATTTCTGGATATGACTCACAAAGGATGAGCAAGTTAGATGTAATTGTAGAGACGAGTGATTGTGACTATGTAGTAACAAGTGATGTGTCAGGGAAATCACACCTTCACACAAAAAACTACATGCCTGACAAGATTAAGATCAAGATGCTGGACAGGCAGAAAAGACACTAAGCACCTCAATGCTAATGTTATCAATATTCCTCCTTCTCAACTAGTTCCAACAGAAGATACATTTTTTACACACTTTTGGACAATACCACAGTCACTATGTCCTATATAGCTTGTTCCAAGGCTTTGTTGAAGCCATTTCTTTTTAATTAATGAACTGTTCGAATCCATCTGCCAACATTTTTACAATTATGATATCTTTGGAAATCCTTGACCTTGACTAGAATTTAAATAAAGTTCTGTGGGTTCAAACTCTGCTTGCTCCAACAACATGTGCTTGTAATGATGGACCTGCCGAAGGCTTGGTAGGGTGGAGGGGGTTCATCTGTGTGTCTGGCTGCAAGGCTGTAGACCAAGCTCCTTTCCTCTCCCCAGGGAAAGTGGAGCTGGGCCACTGAAGTATCCATCACCACTACAACTCTCTCTGCATGACCTAATGGAGATGAGAGGGGTTGGCTCTTTGCCAAAGCAGGCTGCATTGTCCTCTGGGCACAATGAGAGCCAGAAGCAAGGGAAGTACAGATTCACTCTGTGTGTGTGTCGGTTTGTGTGTGCTCCTCGTGGATTTTGGCTTATGTATGTGTGTGTGTGTGTGTGTGTGTGTGTGTGTGTGTGTTCTCTTAGGGATTCATAAATACACTCAGGACTTGTGCTCCTGTTACTGCTGAGTGGTGGTAAATCAGCCTCACAGTTGAAGCTCTATAGGAAGTGCAGATGCACCCAAAATGGCTGTGAATGGATCAGAGCCCTCCCACTAGAGCCATGTGGCCTATTCAAAGATGCAGCCTTTTGTTTAAAAAGGGACCAAAACCTCAATCAGGGAATTAACTCATCCAGCAGACACCAACTGGGCTCAATAAGACAAACACAGATAGAGAGAGAATTATGACGAGAGAGTGAAGGAAAAGGAAGAACAAAAGGGCAGTAAAAGCCCTCCCCCCTGTCTTTAAGTCAGCTCCCAGGCTGGCCGGCATGAACAATAAAACCAGAGCTGAGGAGCATCTGCTGCCTCCGTCTAAAGAAGAGGATAAAGGAGAGAGGAGCCACAGGGATCCAGTCTTTGACTTGTTGATATTACCCTACTGATTCAATATGGAGCCCAAGCTCATGGTCAAAATCCTCTTCTCTGCCACACGTAAGCGGCTAGAAAAAGAGTATGGAGCGCGGAGAAAGACGTCATAGATGATACATTTAAGCCAAACTGCACAGTGGCAAGTCTTCTGAGAGTGATAAACAACACCATTTGATATCTCCCCCAATCACAATGGCCACTTGGTTTTGCCAAACCATAACTAAACTCAAGCTAGCCAACTGTCACAATAACTTACCATAACTGTGATGGCCAATGCTAATCAATTATAACACGGTCATCTGAGTGCAATCCATTGATCTGCTCTCCCAGTATCATGTGTCTGAGTCATGTATTGACAAACTGAAGCAGGCTGCTGTTCATTTAACATCCCTCGGAGGTAGGTATGACCCGATATCACACACAGATCATTCCAAGTCAAGCGAGAGGGGTAAACATCAACAGCTGGGGCTGGCTGCAAACACACACTGGATAACCTACTTTAAAACTGAAATCATGGCTGTATTACTCCTCTAAGGCCTCCACGTGTTAGCCTGTTCTGCTGTTGCTTGAGGCAATCCAACATTAGTTTTAGCCACAGCTTTATGAACTCCTGCTTTATGTACATTTCACAGCAGGTCAGTCATCCAAGAGGCCCGGGTACAGCCTACACTACTCCCCCGTGTCTCACCACCAGTCTGCCTCAGCTGTACCGCTGTGTTTTCAACTGCTTACTTAACTGTGCCCCTTTCCCTCCATCTCTCCTGTTGTACCACCGTCTTCCACAGAATCCCCCCCAATGCCTCCCCCTTCAACCCCCTGCTGGTCACCCCCTTCTGCTCCCCACCTCCTAACATTTGGCACTGCTGCTTTAACTCAGTCCACATGCCAAGCCACACTGAGTAGAGAAGATTGGAGGGGAAGCTCAGTGTTGAGGGAACTGTGCTTACTATAAAAAAAACCCATGTCCTGGTGTTTTTGGTTTATACATAACACCCCTTTACTATTCTGTCATCCAGTCAGTCAGACCTGAGGGCAAGCCCAGTGAGCAGAGTAGAAAGGATTTGACAGATCTGAAAGAAAAACTAAATATTAGAAGTGCTTTGTATTTAATCAGACCATTCAAAACATGCTGCAGAGTGGTGCAACAGAGCACAGTGAAGCTCACATGCAAATCCTCCCCAAATAATATACCAGCTTTGAACGTCTGCCTTGCACAGACTCAAGTCCCAAGGGTCTTTCATCAAGACCAGAGGTTAATACTGGGATTAGACATACATAGTAACCAGGATGGTGTAGAGAAATCTATGCTTTTAATCAGTGTGATGGGCTGAAACTCTAGATTCAAAGCAGCAGCGTCCACATGAAATACACCAGTGAGGCAATAGCATGTCTGACTTAATGCAACCCAGAAGGCTCTGCCGAGTCTGATTGGCCGTTTTGGGATTCCACGCTGGTCGGTGGTGACAGGAGATTCCGGAGAGTTTTCCGGACCAGTCATCTCAGCCATGTTGGACTAATAGAGTAGTTTGGCGCAGCGGTGGACAAATACAGTACAATGATGACACGTAGGGCACTGGTGTGTTCATCCTTAGTATTATAAACCTTCAGGATGTGGCCAAAATAACAAACACCATTACAATATAAATAAATTCTATATTTGTAAAACTCTTTAATGTTTGATCAGATGGTGTCAGAGAGCTGTTGGTTTAACTCCATTGTTAATGTTGGTGGCAATAATATAATCTTCAGCCATTTCTGTAATAGCTAAAAAAAAAGTAATCTGTACAGATAGCTCGTCAGGAAGCTGAATGATATTGCGGAACATTTCCCCCCCAAATTTAGAGCTGAAACAATTCATCAATTAGGTGATCATCAGAAAATTAATCAGCCACAATTTTGATAATCGATGAATCGTTTATGTCATCTTTTTAGGGAAAAAAATGCAAAAACTCCACTTTCTCAAATCGGAATATTTGCTGGTATGCTTAGTGTTCTGTGATAGTAAACTAAATATCTTTGGGGTGTGGAGTGTTGATCAGACAAATAATCAATCTGAATATATCAACTGGGAGACTGTAATAGGAATTTCTCACAATTTCCTGACATTTTATTGACCAAATGAATGATCCATTGTTCAAACCTGTAATCAACAGATTAATCCTTAATGAAAATCAATGTTTGAAGCCCTATGTGGCCAAGGGTTGATTTTGTTTTTTACCTAGGCTCATAATGATTTTGAGTTGGAATTTCTTACAGGTAAATGGGCAGTGATTGGTAAAATTCTTCAGATTTTACTTTACCATTTTGTTTGTGGAAATGAAAACAAAAGACAAAAGTAGGTTCTTGCAAATTATGTGATGGTTGAATTTTCTTTGGGGCAGTGGTTACTGTGCTGGGTTGCATTGAGCAGATGTTAATGTTATTGTGTCCAATCCCTGTATATGCAATCAGTCTAAAGAAAGATGTTTCAGCATAAAGCATCAAGAAGACCAGTCTAAATAAATGCTAATATTTACGTGTTTAATTGTTTCAGGTGCATTTGAGATTGGGTAAACAGCGGCTGCTCAGGATGGTCTCCAATTACGGAAACACTTCCTTCCTGTTCAGTGTGGTGAACCACATGCACAAACATACAGTATGTCGTCTGGAGATGTGGGGCAGCTGCAGGCAGAAATCAGGAAGAGGAGAAGAGGAAGGCAGGGAGGCAGACAGAGGGGATTATTGTACACGCTCACTCATGTGGGCTACCCCGGTCTAAAAACACTTCCCAAACACATGACTCCATTGTAGAACCAGAATAGTCACTGCACCAAGTTCATACTTATTTAAAATCCCTTACCCCGTGCCCACGGTTACACATGCCACAAACACACACACTTTTCTTTATTCCTTAGAAAAGAAAAATGTTCAGACAGCAGGGTAAAAGGCCAAAAGCTTGATCTCAAAATCGCTACTGTTTGTAAGCATGCATCACAGGTAGCAGGGAGAAACTGAGATGTAACATAGCTAACACAAACTAAAGCTTCTGCTCTCTCTGCTATGGCACCAAGTTTTAGCATGGGTGGCTCAAAGCAATGCCAAAACCAAGCTCTACCAACTTGAAAACACCTCAATGTTAGTAATATTACTCATTCTACATTTTATGCCTGCCTTGACCTCAGTTTGAACTTAAAAGTGGGACAAAAAGCAGCAGGAGGGCTAAAAAAAAAAAAAAAAAAGAGATTGTAATGAAGGATATGTAATGACGGGGAGTAACAAAGGGAAAAAAGAATAATCTCAGACATTCTAACATACAATAGATTATATGTGGTGCGGCTAGTATACTCTTTTGAAAACATCTTCCCTGCGGTGTGTCCTGATGATGTTTGGGTGGCCTGGCAGATTCACACACCAACGTGTGGATGATAAGCATTTTATAAAGGATAATGTTGTTCTAACATCTAGAACAAGAGGGAGCTTTTTCTGAATCTGCCCATCAATAGTTTAAAAAAAAATTGGACAGGACAGTAACAGTAGGAAAGAACAAAACTGATGCTGTGCAAGGTCATATTCCATAAAAAAAAAAACTAATTTAGAGCAAAAAGACAACACCACTAAAGCTATTTTCCAAAAGGCACAACTTCTCCTGTCCCTTTCTTTTTCTTCTGTAAAGACCACGTCATGTCGCTCAACACCCCCCCTCTCCCACCTGGGCCAGATATCCTGAAAAATTTCTGTTAGATGAAATGTAACTTACATATGGAGTCATTCATCAGTGACCAGAGTCAGACTGCACAGTAAAAAGAGCAAAAACAAACAGAACAGAGCCCAGCCAATGTAGAGCACATAGCCAAGGTCTACTGTTCCCGCTCCATCTCTCTCTCCTTCTCCCCTCAGCTTGTCTCTTTCTTTCCATCTCTTTCCCCATCTGTGCCTCCCTTGTCTGTACTCTTCTGTGCTTTGCTTTTTCTCTTTCCCTTCTCTTGTCACTCTCCACAGCCCTTAAGGCATCCAGTGGTAAGGCTGAGCTGTAGTGTAGTAGGAGACTGGGGCAGGGTTCAACCCTAATACTGAACACAAAGCGCTAACATTCCCCAAAACACATGCCATGTATTAACAAGTTTGGACTAGAAGTGTACGTCAGAGGCTAACATAAATCACAATAGCAGTGGAAAAAAAAAAAAAAAAAGTTCTAGCATTATGTTGCGTTTTGTTTTCCAAAAAAGATCAAGCCTCGTCACATAGTAATCTGAATCTAATCATTTCTAGGTTATGTTAATGGCTATGTTTACACAAATAACCTGATGAAACCGAAATCAATATGCGAGTGGAGTAAACACCATACCCATACTGTTTTGTGAATGCAATTTTACTCACTATAACAGTAACATTATGTGATGTACTCCAATTTTACACTCAAGTTTGAAACTTAAACTAACCTAGATACACACCTAGAACTAATTACAACGACATGCGCTTCAAGTGTGTGTGGACCTTGTATGCACTAGTCCACAACACTGCGCCACCTCCGCCACTGTCCTCTGTAACACACTGGCTTGCTTCTTCCCTGGCACATACAACGGGAATGGTTTGTCACCTCTACTGCCTTGCCTGACTGAGATTATTAATTTTTTCCTCAATTCATTTCAAAAGGAGTGAGTGAGGAATGACGGAGTCTATTTCCTTAGACTCCATAACTCTTAAACCAAGATGTTAAGTCCAGTCCAATTTGTGCGTAATATACTTACGCCTTTAAAAGAGGATTTTGTTTAACTGAGTATTAGATTTGGTACTGTTTCATTCCCTTTATAGAGTCTTATGACTTCAGGTCCATTGTTAAATCTCTTTCCTCCTCTGTACTTCCATCTCTACAATATATGTGTGAGATGCAAATGCAGGTTGTTTGAATAAGTACACACAAAAAGAGATCATAGCTTGAACTTTAATTTCCCTGGTCATTACATAGTCATCATGCAATGTGCATATTTATCTCCATCATACAAGTAGGAGTTTGTGTTTATCAGAATGTACATAACTACTGTAATGCTTTCTGTGCACTAAAAGAACCCAAACTACTTTCACAGTAAGATAAAGAAGGTGAGATGAGATAGATGATGGTTGTTTCGAATGTGCTTGTTGGAGGCAGTATTTTAGATAACAAAATATTACAATGAAGTTAAATTTAGCCTAAAAAATGGACTGCTAAATGCTCCTATGGCTACTTTCTGTCCATTTCCTACAACTGTGGGAAGAACTGACGTCATTATGATAGACATTTATGTAAAGAATGATAGATACACTCAAGACAGTGTATCCGCCTGGCCTGTGTTAGCTATGCCTAATGATCCAATTTTGACTCACCCTCAGAGCTCGAGTATGGTGCAGAGCAACAGCAAATAGAGCTTCAGGGTGTGCCCTCTCTCTGCCCATAATCCAGAGCCAAGGAACAGGAGCAGTGACCACAGAGAGGATGGAGGGGGGAGGTTACAGCACTCACCACAGCCATCAACTAGTCAGTCAATCCTTATCCACACACACGCACACGCAGACGCGCGCACACACACACACACACACACACACACACACACACACACACACACACACACACACACACACACACACACAACAGTCTCCATCCTGAGGGTGACCACTGCAGCTGAGGGGGCAGGGAGCGAGTGACAGAAAGGCTTCAACTTAACATGTGGAACTTGAAATCTGAGATACAAGCACAGATAGGATTTTAAATTTTTTGCAAAAGGTTGCACATGTTGTTGGCCAGTAGTGATATTGATGCATGGAACATATCTGTTGAGAAACAAAAGATGGGTGCAAAAGATGTCATAATCTATTGTGGACAGTTAAACTATTTTGTGTGTTTCTGTAGCTTTAATGTTTTTGTTTGGTGGCCCTGTGTGGCTGCTGCTCCGTTTTGGCTGACAAGCTGCAGGCTCTCACTGGGAGATCTCCAACCACAGCAGTCTCTGCCAGAGCTAAAGCCCATGCATCAAAATCACTAACGGAGAGTAACTCATACCACCTCATGTTAAAAAAGTGTAACTATCCCTTCAACAACATGAACAGCTAAAGAGTGAAAAAGCTGAAATCCTTTTGAAAATCAGGGCTGCTGAGCTGCATGTAGCACAACTGGGTTATTGTTGGTAGCTCTCATTCTAGATCCATACATTTGAATGTGATGAAAGCCAGGTAATGTAAACACTGTGGAGGGTTAAAGATGTTGCATGTAGGTTTTAACCTAAATGCCATATGAAATCAGTGTGCTCAAAGCTGCCTGAGAGTGGTTAAAATATGTCTTCCATGACAGTGACAGACCACTTTTCACCCCACTGTGGAAAATTCTTGAGTTGTATATTTTGGTTAAAACTTTTGCTTGGCTTATAACAGTGCCTATAATCAAAATCTAAACAGGCAGATTTGGTATAATCATAATCAAGCTTTGATCCCAATCATCTTGACTTGATGTGTTTGGCTCCTGCAATGATGGCTGAGTGAAAACTAAGGCACAACAAACAAATATGCACTGTAAGTAAGTAGGCCATCCCCAAAGAAGCAGTCTGCCTTTTCCTCACTTATACCCTATCATTACAGCTGGGTCTATTTATAAAGCCCATAAATTCTGCTAGCCACATTGAAAAAGCCTAGTTACCAAGGAGTTTGAGGAATTGATGACTTGAAAACCTCACCACTTTCTCCCTCCCTTTACCTCTTCTTGTCTACTCACACAAACTGCCTTGCTCACTCACTAACTTTCTTTTGCTTGCACTCTCCATCTGGTCCAGTCCCTACAAAATTCAGGTCACTGCAAAT
The DNA here is from genome assembly GCA_002120245.1 of Maccullochella peelii. Lineage (NCBI taxonomy): Eukaryota > Metazoa > Chordata > Actinopteri > Centrarchiformes > Percichthyidae > Maccullochella > Maccullochella peelii. The sequence goes on along the minus strand of LKNJ01000354.1, from coordinate 277,677 downwards.
CCGCACTGCAAAGCTCGGTTAGCAGCTTTCTGCAGAACGCAAGGCTATTTTTTCTCCCATCTTTTGCCACAGAAAGGCAGACCCTGGAGCATTCCTGTCACATTATTGCACTAAGCGCTGACACACTGTATGTACACAAAAGCACACACATATGCATACGTACTCTAGTGGTGTCCCATTTCTCCTTTCTGACCTTCTTCTTTCCATTCCCCCTTCCCGTTTTCATACACCTACCCTCAGCTTGCTTTACTGAGTTCCCATTCCTGATGGGAATCATCCAGTTTTTACCCATTGCAGCCTATTCAAATCAGCTGTCAATGTCTTAGATGAGAAGATATGGAGATGATGCTCTTTCCACAGAAGTTATAATACTAGCAGCTGAACCAGCCCACAGGTTTACACAAGGCAGAATGACACCTTACCCAGCCCATCTGAGAGCTCTTGAGCAGCAGTCTAAGCGATATCTTCCTGATGAGCACACAGGTAATAGAAACACAAGCCTCTACATGTCTGACTTTCTTGGCAAGCCCTTGGCAATCAGCCCTTCAGTATACCTCATGTAGTAGCAAACAAACTGACACTTGGTCAACACTTGTTTCTCAACATTTACAGGACCACATTTAAAAAATATATTAATATAACAAAATCAGCCCGTGTTTAGTCATGCCATTTGTGTTCATTCCACTATACTTGCTTTCACCTTTAGTCCACACACAAAAATAATTAACTGAAATAATAATCTGTCAGATCAATTAAAGTTTGTCCACCAGAATACATACCATTAATCCAGTGATAAGAAGTTTGTTGCACATGGCATGCCTAAAGCTAGTTGAGTTAGCTGGTCTATCTGACCTACTGTAGGCTGCAGAGCCATGGGACTGCAGGTGTCTGCGTCATTCCACAGGTAGCCTACATCATCTTGTCCCAGTACACCAACTGCACAGAGACAACGCATGCTGCCAAGGGACTCATTAGAAATAACTCTGCTGCCACAGCACACCAGAGCTCGATCTGTTCTTCTGTCCTTGTTCTGTCAGAGACCTAAATTAGTCCGATTTGGAAGCAAAACATAAAAAGAGGAACCCAAGAACAGCCTAATACTGAACTCACATGATCAGGGTTACAATACAGTACGCAAACAGACAAAATAAACAAGGCATTTTTGCACCTATATTTTGTGTTTTCATAATAATTTGAAATAGGAGGAAGCTAGCCAACCTTGCACAATCTGCAGGTTTTGCAAAATGCCAGTGTGGTTGGCATTAACGACACATACAGCACTTTCTACAGCCACCAATTTCACATAATTTCCCACGCTAATCATGTCATCAACAGTTGTGAGAAACAAAATAAAGCTTCCAAGTAATTCTAGAAACCCTCAACACATTTGACCCTGAAAACACAGAAGATAAGATAGACATTAGGCAGAGGTGTTGACACAACCACTGCAACCTCCACAAAGTTGCATTCATTATCTACAGTGCAAATACAGCCTACACACCTCTAAAGTCATCAGCTAAAAATAAAATGCTCATATGTAGCTAACCACAGGACACCTAAGACCATGAAATTTCACATGACATTAGAAGAAAAATAAGCCAATGCAATTTCATTACCATTCTTCGCCACTTCATTATTCTTGCCTTAAAAAACATTTTTTTAAACTATCTTTCTGGCTGCGGTTGTGTGTCACAGCAGACAGCAGCTTGCTTGATAAGCATCATATTAGGAGGAAACAACTAAAGTTCCTCTAATGTGGTTCAGGTTGATGATCCAAAGCAGCTACAGACCTAAATTTATTAAAAAAACACAGGCCTAGTACAATAAGCAGGACACTGCCTCTACAAAGAAAACCAACAGCTCTGTGGACTGTTAAAACACACAAAGCTTAGCTGAGATAAGACTGATTTATAGTGTTATATCTGTGAGGAAATTAATATTTAATAACACACAAGGTAAGATTTAGTGGTTAAAAAACAATGTAATAAAGCTGAATATGAAAGCTGAGTCTGAGGAAACCCTTGAATCTCTCCTCTGAGAAATCTTGGCACAGCTATGATTGAGGCAATTATCTTTTCATCTGCAGTCCTACACAATTGCATCCACCAGGATGTGTAGACCAATTACAACTCAAGGCTGAGCTGGAGATGCAATTGGTCTTCCTTCCCCCACCCCCTTCTTGTCCTCAACCACTGTCAGCTCAGCAGTGGGGTTTTGCAGAGTACCAACCATTAGCAGGGGGCCATATGGCCCTTTTCTTTCAAAGACGGGAGAGAGACGCTCTGTGGACTGCCACACTGAGTGTTTAGAAGCACTTTAAGGAGGTATGGAATAAAATTGGCTGTGCTGCAACAAACTTGGGGGGCAGGGGAGGGGGGTTATGTTTGCAATAATGTGAAGATATTGGGACAGGTCTGTTAAGTGGGAATAAAAACACATTTTGCTTAATCTTACAGCTCCAGTTCAGATGTCATTCATACATGTTTAGAAAGCATTATGTGTTATACCTGTATTCAATTACATCCCATCTCTTCCCTTTCACATACTTACTCGAATTGAAATTGTGAGACAGAAAGAGATTTGACTCTTAAGCTTTCTCTGAGGGATTGGGATGTTAATTAGATTTTGAATATGACAGATGGGGACCTTGATTGGATTGAATATGCTGATGCTTGATCCACAGCACAGTGTAGTTGGCAGTTGCTGCACACACACCCACCACACATTCACATGCCTCCTGGAGAAGGTGGTCAATTGTAAAGTCAAATGACCTTTATTGTCATCGATTACGTTACATACAGTATTTCAACAGAATTATTCTACAACGCTCATAAGATAGCTCCATTATTGACTATTAAAATTTCAGTATAAATAATAGACTTGCAAGGTCAAATATGTTGTAATTAAATGTACTCTACATTCTGCCAATGTCACTTCCAGAGTTTAGTCCTGAAGACTGTCTGGTTGCGCTCTTCTTTTTAATGAGATGTCTTTTTAATGAGATGTCACTTGCATTTATATTCCATGCAGAAGCTTTGTAGTTTGATGATGAACTGTTGTGTCTGTGACTGTTTTGTTATGGTTGTTTGTATAATTATTTATCCATTTGTGGTAAAGAAATTACTGGTTATTATCAGAAGAGAAATTAAACTAAAACTAAAAAATATCTAATAATTAAAATATACTTTAAAAGAGTAATTGCAAAACTACACTCAAGCTAAAGTTAAAATAAAATGAAATAGGATAGGTTAAAACCACCCACTACAGGTTGATCCCCCACCTACTTGTTTTGCTCTACATCCCTAAACCCACCAGCAGGTGAATATTTATAATTTTCAACTCTTTAGTCTGACAGTTTATTTCAAGCCATTCAAGAAGGCCTGAGTCACAACATGTGGCTTATTAAGCTGCTTGTGTGACAGAAGAAAGTGTAAATACATTATTTCAACATGAGAAAATGACTTGCTAGTTAGGCCACTGGAAGAGCCCAAGTGTTCAGACCAAAGTAAATCAGAGAAATGGAAAGAGGGAAACAGAGAGGGAGAGGAACTTCCAAGTGAAGTGCATATGTGTGTAATTTTAGTGCTCCTATGTATGATTACTTTTTTCCACCACCCAGACGTTAGTCATGTAGCGAGAGCATGGTCCTGCAGCTTGTGTGGAAGATTTTGTTAAGCTTTGGCCAATGTGCTACTGCATGGAAGTACCAGCTACGAAATGACCACATCAATGAATATATTCCCTATGACTATGCTATGTAATATTAATCAACATTAGAAAACAACCTTTAAAAATACCATGATATTGATTTCAACCATATCTCCAGTCCTGATTGTTGACCTCTATACTGATGAGGTGACAGTAGCTTTACATGATTACAGAGTAAACCAGGGGTGGGGGATATTAATATTTGTGTGCAATGACAGGACAAGTAAGTAGAGGCAGTCACTGCTGATATTACTCAGCCAAACAGTCAATTAAGTTCAGAAAGTTGTCGGTGGGTTGCAATGAAGTCTTCAGTAAGTAAGAAAAAAGACAACATTTAAGCTATATAATGATATTAGAATAAAAGTCCCAGACAATACCTAACCCACATCATGATAACAATACTGTATCAATATATCTCCCAGCTCTAAATACATCTGTTGCTTCATTATTGCTGTATTATATGACTTTACCTATTGCTGGCAATCATGGCTGGACTCAGCCATAAATTGTGCCCCATTGAGGGCACATAATAACAGTTATGATACACTGGTAATTTGGATAAGTTGTAGTTGCCCCCTTCTAGACTATTCTGATTGGATTTATGTCAAGGACTCCCTCAAGAGTTTTCCAAAAAAAAAAAAAAAAAAAAAACCATTTTCTGAAATCCAGGTGAGCCTTGCTGACTCCAACACAACAACAACCCACTGACATATAGGTTAGTCACATTATCAAGCAGGCCTGGGGACATTGCACTGCAACAAGTCAGCCTACATTGTCAGCTCATTCACACATGGATGCAACTACTGACCAAACAGGCGACATGCTGTTATCAACTACTATCATTACAGTCAGCCAGGGCGGCTGTGAAAGTTAGCTAGTAAGCTAGCTCCATTTTGTATTTAAAATGGGACGTTTAACACTACTTTCAGTGGAGAATGGTTAAAAGCATTAACGTTACGAGGCGGATTACATTCACTGAGCTACTTTACAACAACTTCCTAATAACAGCTCTGTCAATGCAGTGCCTGGTAGCCATAAAAATCAAACACATATCCTTCAACAACAATAAACCAAAATATTTCGATTAATTCATTACTTTTCCATATAAACTTTGGGTTTAAAGAACAAGCTCGTATAAAGCCAAGTGCACAAGCAGACAGTAACGTTATTTAACGTACCTTTCCCGGCTGTTTTTCTCATTGTCTTGGTGTAATCCTTAATTGCATTCCTCGCAATTCAACCAACTGGTGAGAATAAATGATAACCAAGTCGCAGCTTTCCAGTTTGTGGTGTGTTTTCTCCTTTGATTAAACCAAGACAAACTTGTACGTTACCAATCAGGCTAACACGGTGGAGTCTCAGACAGACAAAGCTCCCAGTTGAGTCAGTTTTAAGGTTTGAAACCGGGGTGGAAAAAACATAACGAACCGACAAAAAACCGTAACCCACTTACACGCTTAACGTTATGTTAAATAAAGGAGAGCAGTCTCTGAGACAAGATATGCTCCAAATTCCAGTCTTTCCTGACAGACTGTGTGGTTTCAGACCGGCTAACCAGCTAGCCTGTCGCTACTTCCTTTCTCTTGCCTAAAGAACAGAAGCAGTCTGACTGAGCGGTGAAAAAAAAAAGTTGCGGTACAAGCCAGATGCTATGCAATGAAGGCGCCCTGTTGCTCCGGGACATTTGTTAAAGAACAGCGCCCTCTGCAGGATTACGGCGGCGGTATTACGCGGTGACACAAAGGCCCTGGCGTCAGCAAGATTGTTCTTTGTACAACTTGGTTATTGTAACAACCAGCTCAGGTCATGTACACAGACATGCGTTTTTATCATTCAGGCTTAAAAATTCTCAGTACAGTAGACACAAATGGCAGATGGGTTTTGTTTTAAAATGAGTTTATGAGCTGTATTTTGCCACCAGCAGTTGGTTTCAGTTGAACATCCTGTTGCTATAGCAACCACTACTGGCACAGTTTCACAGCAGTTTAAATGACATTGTTACATCCACAATTTTGTCACACCCGTGAACAAGCAAATATCTTTTAATAATCTTTTATCTTCTACCCAAATTCCCTTCTTACAGCATTATATGTAGGTATTCTTTTTTATTATAGATGTTTGTGATTGTTTATTTGTGACATGTTAATTTTGTTTTTCTGTGATCATTTTACTGCCAACTAAAACTAGTTGTCTGAGGCTAATGTGCTGCTAATACAACATTCATTCATACTTGCACAGGTTCATAGCAGTTTATCTGACATTGTAACTTCCATAGATATAAATATCTCATAATATAATATAAACTCTTGTTCATGGTATGGTTAGAGGTATTTAATTGTTTTCTGTTTTGTAATCACTATCATTAAATTTGTTGTGTTCATTAAATTTGTTTTCGTAGTTTGACAGTTGCTTCCAGTAAAAACTCCTGTCTTCAACCTTTATTGTAAATGTTAAGGTCACTGCATAGATGTGGTTTTTAAAGTGTAAAAGACCCTCCTCAATATGCAAACAAGGAGTGAATTGTTGCAATGGAATATATTTATATTTATAATTAAGAAACTGAGATTTCCCAAGCCTAGTGTGTTAAGTGCAAAACCAACAGTCCAAAATACACTGAGGTGAAATTGGGATTTACAATTACATTTACAAAGAATTGTTATTTATTCCAGTGTGTTACATTAAGTTGTTTCTGTCATCCATATTTAACATAATTTTTGTGACATTTCATGATACAGTGTGCTTTTTAGCATCTTCCAGAAGTCTCCAAGTGATGCTGCATGTTTTCCTCTTGACAGGAAAATGATTGTATTACTGCTTTGTGGCCACCAGATGTTGACTGCTCAACACCATGCAAGTCAGTATCTTTACCTCAAAGACTGTAAATCAAAACTCAGCACACACATTTGTCTGCAGGCAGATGTCACCATAATAAAAGCTCTATATTGTGACCAATAACCTCCCAACCATGAGGTTGGAATTACCATTTTTTTCTTTCAGGCTCTTTGGGTCTAGCACCACCGTCAAGCCATTTCTCCAACAAATTATCCATAATTGCCATCAGATTTTTTACACAGCCAATTTTAACTGTTTCCATCATCCTTGTATCACAGAGTTCTGATATTTGTAGTTGTTTGACCACAAGACACAATGTAATGTGTGGTTTCCCTAAATGTTTAAAGCCCCACTAATCAATATTTTTTATATTAATAATAAATCAATTGGATGTGTGTAATGTGAAAGGGCTGTAATTAGGCAATTGTGTGCTTGTGTGTGAGTCATCACTTAATAAGGCTATAGTACAGGGTGGCCAGTACTGCACATGTGAAAAAAGTTGCATAAAACTTTTGTGGCTCCAGAGGGAGTTGCATGAAATCTAATAAATTACCTCTTTGGAGCTGAAGACCACCAGAAAATGAAAAAAATCTGGAGGTGTGGAGTTGGAGAGAAGTGATGTTTACAGACCTCTGTAGCCTGCTCCTGATCTCTGCTTGAGGCTAGCAGCTCGAGGCTACATTAACTGCTAAGATAACACCCAGGAATCTCCAACCAAACTGTCGACAATCAAGTTGCATTGTGGGAAATGCAGGCACCAGGTTTTGAAGAATGCAGGAAGAAGAATGCATGTCATAAAAAAAAAGATATCTCTGGTTCAGCTGCATCGATTTTGATGCTTTTTTTTTTTTACTGTCCATCATGAGCCCAACAATGTTACAGAAGTGCAATGCTAAATCAATGGATTACTCTTAACAATGCCGCATGTCTGATCACACTATAATCAGTGAAGTAGGCCTGTGAGCAAGGTGTTTTCAATCACTCGTCAAACTCCTGTTGTTGTGATATTATTGGTTGGGGGTGTGGCAAAAAGCATAAAATAATTCAAGTTTAAACTCACGGACAGCAGTACAGCAGCAATTTTCTGGGTTGTTTTATCTTTTCATGTTAGACAATAGAAACTTCTCACTTTTGCGTCTATTTAAAAAAACAAAATGTCAAAGTACATCACACCACATTTGCATTTGGCCATGTAGAATATCAAACTGACAACTTTTCAAACGGTAAAAAATGTTCAACTGTGAGAGAACTTTTTCGTAATGATGAATCAAGCTTATTTTGCTGTAGCTCAAATTCAGGTCAGATCCTAAATGTGACTGAACCTAAGCAGCAACTACCAAAAGCAGAACACAAAGGCAAATATGGAAGTGCCTAAAGATGAAGTCTCTCTAATACTCACTAAATGCTGACACTAAGAAAACTCTGGCCTTGTCATGATGTCCTATCTTACAGACATGTATTCATGACTGGTCCACGAGGGCTCACTGTGAAATTAGCAAGGCCCTGAGGGCTTTCTCACAGTTTTTTTGATTGCTTTATGCATATTTGCCATAAGTCTGCAGTGCTGCAGACTTTGTTTAAGGTGTTACCCACAATTCATAGTACAATGTTAAAAACAGGGGAAGTCTGAAATCATTAAAGATAAAGAGTGGACAAGAGCAATTTTCCATGTATATATAGCAGCAACATGGTGTCTAGTTCTTTACTCTATGAAGGGAAGATCATGTTGATTTTTGATTAATCTGACTGATCAGACATTACTGATCATATATTATTATGTTACTATATTAAAAATGAGCAACAAACACTCCGTTTTATAACTATAAATTACGCATGAACTATTCCTCATTAAGCTTTTTAAACCTCTACATCCCTCTTCATGCATACATTTTCACAGGTGCTGGGTTGAAATCACAGCTGGCCGGCAGGGGCTTTTCTGTGTAGAGTTTGCATGTTGGCATAGGTTTCCCCCCACAGTCCAAAGACATGCAGTGCAGGTGAATCTGAAACTCTAAATGCCTGTAGGTGTGTTAGACTGGCGACCTGTCTGCATGCTTTTCCACCCAGTGCATACTGGGATCGGCCCCCTGCAACTCTGAACTGGATAAACTATATAGTCTTGTTTAGAGCCATTACAGTAAAAGCCTACAGGGCTGGTTCTGCTTATCAGTTAAAGCACACACACACACACACACACACACACACTTGTGGTTTAGAATACGCACTTTGTGGTTACAGTGTTGTTTGAAGTTATGCTTTCAGAGTAAGGGCGTTTTCAACAGTCTAGGGTGTTGTTAACACCTCAGGATGCGATAGCTTGTTGTGTTGTTTTTTTTTAAAACTGTTTTTCTTTGTCCTCATTTCATTTATAATTATAGGCTCGGCAAAGGATCGAGATGGAGAAACATCTATCCTATATTAAATTTTTACTATATGGTTTCTTGATGCATGTCTGTTTTTCTTTTCACATCTCAGTACTGAAAAGGAGAAGTTGTGTTAGAAATTAGCTACTTTGATTTCACAGTGAAAAGCACATGAATATTACGTCTCATTACTTTTACACTTGACCCACAGTATAGGTCAAGCCCCTTAAAGTTATATCACATTTGTGTTGTTTCTGTCTTCACCTGTGCTCTCCATTCTTGCTCTTCAATGCAGAAATCATGCAAACTGGAGAACTGTTGAGTAAAACTGCAGAAGCATATTTGTGATGGCCATAGATGGAAGACGACAGATAATACCCACTTGCAATTTTTCTTATACTAAAATAATAACATTTTCTATGAGCATGAAAAACAATATTTTCTTAGAGAAACATTTGGGCATTGACATGATTATAGTTATATTGACTTTTTTTAGCATGCTTTTGAAGCATTTGACAAATGATAATTATAGTGCACTGATACAATTAGAGCCTACTTTGTCAAAAGCTTGAAATATATAATCATAGCTCTTTGAAAACTCCACTCTGAAGGGCAAATGTGTTCAGCCACGAGTTCTGGTTTTGCTCATATTTGAAAAGTGGTTTCTTGATTTTGGGGTCTGGCATCACTTTCAGGGGCTTGCAAGATGCCTTGTATGCTGGTTCTCAGTATATTATGTGTTTATGGTTGCCTTGAAAGTGGTCATGGTCTCAATGCCACTGCCTGCTTATGGCATGTGGTTAGGGTCTTCTGGTGCATGGCTGGAGGTTTATGCCATGCATGGTGACAACAGCAGCATGAAGTGAATAGTGTGGCCTCTCTACCCAAACCAACAACCACAGCTGTGCGATGAGACGTATGAAACCCTGTATCTGCAGGGAGGGGCACATTTCCATCTGATTGGGAGTTCCTGTTTTTCTCTTGTACTTTCTGAGAAATATTGAGAAAAATATATTCTAATTTGAGGCTTTTGTAATAACTTGGCTAGATGTCCTGGTCTCGTAAGTGCAAGTGAGATTCTTGCAACATATCCTTAAAAATATTGAGTCACGTTACTTTCCAAACATTTACAACTGACTTAGTGTGACACGTGTTTTGAAAGAGCCTTTCCCGTATATGTTTTCATAGGGTAGCTTGAGCAATAGGATTTGTTGTGCTGTTGTAGTAAAATCTGCATGAAGTCCTAGGAAAACATGATGATATTGATGCACCAGAAAAGTGGTGGAAAACTGTTAAATAGCAGTTAGAATAAAATAGATTTTGTGAAATAGACGGAAGATACTAGTCGAACAATTTTGACTTCTTTGACTGTGAAAATGTAAAATGGTAGGCAACTGTGAGAACAATTCTCACTGTTGTTTTTTACAAGGTGGTGGTGACTGCAATTTTTGTTGCATATCGTGTGTGTGTGTGTGTGTGTGTGTGTGTGCGTGTGTGTGTGTGTGTGTGTGTGTATGTTTTGGGTGTGGTGTGTGACGACCTAACTTTCTTTGGCTTACTTCCCCATCAAAAATGTGCAACTACTCTGTCTTCTCACACACTCAGCATCACCTCCAGCAGCCAGAGTAAGTACTCTCCACTGCACAGCATTCACTTCACTCTACAGCTTTTACCTTTACCTTAATTACCTGTAATGGATATAATAGGAATGCAATGTACAATTAGCATTGTACAAGTAGAATACAATGTCAAATATTTAGATTCTTAAAAAGATTTCAGAATTTCCACTTAATATTCCACTTAACTCTTTGGGTGCAGCATACAGTATTTAAAGTGGAAAAAACTATGTATTTTTATTATTTATTATTTATTTTTGTATAAGGTTTTGCTCAGATTTTATTTAAAACAATATGAACTGTGGAAAAAAGATTTGTTTCTTTAATCATTTTTTATTAATTGATTTTGATTGATGTCACTGAAGAAAGTTTTAGAAGAAAAAAGAAAAGTTCAGTTAAGTAAAAAAATTCAGTTAAGTTTTAACTGATGTTTTTTCCAGTTTGCAATTATTTATTATTATAGTGCAGTAATTTAGTCAGCACTGATGCATGGGAATTTTAAGAAAGCATTTTCCAGCATTCTTGTAAAAGACAACATGAGTATTTCCTTTGCGTGGTGATTTAAATGCCCTCTGCAGCTGCTCAGTCATCCTGCGTTAACCACAACTAGGTGGAGGCATTTAAATGATGCCTTTTAAACTGATTGAAGCGATGTATTGAGAAAGCACACGGTGGAACAGAGAGTGAGGGGAATGTTTTTAAATCATTATTTCTTCTTCTTTCATCTTCTCAGGTGTGTGTTGTGCACAGGCAGAGCTCCAGTGGTTAGAGTGTGACGATAGCCTGTTTGATCACAGGAGTTTCACACTAATTTCCGTGCGGCCCGCACCAGCTCGGTTCAGCCTGTTTCCACCCACAGCCTTGATCTTGACCAGCCCAGCCCTCGCTATGAATGTCTTCACCTCCCTCACTTCCTCCTCCTCGTGCCCCGACTTGTACCACTTGCCCAGTTACCCCAGCAATACCACCATATCAGACGCCACCCCTACAACCACTGAGATCAGCCATGTGATCCTGCGGCATTATAACCACACTGGCCGCCTGCAGAACAGGACCATCTCAAACACCCAGGCTCACATCAGTGCCTCCACGGCTGTCTTCCTCTTCTTCAGTATTTTCATCATCCTGGAGAATCTCCTGGTGCTGGTGGCCGTCATCTCCCGCATCTGCCACAGCCGGCGCTGGGTTTACGTCTGCATTGCCAACATCACACTCAGTGACCTCCTCACCGGCGCTGCCTATGTGGTCAACATCTGTTTGTCTGGCAGCCAGACGTTTTACCTCACCCCTGCTCTGTGGCTCTTCAGGGAAGGGATGCTGTTTGTGGCCCTGGCAGCATCCATATTCAGTTTGTTGCTGATTGCCGTGGAGCGTTACACCACTATGATGAAGCCACTGCCCCAGAAGTCAGCCAGGAAGACCTACTATAGGATCTATGGCTTGGTGGCACTCTGCTGGCTTTTGGCGCTGGTGATTGGCTTCCTCCCCTTGCTGGGCTGGAACTGTGTGTGCAGCCTGGACGAATGCTCCACCCTCCTCCCGCTCTACTCCAAGACCTACATCTTTTTCTCCCTTATCATCTTCTTCCTCATCCTCCTGGCTATCGGAGTGCTCTATGGTGCCATCTACTGCCACGTACACAAGAGTGCACAGCTCGGCCCCCAGCGCAGTCGCAAGCGCTCCTTGGCTCTGCTTAAAACTGTGATCACCATTGTTGGGGTCTTTATGCTCTGCTGGGGGCCACTGTTCCTGCTGTTGCTGGTGGATTTCTTCTGTGTCTCCCGCCAGTGTGCCCTGCTGTTCAGCGCTGACTTTTGCATCTCCCTGGCTGTCCTCAACTCCGGCCTGAACCCCGTCATCTACGCTTTAGGCAGCAGTGACATGAGGAAGGCTATCACTGAGCTGCTGTTCTGCTGCTGCCTGAGGTCTGGCCTCTGTCACCCAGACACATTCTCATCCAAGGACACCAGCAGCACCTCCGAGAGCAGGAGGGACAGTCTGAGAAACAGTTTTAACAAAGTCAGGAATTTGAGCGTGGCCTCCCCACCATCAACTCCTAACAAGCCTCGCAGGGCACCCAAAAAATATAGGCTGAGCTCCACCACCAGCTGCCTGTCAGTTTCAAGTGGTTAAACCACAATGTGCTCCCCTCCCAAGCAAACAAGACCTGTGTGCACTGATACACATCTAACCGTTTCCTTTGAGTTTTGGTTTGAATATTCAATGCTTTGCCAGCAGGTACTTGCACTGATGATTAATACAGAATCCCCGTTAAATATATGAATGTATCCTTAATGGTTAAATTTTCAATAATATCACAAAAAGCAATACAAGACATTCATTTTCTCAATGTATTTTACACACTTACACTTGATCTGTTTGCTTGTTGTCATTTCCCAGTCAAAAATGTATTAAGGCAGGATTATTTACAAGAAGTATTATCTATGTGATAAAAAAGATGTTTATACATGTATTCCATTGTATTGTGTATTTTGGGTCATTCAGAAAACTGATATATATATGAATATATTGAATAAAGTTTATTTTGCTTTATATATGAGTGCATGCTGATTTCTGTAAGTATACTACCTCTGCTTTCCTCTGGAGGGAGACACATGATCGACGCCTTGACTGTCTCTGTCAGATGGATCAGATGATTCAAAGTGCTTTATATTCTCCCAGCCTATTCATATATATTACAGTAACACAAATGCGTTAGAGTGTTAGAGCCTAAAATTACCATATCTAACTTTTATATATCCCACCACATTAAAATGACATATTTTAATCTCTGCCGAAAAGATCTTTGTTCACTTTATTCATCAGTTTAATGCAGGCCTTGAAAAAGACTCATGTGACTGTACATGAAAGAAATTAATAACTTTAGTTTTAAAGGCTTGCCGTCTTTGTTAGACTTAACAGACTCCTCAAAAGGCCTTTTCCAGGTTGCTCTCCCCTCCCCACTTTTCTGACAGGATGACTGATTGAAGTTCTGTACAGAGGAGATGAGGACTGGGACTGCAGCCCCAAGGGCACACACAGCCAGGGCTAATTGATAAATCCATTATGACAGTCTGGCAGGGTAGATAGATAAGGTTTAGCAGGTAGTATACACCTGTAAGTTATACAGGATATATTGTACTGTACTTCTGCTACTGCATACTGGATCAACTTGTTTTGTCTTGACGTGAGATTGTGTAAAAGCATTTTCACAAAACAAAAAACAACAGTCTGCCATTCTGCAAAGACAGAGTATGTAAAAAGTGCAGTTTCACTCTTATTTCACGAAACAGTCACTGCAACAGATCACTAGAAGAAGGTGCAGTTTCACTAGCTGTGAGAAGTCAATTCTGTATGCTATTTAAAGGTTGAAGGTGTGAAAGTTATTGCTTTCAGTATAATTTCTTTTCTTTACTCTCTGAAGTATCTATTTTCACACTTGGGCAATAGCCCAGTTCTCACATCATATCTTGAAGGAATAACCGTTTACATCTTTCTCAGCCCAATTTCTCGATACCATTACATATGTATGCCTAATTAAGCAACAACTAGAGTAAAAGTTCAGAAAAATTATCCATATTTATTCAGCTTTTAACACTCAAAATCTCAGCTAATTTGTTGCAGGGTGGTGTAGTTCGATCACATCTGATTAACAGTTGCCTAGAAACAACCAACTGCCAAAAGATTCTGATTCAAATGTTGCTAAATGCTGATTGGTTCTAAGTATGTGACATCACCTTTTTCAAACTAAACCCCACCCACTTTAAACCAGTGAGAAGAGCACAGGCAGAACCACAAAAAATCTCTCATGTAAAATATCGAAAAATATTTGGACAGAAAATAGTGTTCATGAAGCACCAAATCACTGAGTAAGAAGCTGATTGAGAAAATATGTTTAAGGCCCTTTAACCATGAAGGACCCAGGCCAGCTGAAAACCAGTTTTATAAATGTAAATGAAAAATATATGTCAAAAGGCCTGTTTTGTCCCAATTTGTTTGTTTTTACTTCAGCGACAATTAAAATCCTATGTTTGATTTTAGTGTAAAACTTAAACCCATTTGAAAACCATTAAAATAATAAAGCGCCAGTGGACATTATGAAAATGATTGATGAACAGGTTATGACTGAAGTGATTGATTAGGCCTATTACAAATACAGTTGACAGATCAGTCTGCTGATAAGAGTGTGTGGTTGTTGTGTGTGTGTGTGTGTGTGTGTGTGTGTGTGTGTGTGTGTGCACGTGTGTATGAGTCATGTCCACAAACCCATGCTGACAACAAAAGAGATTAAGCTAGATGGTGAAAACATCCTTAATCCTGTTTTTCTCAGCCAGAATTTGTAGAATATTGTTCTTAATGCCTTAAAGTGTCCCTGTAGACTACAGCGCTGAAGCCCCATCCCCTCTTTAAGTTAGCCTCTGTTCCATTAGCCTCCCCAGGAAGTGTATTTTCTCATAGAGGGGTTTTTAAAAAGCTCCAACATGATACTGGGATCTTCTGTCCATTGTCTAATGAGTACTTATTTACTGCTGTTCTAGCTGATATACTGTAATTTTCCACGCTTAGTCATTTTAACAAAGATATAACAGCTAAATATCTTATTAAACAACATGTTCCATGAGTTTTAGCGACTAACATGCTCTCAATCTCTCTTATCTTTGTTATCATGTTTCAGTTTTTCTTAAAGAACAATAAAAGAAGAAATTACAGTGGAGCAATAAAGGAACAGAAGCTAATCTTGAAAACAGGGGGGACTTCAGCTCTATAATAAACTGTATATTCATGCAAGCAAGGAACAATAAAATCAGTTTGTTCAGCAGTTACTAACAATATTCAGCTTGATCCTGTTTTGTACAAACATATCTACTAAACTAAAATAATCATTTTAAAAAAAGGCAAGTCACCCTAACTAAACAATTCGCTTGCTTATCAATAAGGACTTTTGAAGTGTTCCACCATCCTGGCAGCCTGTCACACAGGCATTCCTGTTCATGACGTGTTTGAGCTGCACGGGCTCGTCAGTGACAACTGGAAGAAGGAAATGAGGCGTTGAGGTGAGAAAGGAAGAAACTTTGCTTACATCCTTTTACCTGAAACCTCCGCCCCACACAGCGGCTGAGGTGATTGTGCAGCGCCATAACAGAAAGGAAAGCACACATTCAAATATGCAGACACACACAAACACACACATACATATATTTATTATTCATCATGTGCATATGACAGTGACGCAACTTGAAATTGAGTGCATATAAATACGTACTCAATTGCATATGAACATGCATAACCTAGATGCCCACACATGCTGCATTCTGCAGATGCATGTGCACACACTCATAGAGAAACATGCCCGTAAACACACATATACTCTAAATCCGCTCTCTGCAGTCGTTTATGAGGTTTCTTAGAAGTAAGGATTTCTGAGGCTGGCTCTCCTCAAAATCTTTTCCTGTTTTTTGTGGCTGGGGAAGCAAACAAGTCATTGCTGGTTGTGTGTGTCTGTGTGAGTTCCCCTCTCATGAATTCCTGCATCTTTACGGTTAAAAGTAGAGGATAAGCCTCCCTCATCCTAGGTCCTGGCACAGCTCCAGGTCCGTTGCCTGATGAAAAAGCAACAGCAAATTCCTGGCTTTATTAGCTCTAGGCTCAGAGACATTTGTTGTATCATATTTGACATGTCAGGGGCTGATCACCAATCCACGCTGCTCTCTCTGTCCGTCTCCCCTTACAACAACACGGCCTGTTCTCTGCGCTAAGTGAGGTACGATGGGTTAATGATGGTTGCGTGCAGACGTGGCTATGCCCTCAATAATTACCTCGTCGGCTTTGCCTCCAGGTGTTCAGCAGACAGCTAATGATGTATTCTGAGGAGAGGGGAAGGCAGTGGGTGAGGCGCAGAGAAGCTGCACAGGGGAGAGTGTGATAGGTTACCATCAGCACAACTCAATGGCACGTGTGCTGCACAAAAACTCAATGTAACGTAAGAAAAACTGAATCATGTTAAAATCTCTGATCAATCATCATGGATAAGTATTGTTTTTGTTCTCAGTGTGTTAAAAACTGTAATCAGTTCTAAGTATTTTGTATTTGTGGGAAGGGAATTTCCACATTTTTATATCCTGCGTCAAATGTTTTGTACTCTTTGCCATCATTCCCATAACTTGTAACAAGATTTTTCTAGCTTAATTGCTGAGATATGGGACTGACAGCTTTACAAGACTCCACGTGGCATCGTTGACAGACACAGCAATCAAATTAAAGGGATACCCCACCCACACCCATGAAGACTTGAAGGTTTGTAGCTTCTTGTTTTTGCAGCTCTTTCAGGTCGGAGGCCAACATGTTTTTACTGCAGTTATAAGGTGCTCTTACTACCTAAGAAAATGTGAGGTTGAAAAAAAATTATACCAGCCTCTCATCATAAATGCCCCTTGCATCAGCTCTCGAAAGAGTCTACTGAGTTTGTTTGAGGATTTACAACATGATGATGCATTCAGAGTAAATGAAAGAACTCATCACAGGTCCAGTTAACCCACTTTCACCTCAGCTCAGACTACAGGATGCATTAAAATATGGACTAAGCACAGTTTTACTAAAAGAAAAGTCTATTGGCTAAGCATCTAGATCACTCATTGTGAAATCAACTACACTCAGATTGAAGAAGGGAAAAAGGTATTTTGTCTGGACACAAATGTTTCCAGCATTGTGTCTATGTCTGTATGGCTGTCACGAACCACTTGAGTCTGTTATGAGAAAACCTTGTAGTAACAGCACAGCCGAGGCTGCAGAAAATGATCCTTCAGCTTCAAGTGTCCACAGGGCAGAAATGGAAGGAAACTCTTTGACTCTTCAATCCAGACAGTAGCCAAAGAGAAGGTATGAACACAGTGTATATAAGCACTGTAACTGTGAGTGACACCACAATAATAAGAAATGAGAGCTTAGACACATAGCACACAAAATGTATGGGCTGGGATAAGGAAAAAACACTCCCACAATGTAATAAATGTCAAAAATTACAGGAATGTATTGACACAGATGATGGGGGATAGATTATCATTCCTGTCTTGCTGACATGTTGTCACGCATATATGCAGCTCACATGGGAATGGAAAATAGAGAGAGAGCCTGTGACATATTGTTCTGTTTTCTTTCTAAAGTGGAGCAAAAACATGTCAGAATATTAGAGATAATCCAGTTGGAGACGAAACTGATGTTTTCGTGACATGAAAACATTTGCATGATCTATGACCTTGCAGTCCGTTTAAACAGCAGAATATATAAGAAAAATAATGACTTGCTATGATTCCTACAACTGTTTAATGGATAATATAATGAGACTATTGCAAGTTTCTTCAAAATGAGTCCACAACAATGCAATGAAAATACATTTTATTTGATGATGATCATGATCATTAATTTGTCATAATTTGGCACACAGCACTTGTTTTCTTACATTTTACACTGGAGAAAACACAATAGAGCTTTATGTGCTTGTGCATGTGTGTACTCATGGATCTACAGTAAATGTGTTCCCACTGTGATATGAAGCAGGCAGTAACAGCCAGGTGTCTGTTGGGTCAGGCAGTCATTTTCTGGTCTTTCTTATTCACACACAAGATGATTTTAAAAGCTGGCAGCATCAGGAAACTCACAGACTCGCTCCTGAGTAAAACTCCAGGTTATTTGGCTACCGGACAGCGTCCCATTCCACATTCAGACATCAATAATGGCTGTGCAAATATTCTATGTTGTGGTAAGAATCATACCCAATCAATCAACGTGTTTGCCATTTTCCTTTGGGCAGCTGACATCATGCTCTTTCAACAAGGAGAACAAAAGACCAGGAAGGGCGTACTTGCTGCATGTCCACACGAACCAATCAAACATTTGCATACAAGACCCTTCTTCATGTGTCTGTTTCTGTCAACTGCAGCTGAGGAATCTTGTCTGAGGAGGCCGGAAAACAACGTCCTCTTCATCTCTGGTGCTAGTGGATCTGATTTAGGTTTTATATATTTTTTGTTCATAGTTTAAATTTAAGCATGTCTCTGTAGTTGTGCTTAAACGCATACCAAACATGTCTGTAATTCCCCATACACACAGTGCGTCTCTAAACTGAAGATACACAGTAGGATGAGAACAGCTCAAGAGGAACGAGGAACGATGAGAGAACAGGGCAAGACAAATTCTGTTCAGTTGTTTCTTAATTAAAGGGGAATGCACTGCCACGTCTTCTTCGTTCTGCATAGTTTTTTCTCTGTATCTCAACAGAGGAGTAGCCCTGAGGTACACAGAAGAGCCTGTTCTGGAGAGATTTACTCTGATGCCAACGAGGGTACATTTGGAAGAGCAAGGGCTCTTAAAATCTGCACCATCTCTGGGCACAGCTGTTTCCTCTTTATCAGATTCTCGATAGTGGGACAGCGGATACAAAGGAGAATAGGCCAGAAGTTATATAAAATGATGGAGGCAGAGACACTTTCAATGCAAATTTTGTTATTTTTATTAAGACGATTAAGAAAAATAAATAAATTACGGGTTCCAACAAGATGAAAAACTGCCACAAGCACACAAAAGTTCTTGTTCATTCCTCTTTCATTGTGAGGGTATAAGACAATCACCAAAGACCACACAAGTTTTCTCTTGAGGGCTGGAAGCTGGCCACCTGCAGTGACTTTGCACTCAACCTTGGGAATGTATGTGAGCATGTTTTCTCTCTTTTCTTAATCCCCTTGCTTCTTGCTGTGCTTTGGCTGAGCACTGTGACCACTTAACTAATTGTGTTGTGAAAGATGTTCCAAGGGTGATGATTCGGCTTTGGTTTCAAAAAGTTTATTAAGTAAGGATACAGGTTTTCTTAGAGAGGGGACTCGTTTAGAAACAAGGCTCGTGACTCTGTGAGATTGTATTTAGCAGCGGTGCTCGGAGCTAAATGCTATGCTCACAGTGACAATGCTAACAGGCTGGTGTTAAGCAGGTATAATGTTTACCATGTTCACCATCTTAGTTTAGCGTGTTAGCATGCTAACATTTGCTAATTAGTACTAAACACAAAGTACAGCTGAGGTTGACTGAACATGAAGCCAGTAGGCTTCATCTTCTGGAGATCATTAATGTCTTCTCATCTAACTTTGGCAAGAAAGCAAATAAACATGTTTCTCAAAATATTGAACTATCCCTTTAAATGAGAATGGGGATTGAAGATGTTTATATATAACCATTTGTTGAAAACAAATACAATCCACTGTTTTTGGAAACCAGCTCCATACAGTATTTAATAAATCCCAGCTTGAGGTGGATTTGGACACAGGCAGAACATTTGGGTGGATTTCTTGACTGTGGCCCCAGATCTCTGACTAAATAATGCTAATAACACTGAAACACTGAAAATATTAACGTCACAACTGTACATTATCACATCAAAAATCTATTCCATGAGTCATCTGACTGAATAAAACACTTTGTCTCAAAGTTTAAAACCTCCTGCTGTACGTATGAAATCAATAAAGCATATTCTTAATCACTGTCAGCCCAACTATAAATCCCACATGACTTCGCACATTTGAACCTTGCATTTCAAAGGCCTGTCACTCTTCTTCTCTCATCACTGAGATTATTCTTGAGAGGATTTAGACTTTAGAGAATTTGTGACTTGCAGGTTTGGAGGTCCTGTGCTGCAGCAGCGGCCGCACCGCTGGTCTTGTTTTTTTCCACGAGGCCTGAGGAATGGAAGGAGCTGAAGCTTTGTAGAACAGATGTTCCCGCTCAGGTCTAAACCAAATTACGCAGCCAAGCTCACAGCCATGGGCCAGTACCGCACGGATGCTGATTGAATGGCAGAGGGGGCAACAAAAGCAGATCAGGCTCAATAAAGCAGCCACATCATGAAATCTGGTCAGCCTTTGAGGCCTGAAGATAAAAGGGATATTGACATCGCTATGGAGACTAAAAGGATAGCTGGAGGCTTTGCTTTGGGTACCCATCTCTCTGGTTGTGCGCATGTGAAACCAAGAATGTGTACTGTCATGCTGTCATGCAACCTGCAACTGGGTGTAACAACTGTAACTCAAACAGAAAGTTGAACTTGTGACCTTTTGCATTTTACTGGAAATCGTCTGCTACAACACTGACAATAAAAAAAACACTATCGTCACACTGGTGAGGATTTTAGAAACACTGAGCTCACTAAGTCCAAGTCCTTCAGCCCCCAGACAATTTAGACCAGACAGCATACTATAAATAGCCTTTTTTATTATTTGGATTAAAAAAAACCTTTTATATATTCAGTTAACTGTTCAATAGCATTGTCTGTACATTTTCTTTCCCGGCATGAATGTCTCTGTACTGTGACTCCATGAATCACCAAAACATCTGCATTTCATAAACTAAAAAATCATGTTTTCAGCCTTTTTGATTGCATTTCTCAGACAATTCAATGGGTTTTTCAATTGTTTATTTAGCCTTAGAAGTAGAATAATTTACACATCAACAAACATTTAATCACTCAAGAGGAACAGCATCGATTTTACACATCAAAGTCTGTTTACAGGTCTGGGGGAGTGTCACTGCAAATGTGTATAAAGCCTTTTGTGGCAAAGTCTGATAAATTGCCTCAAATTATGTCACTTCGGTTGGAGCTGAAGACTACAAGTTTGAAAATGAAAAACATCTGGGAGTGTGGATTTAGGCAGTCAAGTTGTGGGTAACGTAGGCACCTGGTTTTGACAAGGAGGACGAATGTGTGGAGTGGAAAAAGACGATTAATCATGAGTCTGACAATATTATAAGAGGATTATTACAATATAACTGTAGGTATACCTAAAAATTCAAAGAGATATGGTTTTCAATGGACAGTGACTCATCAAATAGAAACAATGAATCCTTTATTCATTGACCTAAAGGCAGTCAAAATTGAGTATATTGAGTCTAGAAAATATTGGAGTAATCCTGTAAAATCTCCCCCAGTGATAAACATAAACTCCCCCCCCGGTTCCTAAAATTCCCAAATTGACCTCATGACTTCAGTTTCCTCAATGGGAGCTTTGACCTTGACTGGTGGCAACTCCATAATTTCTCAGCACCACAGAGATAATCTCACATTTAGTTTAATTTATCCTCATTTCAATCTTTTATTGCTTCATGCCTTTTTGATTACCTTTTTATTCTTTCTCTCAGCCTCCTGCTGCAACACGTTTCCCTCTTGGGTATAAATGATATTATCTCGAATAAAAACAATGCTAGAATTCTTTCTCAGGCTCATTACATTAAATCGTGGCTGGATTAGTAATGAAATGAAACAATGGTTGAAAGTAGTTAGAAACCTACTGACATTTAGAATAATGCACTTCATGCACCGTCGTCCTCCACATTCAGTTAGATTAAATGCTTACACAAATCATAGCTAACTTGTCAGTGGTACTACTTGGCTGAAACAATGCCCTGAAGTCAATATCACACCGCTGACACAAGGAAAAAACAACTTTCAAACCTTTCTTTGCGTGATCTCCTTTAGGATTGAATGGAGCATTTATCCGCAGAAACTCAAAGTAACAGAAATATAATTTTATGGTGCCAACTATGATCAGTGGAACTGCTGGATAAGAGCAGATTCATCATGCTTGCTAACGAGCTTTCATTTTGGGTATAAAATCTTCAAGATTAAGCACTTTTCCTTTGGTTATCTGGAGAATGGGGAGGAAACAGCACTGCACACATTCCCAATCACTGATAATGGGGACTGCTGGGTGACATCAATTATACAGGCATAGCAGACATTTCACTGGGATTACCTGACAATGAACTCCAGTCTCAGTCTGGCCTTTGACAGCACAGAAAAACAGAAAAAGAAAGAGAGGGAGTCAGAGAGAGAGACACAGGCGAAGAGTGAGAGACATGTTTGCAGCCTTTTCAAGGGGAAGAATGCTGAATTTAAACATGAAGGCTGAGCAGAACAACAAGATCAACTGCATCAGAATGTAACAGTATTCACACAGTGGCTCAGGACGCCAGGGCCTACCTATCAAGCAAAAAATAGTAAATCTGCTTATGAAACATTCATATTTTAGCAAAGAAAGGGACAGTCATCTAACACGAGCTGCACCGCCTTGAATAGACTTCAGGGTTCGGTGCCGTCGTCTGACAGGTTGCAGGGCTCGGGTTTGATTTTCATCAGGGCCAGTGACTCGAGGCAAACGGCCCACACCACTCTGTGGTGGGTGTGGTCAACTAAACACTAGAGCGCTGCAAAAGAAATGTTGAATCTGGGCTGGGCTGTCTAGCTGCATGTTCAGTGGAAGTTGACATTGACACTGATTCGTAACACGGGACATTGATGCTGCTAGTTAGGGGGCTCCACTCCTGTTCCTGCTGAACTGAGCCAGTTTTCAGATAAAACACTGATACCAGTTCAGTAGGCACGGGAGGGCACAGCCCGGGCATGGCTCCATTTGACAATGCAGTGTGCAATCTGCATGCTAATACAGAAGGCGTTTTTTTAAATTCAACAAAAGGGCTAATATGGTATGCAACATGCACTGTAAGAACAGTGACAACAAACAAACAATCTCTGATCGCCTGTCAAGCTTTGCGTTCTCACATGGCGCATATGCAGTTTACAATGATAACAGTGGCAGAAATACAACTTAAAATTCTTAATTAAGATTTTATCAACTATAGTTACTTAGCTCATTAAGCTAACATTAGTTTAAAACACGTCTCCACCTGACTTGTTTATGTGTTCATGTGACTTGTTAGTCCTTATATTATAACAAGGAAAAATGTAAAATCAGGCTGCTGTTTGGCGGTTTAGCTTAGGCTACGTGTTGGTATTTTCAACCAGTATTTTAACTTATAACGTTACAAGAAAAAAGAGTTTTAGGATAGGGACTAACCAATGTGTCAAATATAACACTTTGTCAGGTAACGTTGGCTGGAGTGTAAACTTCCCCAAGTCTAATAAAGAGCAGGCCGCTAGCGTTAGCCTACACTCTGATAGCACCAACACAGTGGAGAAAAAATACACAGCTAGTTGTGAAGAGGGCATTGTCTTTAAACTGTAACTCCACAGGCTAATGATGTTAGTTTATGATGTACTTATGCAGATTTCTTCTCCAACACATAAGTCCAGGCTGCCGTGTGGAACCAAAATACTGGCACACCAGTCCCGAGCAAACTCAGTTGGACCTGAACAGGGCATGTCCAAACAGGTCTGACATTTAGCAACACATTCCTAAAATCGTAATACAACCTGTGGCATTTTTAAGTCCACATTAAACCTGGGTCAATCTGTCTCGCTGAAGTGCTTTCAAATATATTTGGTATGCATGATGATTCTTGCCAGATGCATAAGGTAAGAGAAGACAGTTGTTGCTACAGGCAAACACTATTAAAAAAACGGTACAGCTTGTCTCACGTCTGGACTGTATTGCACAATTAAGTCTGCATTTGGTCCACAGCAACACATTTAACCCTAAAAAACTCCTACATGAGACCTTTAGTCTTTCTGTTTCCCAGCCTCCCTCTCCACCTAATTTCTCGTCACTCCTCTTCTCCTCCCTCCTCCTTTCTTCATATCCGACATCATCAAGTTCTTTCCATTCACCGAAACAAATCCCCTCCGTCGAATCAACTATTTCACCTCAGGCACTGAACTTAGCCACTGTGAACAACACATAGCAGGGATCAATGCTCACCAATTAGCTAAGCTCTGTGCCTTTAGCAAGTGGGTGGCTGGCTTTTGAGGGAACAGAGACTCACACAGACCTTTACGTGACTTCTCAGTGGTAAAGTTTGGCGGGTTTCAAAGCCGGCAATGCTGATGATGTTGAGATTTGCGTGGCTCATTCGGATTGTGTTTCAGAGTGTGCTGCCAATGGAGGATCTTAGCCTTCATTTTAAACATCAAAATCGTCTTCTTGTTTATAAATCTAAGTTCCAAGAGCCGAAACGTGATCTGCCTCCAAAAATTTGTTCTATCGTGTAAAGCTGTATGGCTCTCATATGCGTTTACATGACTTCCTGGCTGAGTTCAAATGGGAAGACAGTTTAAATTTCAGACAGCTGCATATTTAACTGCAGACTTAAATGCATTTGGACAGTATTTAAGGGAGACACGTGTTCTTTTGCAGTTTTCCGTGCGAGAAACTGACTCCACAAGTTAACCTCTTAAAGTCCAGTGAGAGAGTACATCACAATATCCGTCTAACCTCTCCAACATTTATTCCTTCGACTCCATAGCAACATCCAGTGTCAGATAATAACTGAAAAAGACTATACAAAAGCATCCCACTGTGGAAATGTAACGCGGTCACCTGCTGAGCTGTGAAAGAGTGGAAATCCCTGGCAATGTGATTTTTGTTTCTCTTTGTGCATCAAATCACGGTGCCAGGAACCCTCCCCACCACAGCCGGGGGCAAAGGCTGGATCTGCTCTGCACTTATGTGCCCTTCTCTGCCCTTCTCTGCCCTCTGTATCTTCTCCAACATCCTCCTGGGCTCCAGATGTCTTCGTCCACAGCAGCTGTGGAGCACCAGTGCCCTGAAAGAAAGAGGAAAAGAGAGATGTGGGGTATGTTACTCTCCAGAGAGTCGAAACAAAACCTTTACATTAGAACTCGAACTGATCTGATAATCTATGATGCACTTCAAACCACTCGTGTAACCCGGAGATGAAAGATGATCCAACTTATCTCTGTAACAAAATATATTAAATTTGCGGCATGTGAGGAATGACTCTGCAGACTTCTCTGTTGCACAGATCAGCAGGATACAGCAGATGTGGAGTCTAGTTGGAACATGCAGAGCCAGCCAGCTGGTCAGTTTGTTTAAAGCAACTCAGGAGCAAAAAGAAAACACTGCTTGTTTGAAATAGCGAGGGCAATGCAAACTGCCTGGTGCTGCTGGATATCAATACTCTCACTATAAAATGTCAGTCGAGGAGAACATGCACCATAAGGAGATATGTGTCTTGTTTTTGCAAATAAAAAGCGAACTATGACAAATAGCTGTGGTTCTGTTTTGTCTTTGTTTCCCATTAAACAAGTTGGATTCAGGTCAGCGGGGTCTGTTGGATTTATTTTCCCATTGTAGATGGCTTGACATCGCTGGGTGGGTCCACAAGGGGAGACATAGAAAAAACAAACTCAAGCTCTTTTTACAACTTCCTTCTTGAAAAATTGGAACTTCACCGTGTATTATTATCTTTTGTTGTTGTTGTTTGTGCTGTTTTGCAGGGAAAATTCCTGGCCCACCCTGGTGGGGAAGGAATAATGACAGGATTGTTGAGCAGTGAGGAGGAGGTTAGGGCAGAGTCTCAACAGTCTATCCTTGATCACTTTTCATACATCGTCAGCGTCTCCTCACACTTGATTTGAGCGTCAAAATGATTGGAGGACCACATCTTGAGTTTCTTCTATCAGGTTTTGTTTTTTGGAATAACTTAGGAAGTATTAAAATCTGTCAAAATTTCTAAGTATTACAGTAAAATCTGTTCTCATGCTACTTGTAACTGTTTGCTTTCATTTTTGCACTTTAAAGCAGTCTCCTCTGGTTAACTAGGAGCTGCTCAGAGCCAAGAAATAGTCCGGCACATAACCCCCCGTAAAACAGTGAATTATCATTTTTACAGTTTGGGTTTTGTACAAATTTGAAAAACAATATATATAACATGGTAGGCAGATTTTGTTACCTTGGCAGAGGCAGGCTAGCTCCCACCCCCCCGTTTCCAGTCTTTGTGCTAAGCTAAGCTAACCGGCTGCTGGATGTAGCCTTACTGTAACGATCTTCTCATCTCTCTGCCGAAAAGCAAATGTAGTGTATTTCCCAAAATGATTACAGTACTAGCTGTGCTTTTTTGTCTAATTTTATTATAGTGTATGATTAACTAAGAGATCACAGAAACAACTTATGTGCCAATTCTAGTAAGGTCCATGAATCAGATTGAAGGACAGACTTAAGAGATCCATCTATAATCAGCGCTGCAGGAGTATAGATCCCATCTGAAAACGCTATCATCAGTGCATTTTGAAATCCTGATAATTACAAAGACAATTCACAAGACCTGTCTTTAAAAGTCAAAGAACTACTCTTGTCTACACTTGCAGGTACATAAAAACATTACAATGTCTGCTGACAGGCCATCAATGGCATCTGTACATCATTTAAAAAAAAAAACTGGTTGTCTTTCACAGCCCTGGTGTTTATGTGCAGAGCCACAGTACATGTTGTACAGCCTAATGAAGGTGTGAAAAATCCTTCCAGACAGAGAAATATGTCTGTCCTGTCAACCAGCGTTAACAGTCCACCCCTCCCTGCATAGGAATCATGAATAAATATGTTTGTCTAGGTTGTGAAATGTGGAACGTAAAACAGTTGTGCTTCACTGAACAGTTGCAGGAAAGTGGAATGAGGGGTTGCCTGTGTGTGTGTGTGTGTGTGTGTCCATGCTGGTGTGTCTGCTGTTCGTTTGCATGCATGAGTTGGAGTGAGTTGAGTGTGAAAGAAAATAAGAAAATGGTGAGAGTGTGAGTGAATCAAAGGGAGTGGTCATGCCCTCTGACATGTCTGTGAGTCAGTGTTTGTTTGCTGGGTGTGAAAGCTTGATATGGGAAATAATTAATAGGTGACAGGATTATTGTCAGGTTTAAATTAATGGTGTGAGGAAGTGACATATTTTTGGCGAGCAGGGTGAATTACAGGGTGGCATACAGAGGTTGGATGTGGCAACGATGAAGATAAAATGTCTAACTAATAATCATTTTGATCGTCAAGTAATCTTGATAAAGAAAATAGTTATTAAAAATACCCATTATAGTAATAGGGCCAAACATGACGCATTAAAATGTATTTTTTAACCAACCAACAGTGCAAAACACAAAGATATTCTTTTTTTAAATCAAATATGAGAAAGAAAAGCAGGAAATCCTCACATTTCAAAAGCTGGAACCAGCAAATGTTTTTTTTGCTTGAAAAACGATTAAACCATTATGAAAATAGTGGCAGATTAATTTTCTGTCATTCAACTATTTGTTTCAGCTCAGACAAATAATCCATTGCAAAGTGTTCAGCTTGACATGATTTCCATATGTCCTAAACTTGACACTCGTCGTCATTTGTTTGACATTTGTTTGTAAGCATGAAGTCTCTCGTTTGTGTGAGTCCATGTGAACATAATTTACAGCCTGACTTATTATTGTACACGAGGCTGAAGGTGTGAACAAGTCACCGCATTTAGAAAGTGCAACGTTTGCACTCTCAGCCGAACAAAATGACCTCATTCACGCAGCCTGATGGAACTGCTTGTTGGGCAAAAGGCCGAAGGAGAGTGGAAATAATACTGAGCTCAAGTGGCATTCAGTAATCTAAAAAACGCGAAGAGGCAGCATGTACAACTTCACAAAATTAACAGCAACATTTATGCACACATAAATATCCACTTTCTTTGTTTTATTTTCTTTGTGACTGCCCCTCCCTCCAATTTCTTTCAGAGGTGACAAAGCCACACCATTTGTTGAAAAGCAGTTTCTCATGTAATTCTGCGCTTGGCAGAATATGTTGTGATATATGTGGTGGTGACCGTGGGCGCAAGATTCACATCTGAACCCAGGCGTGCAGCGCTGACGTCACCCTGCATCTCACACATCGGTGCCACTGTGATTTGTCACACTGCTCTCACAAAACAAAGACAAAGTGTTGAGAGGGAGAAGGAGAAACAAGAGACGGAGAGAAATTTAAGTATGTGAGAATGTGTGCGTGTGAGAAAGAGAGAACTATAGAGCCTAACTTCATTGCTAACTCATGCTGTTCTAGTCTGTAAAATGTGCAAAGCACTTCTGAAATGTGAAGCTGTTTTAGAGACAGCCTTTATGAGGGAGCGGGCTCGAACACTGAACCCTCCAAATCAGACTGCAAAGGGGTCAGTATGCTTCAAGCAAAGTGCTTATAGTGTCTGAACCCCCCTCCCCCCGGCTGTGTCTGATAGTTTCTGTAACTTTCCAAAAAGCAGACAATCCAACATTCACGTCCACTTAACAATCGCTAGACAGGTGTGCTATTCTTAGACAACTATAGAGAAAGCAGGCAGAATTTTAACTTCTCTTTTATTGTGTTCAGACAATAAAACATGAAATGAACTTTAGAGGTGGAGTGATTGCATATAAAGTTAATGGAAAGACACAAGTGGGTGCAAATTCACCCTGAGGCGACATGAATTGACACAAATACACAAATACTGTGTGAGATGAAAATGTTTCAACTTGAGTGAAAACTTTGGGCTTATCCCGGGGCTTAATGAATCTGCTTCAGAGACGTCGAGGAAAAAGGTGAGAGACTGGAGGGAAATAACAATAACTTCACATCAAGAAGAAATAACCCAGAGGTATTATATTCCTGAGAGATAAAAGACCCCTGTCTCAACCAATCTCACCTCTGTAGATTGACCCCATGAGCATTATAAAGGCATTACCCGTGCTTGTTGGGTCTGAGCTTCATTATTTAGCTCATTAGATCACTCAGTCCCGATAAACCAGCCCTCACGTGTGACTGATGATGACACATGTGACTGCATCAAGCAGGAGCTTTTTCTCATGTCCCATTAACAATAATCCACTTTGCATAGCGTTAATGCAATTTGGTGGGGGTGTAATTTCATGCAAAATCAATCATTACCAACCTTTTCTTAGAAATGAAACAGAACAGAAGACATATGAGACTAAACAGATTTGGGAATTTTATGTCAAAAAGTACTTGACGCTAAATCATTTCAATGTTATCTTTATTGAGGCACTGACTCGCCTCTTCTAGGAACAATGGAGAAATGATATAATGATCTGCCCCTCTGCGCTGACAGGAACACGATCCATTATAATGCATGAGGGGAAATGGCACAGCTGCATTAAAGTCTGGCATAGGCTATCTCTGAATCTGATAGTAGTAGCTATCTCAGCTATTAGCTAATAGCTGTGGCTACGCTGATAACATTTTGAATAGAAGGGAAAGACTCTTAGAAGGAACCTGAGCATAAAGGGAGGTGTAGTACAGAGTGAAAAGGACAGAGACAGTGACGCACAAAAGATGGTAAAAATATGAAAGAATGACACATGCAGTATACGTGTGTGAGTGTGTGAGGGTGACATAACGGTGGAAGAAAAGAAAAGAAAAGACACAACAACATTGGACTGGTGGGTTCATCAGAGGACACTGGGATGTATCAGTGCTGCTATTAGTTAGAGCTAACTCTAATAAAGTCTCATACCAGACTCTACTAAACCAGCCACTTATTTGTGGCACACCCTGAACACAGCGTGCTTGCAGTTTCAGACACCACCTATGAGAGCAAAAGCTCACTGGGGGAGTCCTTTCCTTCTTGCCTTTATTTGATCTTCATTATTCCGAACGCCGTCCCATGAAAGTTGTAAAATAAAAATGTAAAAATAGCAGGCGAAAGCTGCAGCAGAATCTGGTGATACATCTTCTTATTCACTTCAGATAAAGGTAAAGAGGGAGTGAAGGAGGTTTGGGAGGGATTCCTGACTGACTATTGAGATGCCTCCGTCAGCATGGCGTGTGAGAAGGCCAAGAGGAGTTGGCGTGTTCGGATTGTGACCTCTGTAACCAGCAGGCTCCCTCCCACTCCAAGCATGCAAACTCTCCACAAACTGAGGCCTGTTTTTCCACCACACATGGCTTCAATTGGAGGCTACTGCTGCTGCTGCTTTGTCTGCAGAGCCAAAAAAAAACAGCCAGGCATAGCTCGACAAACCTGATTATGAAATCAGTGACTGGCAAACAAATCGAGCTGGCGGTGTCACTTGGTCATGGATATTTCTGTGGTGTTCATTGGCTGTAGACTTTTCTCTTGATTTCTTGAAAAGTCTTTGTCTATTTGTGTGCATGCATGTTCGTGAGTGTGTGTGTTTATGTGTATGTTTATGTGTGAACAGGCCTGTATTTAAAGTCTTGCTCCAGCGCCAACAAGGCAAGCTGTTTACTACTTGGTTGGTCATAAAAAGTAAATATGCATCAGTCGGGGCCTATCAAAGGCTCCTTCATTTGGTTCCTGGCTAAGATGGCTTTGGATGTGTGCTGTAATTGCCTCGGCTCAGACAGAAATTCTCTGTGGTAGACGCATGGCCAGCCTGAAAGAGCTGAGGGAAACCGTACTGTCCTGTGCACTTAAACACTCCACAGTTGATCTGAGAGGAACCAGCGAACACACATAGTGCAGGGAAACCATGAGAAAGGAGAAGGCCCTGTGTGACTGCACACAGGACACAGACAGAGTCACACAGGTGCACCTCTTGCAGGAGAACACACACACACAAACACACACAGGCATCCCCTCACACAGATACACATCAACTCTTACCGATGACAGCAAAATCAGCAGCCGAACCCAAATAACAAACATCTGTTCATTGTTCTCGAGACAACGCCCATGTCAACATCTGCCGCAGATAGTGAGTATGCAGTGTTTGGCCTATTTAGATTTAAAGCTGAATTAAATGATATTTGACCACAAGGGGGCAGAAAGACTCACAAAAAACAGACATACAGCGTTAACATAACGTAACTTTAGATTGTTATGGTTAACTTATTTGCATTAATTACTTTCTTAAACTTCTAGCAGACACAGAGCAACGTGAGCATCCCCATTGGAGTCTTATATCTGCCCACCTGACAAATATAAGTCCATTAATCATTTGCAGTATTCATTGCATGTTAGCTTTGGTTTGGTTCCTAAACTCAAACAGAAGGTTTATCTGGGTCGTTATCGTGATAAATGTTCAACTTTCTTCGACAGCCAGTCTTTTCGTTAAGCTGTTTGCCATTTTGTGTTTGCCGTGTGGTATCCGCTTGTCTAAGCTTGCTTGCTGTAAATGGCTGCTTACGTTTTTTTTAATTGAGGGGTTAATGAGACTGTGAGACAACCGTATAGTATGATGTGCGAGCAGGGAAAGCAAAAAATGAGCAAAATGGAGCAAAAATAAGCTAAAAGATGCGTACAGCTGCAGAGTTTGGTGGTAATTATTGGTCTGTTTAGCATTACGAGTGACTCTGTTCCATTAAATAATTATTTATTATTTGTGTTAATACCAAAATATCACTAAATCCAACTCTAAGCTCTAAGCCTTTATGTTCCCTTATTACAGTAACATTATTTTCTCATTTATACTGCTGCATTTGATATAAGCAGTGTACATCCAGAAGTATAACTTCTCCTTGCCTTTTTGTAACATGTCTCTTGCACATGGGAACAACTCCACTGATTTAGTAGACCCAGATAAAGCCTTGGAGCACGCTCAAATATTTGAACTATTTGTCCAAAAATGCTCTGTGCACTTGACTTTAGGGTTGTTTTATCAAATCAAACTCCTTTTACAAACAGTGGTGAGATTATGGCGTTCTACAAAACCCCCCACAGTCATGAGTTTGCTGAGAAAAAGTGCTGGTACAGCAGCCAGCAGTCATGCAGGTGTGTGTGCGTGTGTGCGTGCGTGCGTTTGAAATATTATCTGTTTTTCTTTTCACGGAGCTCAAAATCAAATACAAGTTTATTCAACTTTTATAAGGTTTTTATTGATTTGGCATTACATTATCCACTACGTTACACTCCAAAGTAGGCTTGAGTAAATAAAGATTTTATTTTTCATTCAACCCTCATAAACACCTCACAAAACCACTCATGTGAAATATCTTTGGTAAAACCATGATGGCTGTATAACCACTTGTTTGTCATACAAACAGATGCACTGTCTTCCCAAGTGCCATCAACAAAAGATCAAAGCTAAACTATGACAACTGCATAAACTCCATAACATCAGGCCGAAGCTTTGATCGTATCTGTTGTCTTGTGTTGTGATAAGTCAGCTGCCAAAATGGGAAAAAAGGATGAAAGAATATGGAGAGGCACCCAACAGAGCAAAACTAATAAAATTTGGAAAAGGAACACAACACACACAGAAGGAAAAGAGTCAAAGGAAAAGAATGTGTGTGAAAAAGCATGTGAGAGACAGAGAGGGGTGTTTGCCACTCACCATGCCCACAGGTCCGTTTTTGCTACTCGGGAAGTCTGAGTCACCTCAGAGTTCAGATGAGGATATGCACAAAGTGGAAGAGTTGAGGACCCCACTGACCAATCTACTGGCTGACTAACTAACCATCTGACTGGCTAATGACTGACGAGACAACTGCATGGCTGCCTGACTGACAGCCTGACTGTGCCAACTGTGCCATTTCAGATCCAAGAATCAGTCGGCAGCGCAATCCTCAGAGTCCAGGTCTTCCGCTGAGATCTCGCTGCCAAAGCTGTCCCGTCATGTCATGTCCTACTCTGTCCAGGGCCGCATCCCAGAGCTCGACAGCCCACCGAGAAGCGGGGGGGGGGGGTAAAATTAAGATCTGTCCCCCTTGTTCCCACAGTCTGCCAGGAGGGGAGTAGAGGAGTGGAGGCTGCTCTGTTCCCATAGAGGTCAGATGTGGAGTTAACACACCCAGCCAGCAGGCTGGTAACTGCTGCCTGCCCTGCTACCGGAGTTGTCTCCCCCTCTGTCTCCTCCCTGCAAACCTGATAAATCACTCTGGAGACACAGCAGAGCACCAGCTCGCTCAGCCACTCACACACAGCCAGGAGTAACAGTAGAGACAGAGAGAGACTTTCAACCAGTTGTCCCAAGAGATCCACTGTCCATATGAGAGTCTGGAGGCAGAGCTGCCAGTTCTCCTTCTTCCCTCCCTCCTCCCTCCTCTTTATCCCTCCCTCCATTCTTCCCTCCCTCCCTCCCTGCCTCTCCTCTTTCATTCCCCTCTCTAGATTTTTTTTTACAGCCTCCGCTGAGACACTCTTATTGTGGCAATTGCATTAGCCTTTAGCGAGCGAGGAATGGCTCTTAGTGCCTAATGCAATGTTGTGTCTCTCTTTCTCCTTATCTCTCTTTCCCCTTTCTCTCTCTCTCTCTCTCTTTCTCTGTCTCTCTCCCAAGTGTCTATCAGTTTGACATGTACACGTACACATTCACACACACCTTCCTCTCCTTCCTTCTTTGCAGCTTTTCTTCTTCCACTTGTGAGTTATTCCTTAAAGGGACACTGTCTCTCTTTTTGCTCTTTCATGAAGGTGCTGAGGTACTTTGAAGGAGTACAGGTGCAGGATCATATTTCTGGAGGCTGAGAGGCATCGATTGTGTTTCTCTGTTTGCCTTGTGATTGTCTCAAATGTTTACCCACTATTATAGGACTAATGGTCTACTGTGCCACTGCAGGAGATGTGTATGTGGAACCAATGAAAGAACAATGGACAGAAAACACATGTAACCACATTTTTGCTCTCGTGTTTTTGGTTTTGGATATCCTAAAAATGACACCATGCTTCAAATTCTTTAGCTAAATACTCAGTATAGTGTGTAAGTGTTTCTCCCATGCACACCTGTGGAGAAACACAAAGCTTGACAGACCTGCCGTGCCTAGTTACGGTTGCTAAGCTTATGACTGGACAATCTGTGTTAATGGGAGGTGTTTTAGTGCTTTAGCAAATAGTCAATTGTAAACCAAAGTCCATTTTATGAAACCAAAAATAATCAGTCATAATTAACTTATCTTACAACAAGGTTAAAAGCATTTTGCAGGACAGAAATATATGATAAAGTAAATGTTAAAAAGTTACAAAGTCACACCAACTCAAGACTCAAAAGCACAGGCATCAATATGTTCAACCCAGTAAATCACTCTGTCAACAAAGCCAGTAGAGGGGTGACAGTGTTTCATCAGCAGGCACGATGCAGCAGTTTTGGACTTGGCCTTTAAGACACTGGAGAGTGACAGCAGGCCCAGCGGAGAGCGTCTCGTAAGTCACAAATTTTATCCCCTCAACAGCATGTCTAAAACAGCTTTTCTGTCCTGCCGAAGTGTCTTTAAAAACTATGCTGGACCCTCATACACGCTGTACAAAAAGTCAGTCAGTGAGAAATGACTTCACTTTGTTAAAAAGAAGAATTTAATGTCATTAATGCACAGCAGAATATGTGAACAACAAGTTAAAAACACACTTACAGTAGCAGGGACATCCTAATGATGTCCCTCCGAGGCAGAGACATGGCCGCCAGTGGCTCCAACTGCTCCTTGCTGTAAATCTAAAATGATTAGAGGGCAGCAGCTAAGATTAGACTGTATTTCAAAGAGTATTACATGTCCAGACATAACATTCATTAATTAAACTCTTGTGTTCTCTTTGAAGTTAGATAATATCTTACAAAAGCAGTTTGGGGGACGAGAACTGCAGCTCCTGCAATGTTCTTGGAGCCGTCTGTCTGTCTCATAACTCACAGCTGCTTTATCAGTGCGATCTATCATTGCACTGCACAAAATTAGACTTCTGTGTCTTTTTCTGGGCTGGGTTTTCTAAGTTTCTGAAGTAACAGCAGAGGAGGCTACTGATGCATTGAGGTGCTCCTGAACAAACAACCTGGGAGTGATACGCACCCCAAATTACAAAAAGACATACAGTAGTTTCTCATTTACCTCTACTGGTACCTAACCATGCAGATAGTGTAGGTTTAATTTGCACAGGTTTGAAGATATCCGTCTGAGATTTCTGCCCAATGCAATGGAGGTGAATGGAATTTGGTTTACGGTGCTTGCATTAATTAATATTTTTATATTACGGTAACAATGGATCAAATGTGTAATGTGAAAGGGCTCACAGAGAATTATCACCAGATTCCCCTCAGCTCTACAAAGAGTTTCTTTCAGCTTATTGTTTTTGTTTTACAGCCCCAAACTGTTTTGGTTCATTGTCGCCACTCTTCATCATTCCCATTTCCAGCAGCAGCAGGCAGCTGTTTTCAGCTAAAAAGCTCTAAAAAAAAACACTGTATGCTACCTGTCCAGCACCAAATGGCAGCCAGGCAAAGTTAGCGACTAGCTGGTGAACACAGTGGAGCATTTAGAAGCTAAAATGCTAGATATTGTTCTCAGGAGTTGGTGGAGACCAAAAGCAGAGCTAAAAGGAAAGTGAGCACAACTTACATCTCCAGATGACTGTTAATGTTGCTCCTGTTCACTGTGAAAACTTCATAGGTGATACTGTGAACAGTGGAACCATGTTCTACCAAAAATGTAGTTTGATAATAGACTCACGTGCCATTCTATTTCACTTCACTCTGTCTGACAAGATGTTCATATGAGCCATTTTCTTTTTGTTGAGGGTTGTTATTTTTCCATAACCAATAAAGTGACATCCCACTGATATCTGTTCAGTAGACATGGAAGCTTTAGCGGTAATTGCTAAGAGCTGCTAACTAACTGCTAACATTTTAATGTGAATTGAAGAAATATGCCAGTTTAAGAGTTGTTATTGTATTTCTGGCACATTCTTAATCCTGCCTTCAAATCTCTTATTGGCGCAGTTGTTTTTCCAACCAGGGCAATCAATGCTTCAATTTGCACAACACCAGAACTATTTAAATTGCTGAACAAATCCGAGATGTAGGCAGAGATCCGGAGACACGCTATAAAAACTGTTGACAGCTTGTTCTAAAAATATCCAGAGTAAAGGAAACACAATTGCTGAAAAGAGATGTAAATGTAATTTTCAGTGCTTTGAGCACCACAAAAAAAAAATTATTCCATTCACCTCCATTGTATTTTTGTGGAGGCAGGAATCTCAGAGATGGATATCTCAAAACCCAGGCAAATAAAACCTGACTGCAAGAAATTACTGCCCACTCTGAAAACTACAGAAAATTAATCAGCACTTATGAGAGAAAAGCTTCACGAGATGAAAACAGACGTGACACAACATCATTAATCATAGATCATGTAGGCGATGCCGTCTCAGCATATAACAAGCCATCTTTCACGGCAGCGATGGGTGCTCATTTCTCAAGCCAAGGTGCTGATGTTTGCCTGTATTTCTCATATTTTCCCTCTGGGCTTATTTGTTTGTTTAAACTAGTCTGAAGCGTTCAGACTTTCCAGCAGACTGAGCCAGGATAAAGCGGAGAGGCAGGGTGACCGACTGGGACAAAACACCACGCAGGGTGGTTTCACTGCATGCAACAAATTCTGTTTTGTTATATAAACAATGTCACATGTTGTTTGGTCCAAGGTGCAAGTCAAGTGATATTCCCCATCGATTAAGGGGAGACTTGACTCCAAGTTAGGTCCTGAGTCCCAGTCTACAGTTCTTTAATTAAGTATTTTTTTGCCTGGCATTGCTAAACGGTTGTTTTTGTTACAAAAAAAAATAAAAAATGACGCTAGCAACACAGGGCAAGATTTATTCGCTTGTTAAGGTAAATATTTGTGCAGCATCTTGCTCCTGTCCTGACCATCGCTGTGTTTTGATATTGAACCACACACTGCCAGAGTGGAAAGATCGAGAGGTGAGGCCGATGACAGACTGAGGGAGACAGACAGCCTGGCTGCCTGTCTTTGACTTTTCCAGGGTGGGCTGAAGACAGTGCCAGCGGGGATGCCATGCACGGTGCTGTGCCGGGAAAAAGAAGCCTACACAAGAAATGGGGGAAGGAACAAGCACATACACAGACACACACACACGTTATATACAAGCATTTCACTAAAGAGGGGGCATGAACCCAACATTTGCAAGTATATGCACGCACAGACGGACAATAGACAACTATGCAGACACACATGCAAACAAGGATTTCATTGGACACCCAACTACAAGCCAAACACTTGTACAAACACACACACATAACCTATGCAAATGAGCTCCAGAGGCTCCATGGCATGTGGCAGATACCCAGTTCTCCTGCCCACATCCTGTTTCCAGGCCGAACCAGAGCTCGCCTCTTCACGCGGCGCAGAAGCAGCATGGCCGCAGATGAAAAACAACACTGATGAAAGAGAAGGTTTATCATTTCTGTTTCTCTCACTCCATTTCCCTGTAATTCATGCGCGGGTCTCTATATCTGCGTCTCAGCCTCCGTGTGAATGCGGTTGTACAGGCTTAAAGATATTTTTCTGAATTTTTTTCTTTCGCTTCCTATCCAGCAGAGGTGAGAGTACTTGATTCAGTTTGCTGCTCAAGGGCACTTGAAGCATGGCAGAGGCTTGCTGAGACAGAGCTTGAACTCAGATCATATAGCTGAAGGCAGTCTCTCCTGCTGCAGAGTCATGTTGTACAGCAGGTCCAGTTTGTACAGTACTGCACCTTTTTCGTAGCACCAGTAACTTCAGTGACCGTTAGAACACCCTCTCTGCAGCTGCCCTCAAGTGTTAGCCAGACATAGTGAGAGAAAGTAACTCAAATACAAGCTAACACACACACACATGCACACTCACACAGGCATGCTAAATGACTCTTTGGAGCAAAAATAGATACATATGTTCCCTAAAGCTCATGGACCTTTTGCTGTAAGCCTTTAAAGAGAGGGATTGTGTGTGATGCATGCTGCCTGGAGGGCTCTCTGTTAGAGTCCTCTCACTCTTTTCTTTCCCATACTTCTCAAGCATAAGGCCATCTGCAGCTCGGCTTGTGACAAACTGCACAGCCACATGTGTGTTCATTTTCAATACGCTCACTTCTCCACTCTGTCTGATGCAAAGGATTACACACCTTTTTTATATTTTATGAGACCATTTTCTGATTCATTCAGTCGGCTTTTTCCACCACAGACATTTTGATTTGTCATAGCAAGAGAATCACAGGTGTAACTAATAACATTAACAATGGCTCAGTTACATATGAGTGTCTCAGTGAGTCGTGACAGTGAGCCAGCATGCACAATACCAGGGCCCTGGGCAATGTGAATGTTATTAATTAAACCTGTGCTTTTCCTGCTATGACACAAAAAAAGAGCTATTTAAAAAGGGCAGTGTGATGACATAAAGATATAAAATTTAACTTCAAATCAGGACACAAAGAAAGAAACACACACAGAGACAGTGAAATGAAGCAAATTAACCACAGGAGAGAATCCCAGAGGTTTTACTGCCCTTAATCCAGTACAGTAGATCGTTATGTGATAACAATATCCAACTGAGGATGTTGAAAAGCTGCAGTTGGGAATTAAAGAGGACGAAGGTCAAAAGGAGAAGAATAAAGACGGAATAGAAGGAGAAAGGAAGCAGCTGGTAAGATGAAGGAGTTACAGAAGAGAGAGTCATACGACAATGGAGGGGAGGATGAGGAGAGGGAGATGGAGGAAAGGGAGGCAAGAATAGAAACACACATATGCTGGCTGTACGGCTCTTCCAAGCGGCCTTGCCTGTGCGAGGGGCTCAGGGGGGAAAATCCCCAGGGACTAACTGAACCCTGCGCTCCTCTGCCGCCACATCTGGATGACACACCACCGCGCTGCATCAAAGGAAGGGATGCAGCGGACGGCCAGACAGGTGGCAGGGCAGGACGACCGGGACACACACATACAGTATATATACCTACACAAACAAGATGTAAAACACATGCACAGATGTACACACACACATTTACACACCTGGGATGCACTGTTACTAAAAACTTTTTTAAGGGCTTGTGTGACTTTTTTAGCCACGGTAGCAGCATGGCTCTAGGGATGGCAATGATGCTCTGTCAGTCAGTCCACCGTTTTGGCTTGAAATACTCAACAACTATTTGATGGATTTCCATGAAATTTATGTCGCCCAGAGAATGAAGCCCACCGACATTAATGATCCTGAAACAGGTTGACATTTGTTGGACGGTTTGCCATGAAATTTGGTACAGAGCGTTATGTTCCCCTGAGGATGAATTGTAATAACTTTGGTTTATGGCCAAATACCTGCAAAACTAATGACATTCCCATCAGCCTCAGCTGTATTTTGTATTTAGTGCTAATTTGCAAATGGTAGCACGCTAACATGCCAAACTAAGATGGGGATCATGCTAAACATTGTACCTACTAAACATCAGCATGTTAACATTGTCATTGTGAGTATGTTAGCATGCTAACATTAGCATTTAGCTCAAAGCACTGCTGTGCTTAACTATAGCCTCACAGAGCTGCTAGCATGGCTGTAGACTCTTAGTCTTGTTTCTATTTTCACACAAAAAATTACAATAACTATCCTTAAGTTTTGTTCTTGACAGGGTGAAATATCCCTTATAAACAATATTTAGACAATTACTAAAACTAAATCTTTCTGGACAAGAGGTTTTCTAAGGGACTTGAGGAGAGCCACCTGTTTAGAGTAATACTAGGAAACTCTGCAGCTTCGAACAAAAAATCCATGACTGGGAAATATTATTGAATATTTAATAAGCAGGTACAAAGTACAAAAAAATCTGATGATCAATAATATCAGAAGAGGACCACGTCACCAAGCAATATAAATTATAAATTAAATTCCAGTGCTGGCCTGATGTATTGGCAAAGCAAGCTGCTTCCTGCCACTGAAACATAAACCAGAACTCTTGCTCCTCACCTGAGGCCTCTTCCAACACAAACATCTTTTCTTCTCATCTTGTGAGATCAAAAGTAATGGTCGATAATCAAAGCACAAACTGAAACTGAATCATATAAAATGTATCTGTATGATCCAGTTCTCACACATTCAGATTGCGCCAGGTCTTTCTGCTGGTGTGATGACATAATAGATATCCTTTAACCCCAGCCTATTTTCTGTTTTTCTTAATCTATCCCTTCAACACGTGGACATTGCACAGGCTGAACTAATCACTGCACTACAGGAAGCTCTCTGCAGCACATGTTGGACTGAACACCCAGTGGGAGTGCAGAGTGGAGTGCTCCCCATCCGCTCCTGGGCTGTCACCCAGCCCAGTGCTGCTCCTCTGCCTGCTGCTGGTGATGGATGACCTGTGAGGGATGATGAATCAGCTCCTGTCAGGTCCTCAACACATTCTCATCTGGGATTCAGCCATAAGGAGAGAGGAGCATCACTATTGTCCTGCATTGTACTTTAAAACACAGCTCGCAGCTTTCCTAAAGGCAAGATGGTTATTAACACACAGTATGATTTGTATGAGATTACATAGTAGCTCCTATCATGTCATATTGTGTAGTAATAATCTAGTAGAGTAAGAATGTTAATGTGAGATTATTGATCTTTGTGATGTTGGTAGATTTTATATATTTGAATTGAAACTGAAGGATTGCACGGCCCTCTTTCGAAGGGCAGTAAAATAATACAAATGCAAGCTTGTGAGACAATTTTAAAGCCCACACAAAACATAAACATGCGCGCACGCATTAAAATGCATCACAATTAAGCTAAAAATTACATTTCTATTAGATTCTGAAAACATGATAAAGATTTCAGCAATGTATCGTTACATACAGGTCCCTGAACGGTTGACACTGTCGAAAATACAGCATCAAACTAGGCTTGGTTGAGAAAGCAGTCCTCCGTGAAGTGCCATGAATAAACATACATGTCGCTGTTGTACTGCTGCGGCTGGCTCAGAAAAATTCAAAAAATGTCTACGAGAAATAGGGACCACTCTCCAAACACTTCCTCACTGCTCCGACAGGTCCGGACAGGAGCTCTTTATTTCATGGCCGTGTTGAACAGGGCCTGTGATGTCAACATAATGACATCAATGTGTCAAGAGTTCACGGCAGCGAGGGCCCTAGGTTTTGGCCTCACCTGGGGCATTTCTACAGGTTTTGACATTTTTGACAATGTTCTTCATCCCCAAAACGTTAAACGTTAAAAATTAGGTTAAATAACAAACAACATAATGTGACTCCTTTCAATAGAAGACAAAAAGAAAAGATGGAGTTTGTGCATTATTTCCTGCCCTTTTAATGCCTCTGATATGTATTTTCATTAATTTGATTTCCTGGTTGATTTCTGTATTAACTTATCCTTTAGTTTTTGTGATGTGTAACACTTGTGGAGTTTCCTGTATCTTGGGAACTACAATTGTGAATGACATTTCCCATATGTAGGTACATGACAAAGTACAGGCAGGATCTGTTTGTTGACATAAAGTTTTGAGATAGAAATACTGAGAAGCATTTGTCCAGATGAATGTCTAGTGGCCGAAAGTCATTATCTCAACTTCTCACTGTGGAACTTAACTTAAAAGACAGCGACAGTGAATTTAACAAAACTCATCAGTTAACATTACAGTGTATTCCTTAATAGAAACAACATTTTCAGTTCTGTCAAATAGCATTAACACTTCAGAAAACTTGCCTATACTGTAGATATACTGTGGTGTTACATATAAAATAAGCCATTACATAGTCCACGACTGGCACGAACCTCATGCACACATCTGATCAGCTCTGGTTTTACTGTTTGAACTTCACACTCTTTGCTTTCCTCACTCATTTCATCACGTTTTCTTCATTTCCTGTGTGCAGCAAGCAGATGGATGTGAGTTTGGGTTAAGGCCCGAGTGTTATTTGTGCTGAGCGAGAGAACGGCTTCCTGGTAGCTTCAAAGCCAGCAGATTTTGAGCCCCTTCAAACCAAAGAGCCTCTCTGCTATCGTGAATTTAGTTTCTCACTGAGGTGGTCAGTTGGCTTTATGAGAGTCAGCAGCACAGATGTTTTGTGGTTGTGTGGAGAGATCAGGTTAACGCCCCGTGCTGATCGTCAGTTCTGAGATATCCACAGAGAGAGATGGAGAAAGAGTGTGAGCCATGGGGCGAGAAATGTCTCATTTCACACAAATCTCAGCGCGAGTCCAGACAGAAGCAGACGGAAACCATTCCCTCTCTCCTGTGTGCCCCGGTGCAGATTACTTCCTGAAGGTTCACTAGAATTTCAATCATGTCCCCCCTCCTCCTCCCTCCCTCCCTCTCGTGCATCTGGCAAACGCCAGCCGATATTTATATTCATAACAAACAATGAATCGACGAGGAAAGGAGAGAATGATATAGAATACGTAAGGCAGTGTTGCTCAGGAGGTAGATAAAACGCTGTTACAACCATGCTGTCATGGGTTGCTGTGATGGAAGAAAGCCAGTCCACTCAGCCCTCTGCATCATCCTTACAGCAGCATGGCCAATTACAAACCAGATGTGACAAAAGCCCGGGGATCAGGCCTCCCTGATTGAAGCAGATCAACATCTCATGTTTGATTCTGACATACTGTCCTAAGGTTGTACTCTGTTAGTCAAAAACACGTTACAGTAGTTTGACATTTTGGGAAATATTCTCATTTGCTTTCTTGCTTTGTTGCTTCATAATGGTTGATGGTATTGATAAATATGAAGCTGTAACTAGCAACCGGTTAGCTTAGTTTAACAAAAAGACAGCTACCCTGGCTCTCTCCGATGATAACTGCAACTCTAAAGCTCACTAATTAGCACATTATCTCATTTGTTTAATCCGTACAAAAAGCGAAGCACAAAAACAATAATTTGTGACTTTATGGGAAGTCATGTGCCAGTCTATTTCTTGGTCTGGCAACCTCACAATGACGACAAGACTCACTGCGCCTGGCCAAGAAAAAGTCCACATAACCCCTCGTAAAATGGTGCTTGTAAGCGCATTTTGTTGCCTTTGGGCAGAGCCAGGCTGACATCTGACATGATTTCAATACATTCAGCTGTGGGTGTTATAATCAGGTTGAGACAGCGAGAAGGATAGTAATGGAAATAGCATGGTAACGTATTTTTGTTCCAACAGATGGAAGAAGACTGTTCACATATCAATTAAGTCTGTTTGCACGGAGGAGAAACAGCCTACTGTAATAATAACACACGATCAGACACTCAGCCCTAAAAACGTGAAATTCCCTCTCTTGATTCCTGTTTCTCTCTCGCCATCTGAACAGCTTAAACCTGGCTGGCAATCAGTCAGCAATCAGGCCAATCAGGCTGGCAAACAACCAAAACAAACAGCAGGAGGGTGAGCGATGGTCAGACAGTGCTCCCGTTGGCCCGACCTGACCTTCGGACGGACGAGGCGGCCTCATGACTAATTGGTGTTTAAGCTCAATTACAGCCAGCACACTTCCTACTCCTGTGGGCCTGCTAAATGGCTCCATTCTCTCTGTCAACCCCCCATTTCTCTCTCTCTCTCTCTTCAGGGTGTCTAACACCCCCCTTCAGTCTGCCTGTCTGGGCCAGAGGGAGGCACCGTGGGAGTTTAATTGCCTTGTATTTCCATGAAGCCAAGTTCATTACATTAACAGCTCTGGCCCACGCTGCATACTTCTAACCTGCTGCAATTTGTTTTTGTATTTATAAGGCTGGCAGAGAGGCAGTTTCCCGCTCAGCTGGGGGAGAGAGAGAGAGTGGCTGGGTGAGGGAGAAGGTCAGAGGCAGCTCGGCAGGCACAGGCGTCCATTGTGATGCACCAGCCGGGCAGATGAAAACATGACAGGGAGGTACAGGCGAGGAACGCAAGGCCTACTCGGTCTAGGATAAATCAGGGTCGCTCTGGTGGGGATGCAAAGACACGAGGCAGTGAAGGAACGATGAGAGGAAGGTCAGAGGCAGGGTTGACTCAAACATCACTTGTGGAGGGATGGAGGAAACTTTTAGAATAAATTGTCACCAATATGAATAGGTAAACACAGAAGAGAAAACCTTCGTCATAAACAGACAGCATAGGCCGTCCTAATATGTTATGAGCCACAAAACAACTTAAAGCTGCACCAGTCACTATTTTTATATTATCAATTAATCAAATTACTAATGTAATGTCATTGGGGTTGCTTGTAGTGATGAACCCACAGTTTTATGTTTCCGCAACTTTACTATTTGGGTTTACTCTCACCGTGTGCATCAACATTGTTCCCAGCAGGCAACCCACTGTACCATACCTGTCCAGCACCAAACATCAGACAGGCAAACATAGCGACTAGCTGGTGAACATAGTGGAGCTTTTAGCAGCTAAAGATATCGATATTTCTCACAGAATTTGATACAGAGCTAAAGGAGAGTGAATATTGGACTTACATTTGTCAATTGGCCAGAAACATGACTCCAAATGAATGCTAATGTTGCTCCATGTCTACTAGATGTGTAAATAGGCAGCTGTGCTAACACATTTCATAACATTATATATTGCTTTTATTTATTCATTTTATTATATTGCCATAACAACTTTATAAGGCTCCAAACGGCCCCCAAAAAAAGAGCAAACAGCTAATGCTGCTTTAATTTACTGGATAAAAAGGTAAACAAAAAAAAAGGAACATGTGTTGTGCCTCCTCTACAAGGGTTGTTACTCTACCTGCTATATAACCAACAGCAAAAGACAGCACACTGTCCTTTAAATAATACTAATTACAAAACCAAAGGTTGGTATCCAGCCAGAAAGACAGACAGGAAAGCATAAGACAAGATCCCCTCCCCTCATGATGCTTATACTGTATTCCCAG
This sequence comes from Maccullochella peelii, assembly GCA_002120245.1. NCBI lineage: Eukaryota > Metazoa > Chordata > Actinopteri > Centrarchiformes > Percichthyidae > Maccullochella > Maccullochella peelii. Next base: position 232,875 of record LKNJ01000354.1, on the reverse strand, counting down.
CATTATGCAGAAAGAAATTGCCACACCCATGTCTTCATTCATGAATTTCTCTCTGTTCCCCCCACTAAATGTACAGTTCACACAGTACTCACAGTCAGTCATGAGACATACACCTCTTTCGCAAGCCTGAGAGTTCCCAGTTTGCCACACATGTTGCAGTGACATGCTTGTGTAGCATTAGAAAGGCACACAAATGTAAAAATAAACTTCTAAGAATTCTGTATTGCAAAAGTGTGAATCAACCGCAAATCCCTCGGCATTGCAATTCAGAGACAATATGTACCCTTTACTCTTTTGCAATGACTGTGATGATACTGTAGGAAAACCACAAACTAATCTAAAGCAGCTACACAAAATGGATCCATTAAAACCCTCCCAAGGGTTGTGGAGAAAAGGGAGAGGAATAAAGACAGAAAGAGTGAGACAGCAAGAGAGAAAAGGAGAGTAGAAAATGAATAAGAAACACAAGGATATACTGACGCAAGAGGAAGTTAGAAAGCAAGACAATGGAGAGAGCAAAAGAGAGGGAGAGATCGGCTGAATCCACTGGCCAGCATGAGTGAGCGTCTCTGAAAGTGGATATGAAGGCGGATGAGCCACGCCAACCTCCTCTGACCGCATTAACAAAACCTAATGGAACGGCTGGCTCCAAGAGGCCTCGTCATCCATTATCTGACTGTTGCCCTGCGCAACCAAATAGGCTCACGGCCTCAGTGGCTGCAGCTCAGCTGTCATACACTATGGTCTCCCTTTCCTTTGTCTTATTTCCACCGGCCTTAATGAAAATGATTGGTAAATCAATTGCCTGATACGTTAAGAAGCCAGGGCAATATTGCCTCCACCAGACCTGTGGCCACAAATCACTGTAAATCAGCAGGAGGGGAAAGGAAAAGGGTGATCATAAATTGTATTGAGAGGCAGCCGTCATCTCAACACACACACCAGATCCATCAGTACCAGATCATGTTGAGAGAACAACCACAGCTCAAACCCTCAGACTGAATCTTTCAGTTTCAGTGAGATTTTAAGAACAAATAAGTATTTTTTTATCTTGCATTTTTATTTGATCACATTAATAGCAACCATCCACTAAAACACAACGATGTTTCAGGTCCTGCCCTCCTCAGTGTGTGGACCTTACTGGATTTTCATTTTAAATAGCAACGTACACCAATGAGGCCAAGATCCAATGATAGTGTAATCAAGTGACTGTACATGTAATTTACTAGCTCAAAAGATAATCTTAATTAATCAATTAATTAATATTAGTTCATCTTTAAGAACATTCAGATTCAGATGATTCATGGAGCCCCACACTCACTCGCTGATGTATCTATCAAGCAGGACCTTGCTGTTTTCCAAGGTTCTGCTCGTTAACAAGGGGATTATAGCGAGTGGTGTTTTAAGGAGTGAATGACTCAGAAAACCTGCTCCATAGGTCTTGGTTAGAAAGACCACCATTGTGTGCTGATCGTGGTGTCCAATGCCAGAAATCACTCCCTCTTACAGTATATCTTTGGTATTCTGTAATTCTGACCTTGTCGTTGAGCGGTTTAAACACTTCAGTGTGGCCAGAGTTTGAGCAACCTTTCAGTGTGGTGAGAAAATGACAGCATCCTCTGAGAATGGGAAGGGGCAATAAACTGAGGGGGAGGCTACTTGCATAGGCATGCTACACAGAAATTGCTTACTTAGTGCTAGGTAGCTAATCTCTTGTTAATCCACGGTACTTACCCACACACACACCCTGACTGCACCTTTTGTGTGGTCGCACAGAGAAAGTGTTTTTCTGTGGCCGGGGGTCGGGAGCAAAGGCCGGTCTGATTCAGGACATTCCCAGGAGCACTGGAAAGAAATGAGGACACTGAACAGCTCATGCATTGTGTGTGTCTCTGTGTGTGTGTGTGTGTGGGAGTGCCTTTGAGTGTTTACTGTAGTGTGCATACAGTCATGTTTGGAAAAAATGTTTATGTTTTTCAACTGAAAAATTTGACCTCGTGCTTTTTTGCTGAGCCACTGTGTCGGGTGATCCTGTAAACTGACTGCTGCCGTGCCACTCACGCACCATCCATACAAAAACATTATTTTCCTTCAGAGACAATTGTTCTTTTCTACTTGTGTCTTTATGTTGAGCAGTATGCTTGTGGGTCTTGTCAGCGGATCTCCAAATGATCATTTCTCAATAATTTGAAATCATTACAATGACTTTCAACGTCCATGTTGGTTTTGTGGTTTGTTTGCTGCTTGCCCTCTCACCAGTCTGGGCATGGATTACTCATACAACAGGAAATAATGACGCCAAGGTCCATTAAGTGGGATGGCAGGACATCATATCAGCATTAATCTGCCACTTAGCTGAGCAGCCCCGGGAGCGAGAGGCAGGGAGGAGAGAAGAGAGAAAGAGAATATGATTTTCAGCTCTTCCCAACTGGACTCAGGCTTTTAAGTCTTATTATTCTTTCGTTTTATTATATATAAAATTTTGGTCAAAAGGTCTGGTGGAAACAAATGGATTTTGGTGACCCCATGACTTTCATCTAGCATCACAATCAGGACAAATTTTCCGTCTTCAAATCTCTTCACCTGTTATTCATAAACACACAATTATTTGCTGTACATGTTCATTCTCCCAACAGAAAGAACCTTGTCTGATCCTTTTATAACCCTTTTAGCCTTAAAGTCATACTGAAATTATTTCATTTGATTGTATGAGTTTACCTAAATTCCCCCAAGTGCAAGATGAGTCATCAAAAATATTTGACTACTACAGGGAGAGGAAGGAAGGGACTTTTATATATAAATACTCACACATAATTGACACATGCCAAGAGATAGCAGGACAATTAACACAGAGACAGAGATGGAAAGTAATCCAAAATACCTAATCTGGTACAAAGCATCTTTTCTGTTTTTTGTACATGGTCCCTCCCAAAAAAACATAGATACAACATTGGAAAAAGTATTTTGTATTCCACTGTGTCTTTCACACCATCGTCAAGTCAAAACTCTGGCTAGTTCAAAAAACTATACTGTCATATCCAGTTCAAAAATGACAAGCTGGAGAATGTCTTAGTCTTATTGATTGTACCTTTCTCTGCTCTGCCTGAAAATACCTTCGGGAACAGTGGGGTCATGTCCTTGTTTTTTGGAGGAATGTGGGGGTTTTAACAACCTGTTACTGTGTGTAATTTACACTTACAAGTGTGAAAATAGTCCTCCAGGGTAATGATCAGTTTTCATTTTAAAATGTAGGTGTCACCTCCAATGTAAGGTCCTGCTGTCCACACCAGCAGGACACAGAACAGCACAGCAGAACCCCTTTCTTTGGTGAGAAATTGATCACAAATTTCATAATGCCATATATGATTAATGAAAGAAAGAGAGTAATAAACTTCACCATCAGTGCTGTTTCAAGGGGCCTTCTTTCTTCAATGTACACATTTTTTGCAACATTAACATTATAGGAATAAGACTTTTTTTTTTTTTTAAAGTGTCAGGAAATGATCAAACACCATAGTTTCACTAACCAAACCCGACAAAAAGCAGCAGGCAGGATTCATGACCACAGTAAGCTTGGTTGCAGACTTGTCCGTGCTTCAAGAAGTGCTTTATTGATGTGTGAAAAGGATACTGGACTCATTTGATGGGTGCACCTCTGACGCAATTAGGTTTACCTGATCTGAATTACAATTATAAATGCAGCTAACACTTTTAACTTTTAAAGGTCCGAACCTTTATTGCAAATGTCAGTCAATTATAACCCAGCCAATATTATTTAAGGGTTAGGGTTAGGAGGGTAACCTCTATCATGGTTAGTTTCTATGGTGTACAGCGCCATCTAGTGTCGTTAAATAATACACGGCCCTTCAATTATAGCTGTCCTTAAAGATCCCTGAAGGACCGTTGACTCAACTCAGTTTTAAATATTTGATTATCAGATGACTCTAAATAAACACGTACTTTTCAATACTCATTACACTGTATTACTCTATTTTCATAAACTGACAATAATGTTGCACTTTGTTCTAGTCCCAGTCCAGAGTAACTGGCCGTCCAGCTGTTTGCCTGATGACAATTATTTATCAGTTGCTCCGGTAGCGGTTGGCTGGCTAGCTAAACTCCCCGTCTGTCAGTTGCTGAGACCGTTGACAGCTGAAAATAGTATTTTATCCGTAGCTGTGCGCCGAACACAATCGCCACAATGTTCGAGGAGGCTAGTGAAATGTTTGATAACATGTTTAAATCTTCGTTTCCCCTTACCTTCATTGTGTTTATCCCCGCGGTGCTGATCCTGGTGTCACCGCTCCCGGCCGAGGCGGCACATGAGTTCACGGTGTATCGCATGCAGCAGTACGACCTGCAGGGACAGCCGTACGGTAAGTCAGCTGTTTCTCGGTTAAGTCAGCTGTTTCTCTGTTTCATCACTCAGGAATAAATGTGAGCACTACTGCATTAACTTGACCTGTAAGTAGATCGGTCTCCAACAGCTAACTCAAGTTAGCCTTGTTGTCGTCTCCAGCTAACATTGAGTTACCTGAAGTAACGTATCAATGACAGCATGCAGGGTAGCGCTAGCTAGATAGCTGCTAATGTACCGTAGCTTAGCTTTGCTTTGCTAGCAGGCAGTGTCAAGCTAGCTCATTTCCTAGAAGCAAATCAGGATCATTACTCCTTTATAAATAAATCCGAGCGTCATTCTTAAGTTTGTATCCCTTAATAAACTGAACCCTTTTCATTATTACCAGTATTAATACATTGTTAGGTTAGCTACATTGTAAAAAGACATATAACTTAACGGGAAACACACAAAACGCAGGCTCGCAGAATATGTTCACCCCTCAGCTTTTACTATGATAACATGATGAATTGATAGATTGGTTTGTGGACTTTTAAAATGGTGTATAACTGTGTAAGGAAGTTTACTGTGGATTGAGTTTCCTAGCCCAAGGTATAGTAAGGAAACATATTGACAAGGATAATCTCTTCATCTCTCCACAATCAACACAGTGAAACAACAGGGGAATGAAATTCCAATGGAGATGAACACCGTTTAAATTTTCAGAAGTATAAGCAGTAATGGCTATCTTTGCCAGGAAGTTTGAGGAAAATGTTACCAGACCTGGCAAAGAGATCAACCAAACCCAGCCCTTTTGTTATGGTCTTTGTCAAGTACCTGAGTGTGGATTTAGCTTCAGCATCAGTTTGTCGAAATGGTGGCATTTGATTCAACCTAGTCTCTATTTAACATCTCTAGTGCTTTAATGGCAGAATGTGTAATTCTTGCCTTTTCCTGTTGACATAAAGACAGGTGTTATTGTATCATATTTGATGATCAGTGTGCCTTCTTACCCTCAGGTACCAGGAATGCCATCCTGAACACGGAGGCCCGTACTGTGGAGGCGGAGGTACTAAGTCGTCGCTGTGTTATCATGCGGCTGGCGGACTTCTCCTATGAAGAATACCAGAAAGCCCTGCGCCAGTCAGCTGGGGCTGTGGTCATCATCCTGCCCAAGAACATGTCTGCTGTGCCCCAGGACATAGTGCAGGTAATAACACACTTTAATACCACAAATGAAAGTCTTGTGATATGTCCCATTTCTCCCCCGTCATCCTCAACTGTTGTCACTTTGTGTGTTAAAGTTTAATGCAATAATGTGCTTAGCTTTGCGAATGATTTATTTAGCACTGCTTTCTACCTCCGAAAGAGATTTTCAAGTGATGCGTTTGGTATTGAGATCTATCTGTGAATAGCTAAAAAGAAAGAGGTACAAAGGAGGATGGTGATGTAACATTTAAGTGGTATGTGATCCACACATATACAGAACAAGAAGAGGAAAAATTACAGCCATCCACATTCTTGTCAGTCTTTATGCATGGTACAAATCACCAGTAGCATCTCTTATTTCTGCTAAACTTCATTTGAGATTAGTGCCCTTCAACACAATCCCACTGTTAACCACAAATGTATCTGTTTTGGGTTGAATTTGTTTGTGTTACATGCCTTGCTCAAGGGCACCTCAGCAGTGGTAAGAACAAAGTCCTGAATTTGTGTACAATGTCTTCCTAATCCTTTACAGAGATTAGATGTTATCTCACTGAAGCACACTGGGCAAGTTATGACTAATTAGACTTTCCGCTTTATGAATGGGATCATTAGTTTTTCTGGAAAGGAGAAGTAATACGCATTTGATGAGTTACTCATTTGGTTACATAAGTAATTTCCATTTTTGGTGAATTATTGTAGAGACAGATTTTTGTCAGGATTCAAGAAAAGCTCTGTTAATTTGTAACGCAGTTAGCTATCTCCCATCACTTACATTCCTCGAGCAATACTGAACTTGCAAGGTTGAAGGAATTAAATCAGATTTCCCCTTTCAGTTTTAATCCAGCAGCATCTCATGCTAACAAATGGAGCTGTGTGAGTTAGCTTGTTAAACATGCTGCCCCCCCCCCCCTCTGTTTTATCCTGTGCAGCAGTTCATGGAGCTGGAGCCGGAGATGTTGGCTACTGAGACCATCGTCCCCGTCTACTTTGCCATGGAGGACGATGAGCTGCTGTCCATCTACACCCAAACCCTGACCTCCTCCTCCTCACAGGGCTCCTTATCAGCAGCTGAAGGTAGAGTCATCCCCTCTAGACTGGATCTGCTGTTTGTCCACCTGTTTGTATTAAACACAGAAATGAAACAGTAAGACATTTATGATTACAGTCTTATACAGGTAGGGAAGATAGCATATGTGGGGCGATCACTCTGCATGACCTGAAAACATACAAGTCAGCCAATTCTAAGTTTCTGTTTTCTGTTGTTTTCTGCAGTGCTGCTGCATACGGCCACAGCCAACGGCTTCCAGATGGTCACCAGTGGAGCTCAGAGTAAAGCCATCAGTGACTGGGCCATCACCAGTTTAGAGGTGAGAGATTGAACCATAATCTGAAGACAACTGCAACAGAATCAGCTACTTGAAAAAGTGTTACTGTTAGACACGTGAATCATGCAACAACATTCAGTCACTATTAAGATTAGAAAGGCTTTACAAGGTGTCAACTCAGCATTCTGATATTTCCATCATTTTTCCTAACTATGTAGGTTTAAAAGGCTTTTTTGGAAGAACCAACTTGAAATGGAGAAAGAATTTACTGCAGTTTTCTGTACACAGAAATACCCTCAGAGTGTTGCAGGATTATGTTACAGTAACGTCAGGCAGAACGGTGGCTTGGTGGTTAGGACTGTTGACTCACAGCAAGACTGCCCTGGGTTTACCTCTGCCTCGGTTCTTTCTGTGCGAGTTGTTGTTGTTGGCGTAGTTTCCCTCTGGGTGCTTGATCCAGTTTCCTCCCACAGTCAACAGACCTGAAGCTCAGATAAACTAAAAACTGAACTGAGTGAGACTGTGTATTAAATGTTTCTTATGCTGATATCATAATCATTTACAAAATATTTAAAACGCTACTATTTGCTCTCGATTTGGTAAGGCTTCAGTATTAAATTACATTTCTGTGTTTTATTAAATAAAATGTAGTTTGTTGTTTTTGTAGGTGATATCAGTGAATGTTGGTTTGTGTGTATGGTGTTGATAAAGGTGCAGTTGGCACCTGTCACTTGTGTCCGTAACCTAAACTGTGTAGACTGTAACAGTGTCTACTAGCCCCAGTTTGTGCCTCTCATATATTACCATTACATTCGAGTCACAGGGCTAAGCATCCAATTTAAAAAGAAATAACCAGTGATCTTTGAAAAACTGCTGTTCTTATGGTATTTCTTTAATCCTGTAAGACTGACTGAAAATATTCTGTCTGTTGCATGATAAAGATCTCTAACCTTTTTCTCAAGTCGGATGTTTGAGAGCATTTAAAGGCTCTGTAACTCGAATGTGATGGTAATGCATTGAGGCACAAACTGGGGCTTGGTCTCTACCTGTTGCCAAGGCAATTAATGTCAATTGGGGCATTGATAACTAGACATTTAGGCTTGTTTTGTGGCTTTTACCCCAGGTAATATGCTAATCATTTACAAAAAGTTATTTACAAAGATTTTTGAGTAGGATTTGCTTAAGAAAAGGTTTCACAGATGAGCCCAGTCTCCAGATTATCGAGGATCCACTCATGAGGTGGAAGAAGAGAGTCCTCCAAGTACATGAAGCTATGACAGTCAGTCTTGTGTTATTCGGCTAGGGTGGTGTTCTGCCTGCTGTCTTTGTGCCCAGTGAGTGTTTCCTGCACTCATGTGGGTGGGCATAAATCGCAGAACAGTTGTGTGGACTGAAAGCTTGGAATTCTTAAATCTAGATGGATTTACACATGCTATCTAGCCTGGTGGCCTGACAGAACTTAAAATTGCTTGGAGCTAAGCCTTTCCTTTATCTTTTGCCCTCAAGGTCAAATTTGAATTAAAATTATGGTAACATAAGAGTCCTCCACCCTCAACAAGGGGATTATTAATGCTCAATGTGAGAGCATGTGAATGTCATTCTTCAACTGTTTTCATTCAGACTTTACAAGAATCCATTGCTACAGTATTTCTGTCCCTTTGTTTTCCATAAGAGTTCATGAAGGGGTTTAGATGGCTTTGCTCATTGTTTGAAGATAATTTTGGATCAAACGATTTGAGTCAGAAAGGAGCAAAACAAAGCAGAAGTGAAGTGTTTGTTCAGGAAAAAGTGGTTTAGTCACACTGCAGGGGATTAGGAGACAGACTGAGGTCTGTGGTCAGCAGGTCGACTGACTGTAACCCACTGCAACTCTGCACTGTCACGCTGCCAGCATAACATTTAACACACACTGTGCCATTGCTTCAGCTGAATCTAATGCTTTAACTTGTCTTAAACTTGTCAAATGGCTCTGTTTTCATTCATCAGGGCCGTCTGGCTGGAGTTGGAGGAGAGGACCTGCCCACTATTGTCTTGGTTGCTCATTACGACTCCTTCGGTGTTGCTCCAGTATGTTCACTGCTTCTTTTCTCCTACAGATAAACCCTGACACTTATTTTAGAATTTAGCAGCTGAAGAAATATTTTGTCAGCACATATCTGTAGGATTTGACAGCTTGTTTAGTCCCCAAGTTGATTAGTCAGACACGGTATCTCTAAGCATATGAGTCCAAAAGTTTATACAGTAATAGTTCAGGACAGTAACACAGTAATGCAAGACAACTGTCAGTAAAGAGAGAGCAGACCAGGAAAGTAATCTGACTCTGTGTGTCGTGTCCAGTGGCTGTCGTACGGAGCAGACTCAAACGGCAGTGGAGTGTCCATGTTACTAGAGCTGGCTCGTCTCTTCTCGAAACTTTACACCTACAAGAGGACACACGCTGGGTGAGTAATGATGCCTGCACTCACAATTAGACTGTTTTTGGATCATTTTGTGTCTCATGAGCCTCAAATAGCTGTTTGAATAGTTTATTTAAATTTTTTCAGCTGCTTAAAAAGCACAGTTTCCTATTATTTTACACATTCGTGTCAACACAAACGCCTCAGTGACGGTCTCACTTTATGCATTGTGTGTATATATGATGAAATAGTGTAAGTAGTATTGATTGCTGACCTGAGTGGTTCATTGGAACACAAGATAAAGTCTATTTGTTGTGTCTATCACGTTTGTTATGGTTAGTGTCCTCCTCCAAATGCTTTGTGAGAACTATATTGAACATTATCAGCACACTCTGCTGGCAGTAAGAATCACATTGGACTGTGTTAAACACTTAAAGCAGTCAATAATATGGTACAGGCTCATTCTTATGTCTAAATGTACTTAACAGTAGCTGAGTGGAAGGACTCATTTCTTGCAGAGAGTGGTTAGTAGAGGAGTAATGGACTTTAAATGCTCATCTGATGGTTCAAAGTACTACTCACTTGATTGTCCATCATTTTAAGATGTGCCTTGTGATTTATTTCCCTCTAATAGATACTAATAGTCACTAATTACAACTCTAGTCTCTATATCCTCCTTCATCAGGTTCCCTCAGGCGATTTTTCCCTTGTAGATTTGACTTATTTGTGAATAATGTTGTGTGTTCAGGTACAACCTGCTGTTCTTTGTATCTGGTGGGGGGAAGTTTAACTACCAGGGCACCAAACGCTGGCTGGAGGACAATCTGGACCATACAGGTACTGTTCAGTAGTCTTAAACAATGCTTACAGAAGGGAATACAAGTATTCATGCAGCTGGATTTGGTTCGATATACAATTTTAGGGCCATGATTAAATTTTAACCAAAATGAAGTACAATCCAAGAACAATGTCTTCCCAAACCAGTCTGAAAAGTAAAAGATAATTAAATAGTTTGATAGAACCAGTCCTCTTTTTTCTTTATTTGGTTATATCTCTGTGTTTAAACATGTCATGTGCCATTTTTCAATATATTTTAACTTAATTATTACCATCTCCCATCTTGTCATCCATACCTTTCCTGCCCTTTCTCCATAGACTCCAGTCTGCTGCAGGACAACGTGGCCTTTGTGTTGTGTCTGGACACTCTGGGGAACGGAGACTCTCTGCACCTCCATGTGTCCAAACCTCCCAAAGAGGGAACTCCTCAGTATTCTCTGCTCAAGGAGTTGGAGATGGTAAGAACCCCGACGCTTGATACACCACTGAGTCACTTATCTCTCACCACAACCTTGGATGGACTAAAGTATGTCAAAACACGCTCTTGTGTGTATTGGTCTATATTGATAATCTCATAATCTATATAGAAATGTAAATGGCTGTGCAAACTCAGCCTTATCCTCCTTTTAATGTTACAGATATAACACAACAGTAGTTTTACCAGCTGATTAGTATAGAGTTTGAATTACTAGTAGATTAAAAATAAAAGATTGCATGTGTCTAATTTGGTTTTACAGATGTCCTAGAGCCCACATCTATATCTATATATTTTACAGTTCTCTTAAAGCTTTTCCTGATAGAAGCAGTTTGAATCTATTTGCTCTACTTTTACTGTTAAACCCAGAGCATATGTTAGATTATAGGCTATAATTTAGGATTATATTTCTGTCCTCTTTCCTCTCAGGTGGTTGCTAGTCAGTACACAGAGGTCAAGTTCTCCATGGTCCACAAGAAAATCAACTTGGCAGACGACATGCTGGCCTGGGAACACGAGCGCTTTGGGATCCGCCGGCTGCCGGCCTTCACGTTGTCCCATCTGCCCTCCCACCGCCTGGCGCAGCGCTCCAGCATCATGGACGTGCGGTCAGTGTCCCCCTCCTCTCGCCACGGAGCGGGAGAGCCCCCTGCTGGGTGGGTTAATTACTGCAAGTCTCTGAATCACCGAAAGAAAAGAGTTTCCATTCTAGCTGCCAGTCATTTTCATGTCATCGGTGTTGTTATAGACCCGTTCCTCTCCACCTCTTTGGACCCACTGTGCTCTGTCACGTTAAATCCCTTTGTACACCTTCCATGGAAAGACTGCAGTGCTGTGACCAGTGCATAGCTCATCATTCATGACTGTATTTATGCACTTTTGTCAGATTTTGGCCTCTCTTTTCCACTCTCCATTCCTTAATCTTATACAACTCCTGTAGCCATCCATTTCACTGTCTGTTAGTCTACCTGTTCTGTGTTACAGTTTCATACTTGACCTATCTGTTGATTTGATATTTGCTCAGTCAGTCCCACCTGTGCAGAATTGGATGCTCTGTAATCTGCTTCTCCTCTCTCCCTTGTTGCGGAGGTTTTCACCTGCTCTAACTGTCTGCACACTTGTGTTTGTGTCTTACAGGCCTCACGTAGATGTGAAGAAACTCAACAGGAACACCAAGGTGGTAGCAGAGGCGCTGGCCAGGGTCATCTACAACCTCACTGAAAAGGTAAACGCACAGATGGAGAAAATGTATCGAGACCAGATGCTGTGTCTGCTTTCCGTCTATGATGTGACATTGTTGTTGTTCATGTACTCTGCTGCACAGGGGGCTCCTGGAGACCTGCAGATCTTCACTGAACAAATGGTAAGTCACTACACTCCGCTGCCCTTCGTCCTTGAGTCTGATACGCCACGAAGACCACGTCAGTGATGCAGGTTAAATCTTTTGCAGTTATAGGTACTTTTTCTTTTTAGTAATTATGTGAACTACTAAACTGTGACGGCTGTTTCATACTGGTGGATCATGACATGCACGTTCAGTAGTTTTGTGCTTTAATGCTCAGTCTCCCGTCATCTTTTTCTAAATCAGTATTGTCCTCTCGGTATTGCTCTGAATCTCAGTATCTCATATGTAGCTCTCAGTTTGTTATTCAAACATAATCATCTCATGTCTGGTTACATTTAACTGAAACTGACACTGACTCACATGGTACAATATTTATGACGGATAAATGCCAAGTCTGGAAGCAACTCAACCCTAATGTAGTTCTTATGAGGGCACAGTGGTAACAGATCTGTAAAGGAAAAAGCAGCAGCAATAATCTGCCATTTTTTGCTGTTTTTATCAGGGCACACATCAGGACGCATTTAGAATTATATTTTGTAAAATTGCAATTTTAGTACCTATTTTACTTTTAGTTGTGAAACCTGAAAGCAAAACTTCCCTGTTACTCCAAAAAACAGGTATTGCTTTATGTAAAAGTTTTACTATATCCTGTCCGTCACAGACTCTGGTGGTTATTTTGTGTGTAGCTCTTCGGCCTCTGAATTTGGTGTGCTCACATTGTACTGTACACCCTCTGATGAAGTGTAGTTTTTGTCTCTTGTCACGTCAGCAGGTTCAGGAGGAGCAGCTATCAGCAGTGGTTGACTGGCTCACAGCGCAGCCCCGAGCCGCTCAGCTGGTAGACAAAGACAGCAGCGTGGTGTCGACTCTGGAGTATCACCTCGGACACTACCTGAAGGACGTCAAGAGACACTACGTCAAAGCAGACAAAAGGTAAAGAAAAGGATGGAGACTGACAGAAAAGATTGCACAGATGCACAGTTGTTACTATAAGAATAAGCATACAGTTTAAAAAGTGACCTGACTTGGTGAAAATATACATATTCCACAAAACTCTCATTTAAACGCAGTGCCTCTTTTCCTTTCTATTGGCTCAGATCTTTCCATCTGATTTAACTTTTAAAACTACTAACTCTTTTAAAAATTTAAATATCCTAGTATTTGATAATAAATCAGGCAGCACTTCTTCAGACTTTAATGTGTTGGATCTTGCGTATTCTGCACAACAGTCTAGCATCATGAATTAAACCAGTGACATCAGTTTAGATGCTTAAATAAATATATATTTCCAGAAACAACAGATCATACATATATATATATATATAGATAGATAGATAGATAGATAGATATAGAGATAGATATAGAGATATATAGAGATAGTACTTTCTGTCTGGGTTTTTTTTAACTTTTTTTTTTCTCATCCTCAGGGATCCAGAGTTTGTATTCTACGACCAGCTGAAGCAGACTATGAATGCTTACAGGTACACTTTAATGAGCTCCTCTTCCTCCTCTGAGACGCTTTAGTGCAGTTCAGACTGATTTACTGTGGCTTTGTTAAAGCTCTCCAGCTGTGGAGTCGTGAGGCCATCTCATCTGCTTTCAATTAGTCATCAGTTAACTTTATTTCAGACTTTAGTCCACACTAGTAGAAGATGAAATCCAAACATTAAAAACAGCCATCACATAATATCAAAGATGTTTGACTGTGTTTCTCTTTTAATAATCCCTCATCTTCTCTCTCTTTAACTCTGTATTTCACTCTGGTGACTCTCTCTACCTCTCAGAGTGAAACCTGCTATTTTTGACTTGTTGCTGGCCGTCTGCATCGCAGCCTACTTAGGGATGATGTATCTGGCTATCCAGGTAAGTCACTGTGTTCATGCAGTAGTCTGTAGCCCCTTTCAGACATGCACCACATTATATAAATGTCTTGTTAGTTTTACATGTTTAAAGCGGCTATAATAATCGAGTCACAACCTTATGTTCAGTCATTCTTGTGAGCTTAGACACTTTCGGGCGTCATTATTGCACAATAATAAATGTTAAACTTAATTAGGACATTTAAGGGGTTTCAGTAGAGACGAGGAGGCAAGCGTCCTTCACACTCAAGATGGTCTTTAATTAAGGCCTCAACGACAGTGACTTTTGAAATGGATCACTGACGCAGCCTGTAGGAAAACTAAAAAACGTCTTCCATCATATGGATACTTTCCAACTCACTCACCAGATGACAAATATCATGTGAGCATTGTGGCTCTTTCTGTAACTGTCCTGTCATGTTTGAATACAGCCCAAGTAACATTTTCCTAACTGAGACCTGTGTTTGAACGCCTAAAAACCTGCCAACATTGTTAGCATTCCATGTCTGAAAAGGGCCTGGAGATGTTTTGTGGATCTGGAAACATGAAATGAACACCCGTCTCTTGTCTTGTGGTCCTTTTTACAGAACTTCGGAGTCCTGTACAGTGTTGTCCGTAGAATCACCCAACCCAAGATGAAGGCCCATTAAGGTGCACCACACTGTGTTTTTTTTTTTCTTCTTCCAGATCCCACCCTTTTCCTCAAATCAAGAAACTTTAGCCGGTAAGAACACAGAAGCTGGGCCGAGCTGCTGTTCTCATGATGGTTTTCAAACCAGCAGAATTACTTCCATTTCTTTCATCCTGATCCACAAACTATGATGTCAGATCCTGTCCTGCTGCCAACTTAATCCATTTGGTCTCATGGACCAGAATAATCAGGAATCATTTCTCACTCTCCCTGTCTTCATCAACACGGATGTCTTGTCATTCATTTATGATAATCCCTTGAGTTGGAAATATTTCATTAGTTGACTCTCTTGTGGGGATTTTTATCAGTAGAGCATTTGTCCACGCCTCTGAGATCTAGATGAGATGAAGAGAGTTTGTGATTTTGCTGTATCACTGATCGCTCTGTATTCCTCCTCTCGGTATACTGTGTGAGTGATCATTCTGCCAAACTGACATCATGTGTTGTCTCAGGCAGCTACAGGGAGAAACTGACCACACAGAGTTTAGCCCAGATATTTCTTTTGTCGAGAGATGTGTTCACCAACCTCGTTGTTAAAGGATAAGTTCACATTTTTTTCAATCTGCCTTGATACACTCACATTCCCATTAAAAACGTTGTTATTGGTCACTGTAATCATTATTTCTCTCCATACTGACTGTGTAGAGACCCCCTCCTAAATCCGCAGTCCTCCTCCTGCGCAAAAACACCTTCTAATGTTTAGCTGAAGATACATTAATGAGAACATTAGAAGATTCCCACTTGGATAAGTCAGACTGCTGAAGCCGCATTTTAGCTTGAGATGAACTTAATGCATTTTTGCACAGAAAGATCTGTGTCGATTTTGTCTTCCATCTCTTATGGACTGCAACTCACAATTATTTTCATTATTGACTGAGTTTTTTTGATTAATTCATCGATTGCTTAGACTGGAAAATGGTGAAAAATGCCCCTGCAGGCATTCCAATCGCAATTTCTAACAGTCAAAAAGACAAACGTTACATCAGTATAAAACATAGAATCAAATCACATTAAAAAAGCTGGAAGTGCTTGATAAATGGCTTGATCGTTAACCAAAATATTTGGTGATTCATTTTCTATCTATCGATTAATATCATTTCAGCACTACGTCTCTTACAGTGTAGTTGTGCTCGAAAGGGAGCTCCTCAGAGCCAGCATGCAGAGGAGGAATGATCACAGTGGCCAATAACTTTCAGTGTACATATGAGCAAATGAGTATTGTGTTGAGACAGACAGAAATCTGAACTTATCCCTTAAATTATCAGTGAAAATGACTCTTAACATGAATATAGTTTACGGATTAAGACGAGTTGTCTAAATAAAATGTGAAGTAGTGTTTAGATAATCCTGACTCCATTGCCTTGGTAGTGAATTTATCAAAAGAAACATTCAGTTGAATGGAAAATAAATCATTGCCAAATAATTATTCTATGTATTAATCTCCCCCTTTCCACATTTAATATATATATAGTTATAAAAATGTAAATCAGATTTCGCCTTGACATTTTCCTTCTTGCTTTTTTTTGTCACCTTTTTCTGTAGTCAAGGTTTGTTTCCTGTTGTTGTGGCCTGTTGCGTTTTATTCTTACTGCTCAACTTTTTTTTTTATTTTTTTATCCTGAATTGATTAAAACCTCATGCCGGTCTGCATGCTCATGTTAAATAAGGTCACATGCAACAAACATGTTTGGTTTTTTTGCCTAATCAGAGCACATTTGTTTAGTGTGTAAAGAGTGCAACGCCAACACATCATGACCAGATAAAACTCCCCCTTTACCCCTTTTTTATCAGTAGAAAACATGTGTTGAATTTGACCTTTTAGCGACTGTAGCAATAATGCGAGTTAATCAGACATGTTTAAAGCTGTGTTAAGATTTTGGTCAAGCCAGCACTGCAGTATTCATTCACTGGATGTATTAAAATGGGCAATAACACAAAGAGTGTTGGATTAAATGGGAAAAATATCTTAAACACACCTAGAACATTAATTTCATGAGATATTGGTGTGTGTAAAATGAATACTGCAGTGTTTTCTTTGACCTTTTCTCTGCCCTGGTCTTGCCTTGTTGTGGGTGAATGGTGTTTATTTGCCATTTTGTGTTTTCCATGTGTTACTGCATGACCTGTGACCCCCCCCTCAATCGCCATGGTAAGAACGACAGAATTTTTTAATTTACCAACACAAGGGAAATACTATGTGGTACATATGATTTTTTTTTTTTAATTTATTGAAGCAGTTTCATTTGTGCACTGAAATGATGAACTCTCCTCTGGTCTGAACTCTGTTTCACCTCATCCACAACACTTGATCTTTGCAATGAAAATGATATCAGTTGTGATTAAAAAATTAAATTAAAAGAAATCACAAGGAACACGTCTCTTGTTTACTGACGTTTTATTTTATGGGAAAAAAATGAAACGATAACATTGGCTGAATGGTATTAAAAGTGCATTACAAAAGAGCAATTACGTGTCTTTATCAAGTGGTCAGATTTAAAAAATGGTCAGTTTGGAGAAAAAAAAGGGGCAATTTGATTCTAGCATGCATCAATGGTCAAAAAATATTTATCATTAAAATACACTTTCAATTAATAAGAGCTTAAGTTACTTATTCTTTCCAGAAAGTCATAAAAATTCCCAAATTCTCCCTTCCCTTTTCTAATTTTGATCTACTAATGAACAGTAAAAATAATACTAATAAATTACAGTGCAATTTATAAGAAATACCTGCAGGGCTTTTCTGCCCGTCGTTCATCACCAGCTCCCACAAACACTTGCCTCATAATTTGGGTGGACATTTTGGCACAATCAAACCATTTGTGAAGATACTTTGTGTCATGATGGAGCGAAGCCTGCGAGCCAGATCAGCCAGACAACTTGCAGCATTTGCAGTAAGTCAGTGCTGCTCATTTTATCGTCACTCCCTGATCTTCTTGGTGCTGATCTTAATCTATGCAATCTTTATCTGAATCGAGGGTCTGAGGACAGAGGGTGTTGTATGCTGTATAGATTGTAAAGTTCCTTGAGGCAAATTTGTGATTATGGGCTATATAAATAAAATTGACTTGAAATGGGGAGTGACGAGGTCAGAAACTAGACACCAAATATCATATTCGACTCGTTTCAACACAGATTAACTGCGGCCTTTGCAATTTTCCTGCTCAGTTTATAAACACTGCTTTCTATTTACCTAAATTTCTCTGTGTTGATTGTAATGTATGGAAACGGGGAGTGATGAGGTTAAATCACAGACACCAAATATACTCTATTCACTGCAACACAGATCCACTGCAGCCTTTGCAATAAGGCAACCTTGTCAATGCTGCTACTTTACTGATTATTTTGAAAACACTACATCTTTATATCGTTATTCCCTAATCCTCCTTAAGTGTATGCAAACAAGTGACAAGCCTATTGACGCTGCTTTACAGGTGAATTTGCCTGCCTCATCATTTTACCATCCCTCCCTGATTTCCTTTGTATGCAAATGGGGAGTGTCAAGGTCAGAACCAAACAGACATCAAATATCAGGCCTGTACATTCACAGACTTCTGTTCCAAGTGAGTTGTCTGACTGAACTGAGCTTCACATGCAACATGGTCCAACAACTTAAACCAAAGATGACCTGAACTGTAGGCCAATGTATTGAACGTTTAAATAAGAATCAGCCAAATCCATAGAGAAAGAAAAATAAACTGACAATCTCAAAATGTTTCTCCCTATAGGAGAGTTTTGTCCCTTTTGGGTTATAGTTAGGGGTGGGTAACATGGATAAAATCCTCTTTCACGATATGCGGTATTTCATATCATGATACATGATGGTATAATACATTTTCTGAAAAATCAATTGAATTAAGCTTTATCTAGTGCACACCTGGTAGTTGCTGCAGCTGTTTTGGGGGTAATCCATCAAAGTAAATTCCTGAAAAGACAAAGTACTTTAGATGCAAAAATATAAAGACCAATATTGCCATAAAACAGCTCATTGATTTACAACATTGCCCACAAAGGCCTAACACACCCAGAGGGAGGTTAAAAGGATAGACACCACGGTGTAAACAGTACAGCAAATTTATATCGTCTGACGGTATATTTCGTCATATCACCCACCCCTAGTAGTAGTTACTCGTTCACATATCACATCACAGGACTGTTTGTGTGACACAATGGGATAGCGGTGGAGAGATTGTTGGTGCACCTTTTGATCCAGATCACAGGTCTTTGTGGGTTTACTGCAAGCTTCACTCCCCTGTCATATGTCATCCTATAACAAAAATATCAGCAAACTATGGATAATCTAGTCTCACAGTTGAGCCGGAAGGTCCTCAGAGGTCACTTCCTGCCAGAACATTATGCTAGTAAAACCAGTCAGCCACAGGACTCTGAACGTCTGATATATTACATCCAGTGACATGTTTGATAAACCATGTTACTTACAGTACAGATGTATAAGGACTACAGTAAATTCAGTGTGAGTCAGCATTCAGATTAAAAGGAAGAGATCTGAGACTAAATCCAGATGTAGACTCTCCCTGGTCCCCGGAAACATCTGATCTGAGCAGACTATCACTTACTCATACACAGCAGAAAAAAACATGACTGGAATACCAACAGTGCTCTCAGAGGAAAAGAAACAGCAGCAATTCCAAAAAACAAATCAACAATAATAACCTGAACTACATCAATAATAGTGAGTTTAATGTGAAATTGAAAGTTAGGTTGAACTTTCCCCAAGTGCTGACGATTGTGGAAGACAAACAGATAAACTAAAACAGAACGGACGCTTCTTCTACAGACAGACGACATCTGCGGCCTGCTCCAGCAGCACAAGCATGCTGTTCTTCGAAACAAGAGCTTGAATTTGATCGAGACGGTAGGAAGAATAGAAACATCCCTTATTTTCTACAAGTGCAGCAGCTGTTTCCACTAACACATACACCGTTAACCAGCGGGATCGACGGAAACCACTCAAATTACATAGGTCCCTTTCACTGTTTTTTAATTTAAGATGACATCCCAAAAATGTGGGTTTTCTGGGACTAAATAGACTTTAATCTCATTCCTTCCCATGTCTTAATGTGTGTCTGAGATATGTCTAAAATACCCACATTTAAATGCTACATGAAGATTTATCACACACTGGTTTGTCAGTCAGCATTATGTGTGTTCGGTGATCACTGCTGCTTCAAAAAAGATCACTTTTAGACATTAATAAAGACATTATGATTACATATTTCCAAAATCATTTGATCTCATGCATTCCTGAATGCCATAATGTGTGCATACATAATGTTTTTATCATTTATCTTTACACAAGTTCTGGGCTATTGTTCCAATTTTTTGTGAACCTGATAGCCGTCACCACCCACGACCTGGTTATAAATGTCATTAAAATCCGTATTGTTTAAACAAATTAAATTCATGAGGATGATACTGAAACCCAGTCAATCAATTCTAGCTATTTGCTGTCATTAAACCAGCAATCAGCTTATATGCCTTCATATCAGTGCAGCAACAGATGCTTTGCAAAACACACGGAGGAACGACAAAAAAAAAAAAAAGCAGCCTTTTCTATATAAGAATGCCAAGTGAATATTTCCAATTCCTGTTGATCATCAGTACAAGAGATACACTTTTAAAAGAAATCAAACAGAGGTGAAATGTTGTGAAACAAAGGATTTTGAGTCTAAAAGATTCAGCTACATCCATACTCTCCACATCCTGAAACACCTAACACACGCACATACCTACACGCACCAATGTGGCTTTTTAATTCAAACTAATTGGGGGGGGGGGGGACAGAGCTGTGCGATCGCCACCACTGAGCAATGATAGTGTAATGATATGAAAATCAATACATGTGGTGAAACAGCACCAGACAATGGCAGGCAGGCTCTCCTGCGTCACTGCAGCCATGAGAACAACACCATGTTTCCCATTTGAATCATGTTTTTTTTAGATTTTCTCTTTATGTCTGAAATATATTAGGAAATATATTTCACTGACGGCAAACACAGCTCACCCCTGTAGAATTAGCATATTGCTCATGCTGATTGTTTACCAGGTTACTAAAGGTTACTGTAGGTCTAAATGTCTACAGAACCACTACAGGCCTAAACCTTTTCCTTGTCTGGGTGCTGCGGCGCTGTTCAGGGTGATGTTGATGATTATGACACCCTGTACTGCCGCACATGACAATCACAGTCCAACTCTCACTCAAACTGATTTGTTCCTACTGAATCTATCAAATGCAAAGTTAGCAACAATAAGATAAAAAGTCACCTGAAATAACATTCACAGTGCTCTAATAAAAACAAAACTGAAAACAAAATGACAGTGATGAAATGAAGTGTTCTAAAACAAATAAAAAGAGTAAAAACTCATCGCAGCCTCAGCTATTTCCCTTCCTTTTCTTTTTGTGACACTCTTCCATCCAGCCACGTTTTGAGCGTGAGATGTCCAAGGAGGGCGTCTTGTCTTGCTTGTACTTGTAGCCTAGTGCCAGGTGGTGGCGATGGAGAGCCTGTTATAGATGCTTGTCCTTGGTGATCCCGTTCTGCACATGCTTCCTGCAAAGAGAGACAACAGAGGGTCAGGGAACTGAATGCAAAGGAGTCTCGGGCAGGACGGGACAGAGAAGGACAGAATAAGCTTGTCAGGTGAGGTGAGAAGCACATGTGAGGCATTAGCAGGCAGAGGGGATATCAGCGTGGTTCAAGGCCAGGCAGATAAGGAGTGTCACATAATCACATCTCCATATGGTCTCAGGCTCTTTGATCCTATCTGCCTGTGAGGGCCGCTAGTTACACAAGCTCTGTGGGAGATCTGCATCTACACCTTCCTTCAGGAGAGGAGAAAGTGCAAATAGGAATACATTCTTAACCTGTCTGAGTTATCAAATATTTGGATTGTACCCCTCAGTTTTTTTCTAAACCCAAGAGAACGGTAAGAAAGACGCTGGCAGTTTCAGGCTCTTCAGAGTTTCAGCGGTCAAAGGCTACCATGATAATCAGCAGCAGCAGATGATAGAGGTACACATGACAAGTCAGCCAGGAGGCTAAAGGCAACTCATTAGATAAAGACAGATGCATCCACTCCAGTCAATTCAGATAAAGGCACAAACAGATAAACTTTGGTTCCAGTCAAGTTAGCATTTTCTTGTTTAAAGCCCACTATTGCAAAATGCTGAATACTCATTTAGACATTAGGAGAGGCCACTATTAAACAATACAATGGCTTCCTGTATATAAAAGCTCCACACTTTAAAGCAAACAATTTGTAAATCTTCATATTACGCTGCTCAATCTCCTCTTATAGAGGCATAATAATTATTACAATAACTGCTAGGAGGGGTTAGGAAAGGACACCGACTTGTTTGTCCACCGGCTACAATAACTGACTACAAAATTTATCAAATTCACAATTTTATCAGCTAAAACTGACTTTTAGGACAGAAGAAAAAAATTAAATAGTTATTAAATAAAAAAGACAAGTGCTATGTGTACTATTTTCCAACATGAATGTGCATTTAAGCAGTGGTAATACTGTTAGCAAATGAGACCATGATTAAGAGGTATCAAACTCATGCCAGTGGCACTGATAGTCACTTTCAAAATGAACACCATAATGACTTTTATATAGCAAATGTGTTTATGAAATATTTATTTTGGTAAAGCTGTTACACTGCAACAGGCCTCCTCTTTACAGTAGTTCATGTCTCCATAATGTCCTGTTTTAAAACTAATGATTTATTTATGTGGAAATTCTGCAAATAGGACCTTAAACTGTTGGTTTGGTTTCCTGCCAAAACTGCTGCTGGTAAAAACAAACTCAACATTTACAGTGAAAATCTGCCAGCAGTTGGCTGGTGGTATTTTTCCACCCTGAGTTGAGGTCTCTCTATCATTAAAGAAATGACCGGTCTGTTGGTGCAGCTCACCCCTGCGCAGAGATGTGATGTCCAGCATCATCATCATTGTTTTCTGCCTGAGGGTCTCTGAGCAGCCCCTCTGCCGGCTTGCTGCCGTCTTCGTCCTCGTACTCCCTGACGTCGTTCACCTCCTTCATCTTTAGCACCTTCACCACGAAAACCACAATGAACTACACAGACCAGGGGAGGAAAATGGGAAAAGAGATGAGATTGTGTCATTGTTGTGGCAGTTTTTCGTTAAGACAAACAAACACGAATGCTTCCTGGGTTTGAATGAAAAACATGTGTGTCCTCACCAAGAACCAGTAGATGTTCATGAGCAGCAGCACCAGGAGAAGAGCATTAAAGAAGAAGTAGAAGGGGATGCTGGGGACGGTCTGGATGCTGGACACACATGTGGCATACAGCACTTTGAGAGGGAACCAGTAGAGACGGAACCAGAACCTGAGAGAGATGGAGACAGAAACACAATAGACACCAGAAATAGAAATATTATTCATCTTCACCATCTCCGTGAGTGAATAAGAACCAGGCAGAAAAATAACAAAACTGTCAAGACTGTGACATGAAAATTAGTCTTTGTGTGTCTGTTTGTTAAGCCTCACCAAGTGATGCTGAAGCTGATAGAGAACATGTTGGACAGCACGTCGTTGAGCACGTAATAGTCTCCTCCTCTGGCCTTCAGGTAGATGTTGAGCTTGGTGAACTCTAGTTGGATGTCATTGATGTCGTGGAGGAACAACACCAGAATCCCTACGTTGTGGTACCTGAGGGGCAGAGAGCGTACAGTACAGTATGTGTATACTCCAGCTTATGTTTTAATACAAGTCCTATACAAGCAGGTGTCTGTAAGTTTTGTGTACTGTAAAGAATCAAACCAGCAACCTTTCTAAAACATGTATAGTAACTGTAATTGTAAATAGGATATTGTCAGTCAATACAGTCAGCAAAAGAAAGATAAAACTTGAGGCAGTTATTTTGAAGGCATGTTTCCCAGGTACAAAAACATTATTTTCTTTCAGTTACTGTGCATTTACCTCTTTTTTATTTAATTACAAAAAGGAAACCCATTGGAGCATTTCCAACCGTATCTCCCCTTTTATGTAAAATTACTTTATTTACAGGGAGAAAGCTGAAGGCCATGCAAGCGCACGCTGTGCTGTATTATATTGGTGTTTCAATGCTAATGTTCAGGTGGTTCAAACATTAACAACAAACTGACCAAAGTTTTTGTTTTGGATTTATTTTGGGTGCCATAATGCAAGAAGACTGTCTGGTGCTGAAAGCATGTTAATGGACTACAATGACCGGAGTGTAGTTCATCACACATGTGACTAATGTGGCTGTGTGTCTGTTGTATGTCTTGATGTGGTAATATGACATGAACTGAATGGTTGGACACTTAATAAAGTCTTGACTATCAGACGGAATACCTGCTGAATGACATTTCTTTGTTTATGTGATGAACAGTTTTATGTCCATCCAAAATCTATAACGTCAATCTTTTTATACTTAACAGGCACAACATTAAACCAGACAAAAATACCTGAAGGCGTAGGAGAAGCTAATGAGTGCCAGCGTGATTATGTGGTGCACCACCATGACAGCTGAGTCCTTCCTCCATGCATCCATGTAGACTGTAGCATAGATGGAGTGGCCGTAGAAGCTGCCCTGGATCAGGTAGGCTATGGCGATGTCTGTAGGCACTGACATACCACTCTTCCAGTCTGGACAAACAGGTAGGAAACGTGTGGAGAGGTTAGGGCCTGATACACACCGATAGCACATTTGGATGTCAGCTTTTACTTTAAAATCAACTCACCAACTTCAGTTAATTTTAGTCATGATGATGATGAATGACGGAGATAAATGACATTTGTTTTGTACTGTTTGCATTAGAAGGCCTTTTACTTCAGAAATACATAGACAGTCTTACTTTTTGTTTTAATTACAGTCACCAAATAGGTTGCTTTCATTCATGTTTCTTTGTCTCTTAGCAGGATACATCAAAACTTGATGAAGAGATTTCAATTAAAAGTTGGTGAAAGGTTTGCCCATGGGCCAAGAAAGTTATCAGTTTTTGGTTCATATCTGGATACAATAACGTTACTATGTGTCCACTAATAAAGCACTTTAGGTTTTTATTAAATCAATTCTCTAAAAGTTGAAGTTTCTAGGAGACATTTTCGCCAAAGTTAAGTTCGCCTGCTATACCATCTTACTTACAAGTCTAACTCACTTAAAACTGCACATGAGTCATCCATGTACACAGTCCTTGCACACTCCAAAAATGATGGCCGCCATCAGCCAGTCACCATAATTTGCTATCAATATATGCATTTTGATACGAATCCAGACTTATATTAAACATTTAAACAATTGTATTATTAAAATACATTTAGAGAGTTGTGCAGCCTTTGGCAGGTTTATGCACTCACTGAGAGCTTTCTTTTATGTATTGTAATTTTAAGTGTTTTTAAAAATATTTGCCTACTGCTTTACCATTTACACTTTCAGGTTTGTCCAAGCTTAAATTTAAAAATGGTTATATTTCATTTAAAAGACATACAGCTAATGTGCCACACTATAAAGATCCAACCCACAGAGAAGTAACAGAGGATTGCGTAGATGATGAATATGTTGTATACAGCAGAATCATTGTTATATACACACATGCACCCATCTGGACATAAATACAGAACACTCAGATACTGAGCTATATACAGTGACTTCCGGGGGGGATACCAGATGTGAAGGGTCAGCTGGGGTAGTTAATATGGGGAGGAGGCTGGAGGGAATTAGAGATGAGAATTAGAGAGTTTCTAAAGTACCACGCCAAATGTACGTTAAGGCTACTGGGCTAGCTCATGTCTCTGAAATGTATCAGATGTTGAATGGAAACTTTCTCCTCCGATGTTTGAGTAAGGTTTGTCTCTAGTGGGATGGGGTTACGTTCGGGCCCTGTGTAATGTTTATTGATTGGACCTTCTGTCATTAAACATTGAGAAGAAGGCTGCTAGATGGATCACATCAGAAGAGCTGCCACAGGGAGGCATGGGAACTGGAGACTTTTTTCATCTCCTACAGACTGAAGCTTTTTTTTCCTTCTCTTTTTTTCTTAATAAAGAAACTCTGCCCCTCCTCTCTTCTGCCACTGTTACTTTGATTTCTCCTAATTTGCCAAATTCTTACTGTCTTTTTTTAGCTTCACATCTCTCTCCCTCCCCCCCTCCCACCCTCCCCAAAAGTCCAGCCACATTACACTGCCTCTGTACACATCTCAGGCTGACAGCTATTAGAGGTGATGCAGCTATTAAAGATGAACCTGGCGCTGTCAACCAGCCTTTGCTAGCTCCACTCAGAGAGATGGAGTTGGACCGGAGCCCTGGCACCTCGATGGAAGAGGCAGAGAGACATCTCTAGATTATAAGTGGAATCCCCATTACACATCTATCCTCCATTAGCAGTGACAGTCATCACACAAGTTCTCAGTCATGACTCTGTTCTCAATTATTCAGATAATTTCTTTTAAATGTTGGTGCAAAACCTAATGTATTCTATTATAAAACTTTGCTTTGTTATATAATTTATGATCTTTTGATGACTATAAAAAGAATATAACTTGAACTTTCTACTTTTAAGTACTTTTTGTATCAATAACAGCATCACTGATGATTGAATAACAGGGAAGAGTGATCAATTCAAGGCTCAGAATATGGACGAACCACCAGGCTGTGTATCCTGTATGCACTGCCATAAATCTCTCTCTATTTGAATACTCTCAGTGGGATTTTACCTCCTCAGAGTCTCTATAGGATTAGGCTGTGCTGCCTGCTGTTTCATTAGATTAAAATGACTTCAGCTCCTTATCTACCCAGAGAGGTTAGGTAAGAAACTGATTCAGTTACACTACTATTCAACACACTTTTTGTAAGGGTCAGCATTTATCTAATATAGGCCAGCTTCAAACACTGAAAAGGAATTAAAAGGCGTATATTTAATTTTGATTCAACATATGAAATAGTGACAGATTATTAAAACCATTCAATTGTCTTTTCTTTGAATGTGATGCGGAGCAGAATCAAGTCATCCAATTAACAGATCCCAAAGAGGACTAGTGCATGAACTGCTAAATATATGAACTTTAAATGACATCACATTATCTGTTCACACTGTTGTGTTATCTTACTGTAGAAGACAGAGGGCGGGTCATGGAAAAAGGAGTAGGAGCTGAAGAACAGCAGGTAGGTGGTGTATGACCACGACATGGTGTAGAAGACCAGCTTCCATGCGCTCTCCGGCATCTTGGCAGCATCTTTGGGCAGCAGCTTGCACCACTGTGCTAGAGGCTGCGGGGACAGAGTAAGAAAGAGGAACCACCGTCAGACAGAGCAGAGGAAGTCACATTCAAATTAAATTTAGCTGCTTCTTTAGGCATGCAACTAGATGAACTGCTGGGAGGCCGGCTTTAGGACACAATAACTGATTAATTTAGATGGTGTTCTTTTACAGAATTCAATATGTGTGGTGAAGCAAGCAATCCTGTTAATGTACTGTTGTGGCTTCTGAGCATCATGAAACCATTTGGTTGTTTTTGTTTATTGTAAAGAAACTGGTTGTTCCATGATGTAAAGGCTAATAAAAATGTAATTACATCTTGTGACAGAAAGAATGAACAGAGACATTTAGAGAGAAATCTATTTTCTTTTTTTCTTTTTTTTTTTTAGAGGGACTGTAACTGTTGCAACAACTCTAGGCTCATTTTCCTGAATAAACAATGGCTGCAGAAAACAAATGGGCCTAAACAGAAGTGTGTATCTTTATATAAACAAATGTATCAGAACATTCAAGACACAATGCAAACTAAACAAGTCAGCTACGGCAGTATTTAAAAAGTTGACCATCAGAAAAAAAACGCTATACTGATACACACAAAATGACAAGGTTCAAACCGATAATGCTATATTTTTGCATGAGAGAAGCTACATCAAGTCTAAAGTTTGGAGAATGACAACATCCTCTACACTTTAGGGGTATTTAACAATAAACTTGAAATTATTGTTTATTCATTTATGTAGTGGTTTATATTGAGATGTCGATATAAAGTGTAAGATGACCCACTATTGGCCTGTTGCCAGTGCTACTGACAGTGTCAGGATGTTGTTTAGATGCTAGATTAGATACAGCAGCAGATGTCGTTTTCAGGCAGAGACTGTTACATATAGGCTACATAGAAGTAGTGAACTCAAGTCACACTGACACATACGCCCCCTTCCTCTTTGTATGTCGTTCTCTTCCTGACACACGTGTACACCCACCATCATCCGAAAGCTACAGTACATTGCAAGCATGTGACCAGTGTCTGTGATGAAGTCTGCTTATGGTTTGCTCTGCAAGCAGAAATAGAGGAAGTTGCAGAGAAGGCTCCTGATGTCCTGATGTAGCCTGATAACATGACCCCACCTACTCACTAATGGGGCCATGTTATAGGGCCAAGATAGGTAAAATAGGTAAGACAGGTACATCAGTTGAGCAGTAAGACAGGCAGGTGTTTCACAGCTGTGCCAAGACAGGAAACCAAACCCAGCTCGCTGCCTCATAAACAAAATGCAACACACACACACGCACCACTTTGGAAGGCAATGAAAAGGTGTAACAGGAGGCAGGAAAGTGAAAGTTGCCGGTGTCAGTGATACAGTACATCTCAGTCAGTCGTTACCAAGCAGCTAGACTACAGCACATGATCTGACAAGGCTCAGTGACCGATTACATGACAAATTAATGGAGGGAGCATCGCTATGGCTAGATGTAAACCGTGTGTTCTTCGAAAGTCACATTCACAGGGATTTCTAAAACTATTTCTGTCTGATACTTTTCCTGTTTTTTACCCCCCCCTCTCTCTCTCTCTCTCTCTCTTACTTTGTTTCCCTCTGTTTTTATGTCAAGTTCCTGCGTCACACACAAGAGAGTCAAAACGAGATGGGGAAGGAAGCTGACGGAGCACCACCGGTGTGAGATAAAATCTAACAGCCACAGACTTTGTGGTCCTCAGTCGTGACACATGTAGAAAAAGATGGCAGCACATGATCCCACTGCTGATTGGTTGAGAGTGTGGTGTGAGTCATGCCTGAAACGCAGGACTCACCACATTCTTTTTTGTCTCTCAGTACATCTGTATCAGTCTCTATCAGCCCTCCCTTCGTCCCCCGTGTTCTCTCCCCCTCCTTCCCCTTTGTCACTCTTCCAAGCTCTCCTTCTTTCTCTCTCCACCCCTGCGTCTCCCCCCTGCCTGTGACATTTATTTATAGAAGCCAGCTGTCAGAGCACAGCATACCCCCCTCAGTCTTCCACCACATCACCCACTCTGATACACAAAAACATACGCACAAACTCATGCACACTCAAAAAGGCTGAAACATGCTAGTGTCTGAGGTTACTGCAAACATCAGTCATGCCTCTGCAGCTCATATCCTACTTGTTAATCACCATTACTGTTGCCTCACTGCTGGTACATCGCTTACTAATGCTTCCATAGCCACATCCTTTCTGTTCAATTTACCTTTATATTCTTCTACCTGCTGTTTCACTCTGTCCTGTTTGCATCTATAACACCATATCCACTGTTTCTTCCATGTCATTTCCTCTGTGTCTCTGTAAGTTACACTGCAACTAAACTCATGTGAGTAGTGACACAGTTTGCTTATGAAAGGGTGTCAGCCGCATTTTAATGGTAATGTGGAATTTTCAGGTAGGTAGTGACATTTAATGCGGATTGTACCGGAACTGCACTAGATAGACTTGATGTTTGCAACATCATTGTTTGTATGACATTTACCATGCTCGCCACAAGGCATTTTTTGCTACACTTTGCAAAGTAGAGGAATAACACTGCCTTCTTTGAGTCAAGAAGGAAATTCAAAAGAGGTTTTTCAAATACTTCTATTAACTGAAAAACTATTTACAGAGGCAGTCAAAAAGGAATGCCAAACACATCTTAAATTAAAGTTGGAGGTCACCACTTTTGGTTGTTACTACACGTCACTATGGTTACAGTTATTGATGGCTATTGAAGCTGAAGAAAAGGACTGTTTACCTGTTCAGACCAACATTTGCACTGTGTAAAAAACTCAACTCGAAAAAACTCGAGACACGTGAAACAATATTAGGCAATCAAAAATGTGCAAGCGTACGTTCCTGCTACAGAAAATTACAAACATAAATACAGACTTCTGCAGTTGGATTGCTGTGATGGAAAATAAAATAATTGCATATAATTTTATATGACAATATATCAATAACTGTCATGATACTTTGCAGAGTTGTCAAATCCTTCCTCGTAGTAACATAAACTGCTATGCAGTCTTTTGGCGTCTGATAAGCTTTCAAATGCATGGATCTATTACTCAAACTGGACTTCCTGGATCATATATCTCCTCTCCTAAGCAGTACCTGTAGCAACACACCCCCACCAAAGCAGCCCCATGCATTTTTTAATGCAGTGCTGCCTCTGAGCATCACTATAGAGCAAAAAGTTTCCTGATCACATCCAGTTTCAGTGTTTAAACCTTTGCAACACCTGTTTTTAAGAGTAAATAAACCCCAAACCCAAATCTGTCCAAGGCCTATTACTGCAGGTAAAAAGCAGAAATTGGTCATCTGCTATCGGCAGTGAATCGGCACCAAGGACTAGCTGATAGCAGGTTTGTCTCTGGGGGTCAGTTACTGGTATTTGTTGGGCAAATATGTTTTTGCTTCCTGACTAATTTCAGACAGAGGTAGTCTCTCTATATTCTAGTCCCGGCCTTTAAGCGACCAAAACCACACAGCAGGGACAAAATCTTTGTTTCAAATGCAAATTCTGAGAGATTATATAACAGCCTGCCAATGGCTCCATTCCTGTCTCTCTTTGCCAGCCAGCCCACCATCACACTGGGTCCCATCCACCCACTCTATCTACCCTTTAGTTTTCTATGCCAGCCTACAGAGTGGGGATATAGTGGGTCAAGGACACCGAGATAATCCACTCGTCCTCTGTCTGATAAATGACAGGGCCTTGAATTACACTCAGCTGGGAACTGCGACCATTCAACAGCTCCCCCCTCTCTTCCTCTCTCTCTCTGACAGACAAACTCTGAACTCGTTCTCTAGCTCTGGGCATCACTGGATTTAATTTCACTGTCTGCTTCTCCCTGCTAAAGAGAGAGAGAAAGAAGCAGTTTTAAAAACAAAAGGAGAAAAGGAAATTACAGAGGCAGAGTGTGCATGAAAGGAAAAGAGTCAGGGTGAAAGAGACTTGACGACAAATAAGTGGTTCCCTTAGCAACTATGCAGGGATACTGGCAAAGCCCCTGAGTGTGGCCACAAACTCCCTCCATCTCTCTTCCTCCCTCATCCGTCCTTTCCCCCTCTCGTTCCTCTGCAGTTGCACCCCATTGCTGTCCCTTTCACCCTCCACTCTCTAAAAGTTCTCAGCCCCCCCGCCCTTCCTGGAAGCAAGTGATGAGAGAAGAGAGGGTGAATGGACTCCACTGGCCTGTTGCATAAGGAGGTAAACTGGGCCAGTGAGTCAGGATGCTGCCTGGATCATGTGTGGATCTGTTCAATAAGGCTCGCAATCTCCTTCACCCTCTTTCATTCCTTTAGCTCTAGCTAGCTTCGATCTCTCTTGTTAATCTGACGTCACTCTGTCCATCTCAGTGTCACTTTTAAACCCAATTCTGTCACTGTCTCTGTTTTTCTAGACTGGGGCCAATAGGCTTTACAAAGGCTAATCCAATGGACAGCCAGAGTTTTAGACAATATTTACATATGCAACGAAATGTAGCCTATTTATCTGTGATTAACAATTAACGCTATTTACTTTTTTGGTGCTCTAAGTAGGTTAGCCTGTCATTTTCCTCGCCACATCAAATATCCCCTTACACATACATCTATTCTACCTCACCCCAAACAGAATATCTGCCTCTATAAAGTGAAAATGATCTCACCCCCCATATGTTCTTAACAAGATGATGAGCGGACAGCTGTCAGTGGGGATGAAGCTCTCGCCTCAGACGGCGGCAGAAGAATCCAGAGAGTGCTTCTTTTGCTGAATTGCTATATTGTTGGGAATCCTGACCAGTGCTGGTTGGTTGGTTTTCCAAGTGACAGGAATGATATGGTATATGGTGTTCCTTGTCTGTTGTTCCTTGTGTGATGTGCTGGAGTTGGAGGTTAAAAATGTAATAAGCGCATGTTGCCTGCACCTTTGCTTACAATTTTTAATACTTATTTACCAACAAATGGTGTTAAAATCGTTCAAATCCAACTGTAGATTGAGTTTTAGTGAACAGTTTTCGCAGCCTGACAATCAGACTAAATTGCCATTTTGTTTCACTTCATTCATTCACGCTGACATTGTGTTCAAGATAACTGATATCTTGTTTGTTTTATTTTACCTTTACCCTTGTTTTATGAAGAAGTGGAAGACCCCTCCCTCCTTATAAATACCCTGGCTTTGCATGAATCAAATGGATCATAAGGACCTCTATGATTTCAAAAGACAATCATGGACATAAAGGAACCTCAGACCCTGATACTGCGATGTAACCCAGCATCTTTTCATTTCCTGTACACGATGCCAAGCATTTCACCGTATAACCCTGTCTGTTGTCCCTTGGTCTGTCTGTTCTGTTTTTGTGTAGGAAACAGTCATGAATGGGTACAACACCAACTAAATCGCTGAACGTGAATCGGAGGTCTGGAACTAATCTTCATTAGCATTCGGTCTGCAAGGTTCTCATCAGAGGCCTTCAAGTGGTTACTGTAGTTCACTAGCAATGTGAAGCAGCAACATTGTCTTTGCATTATCAACAGCCTAACACAGCAACATGCTTTATCGCAGTTCCCCAGTTCAGAAAACAGCAAGGCTGCTATCTGTATGATAAAAGTAACAGTCATGGTGGGAGTGAAGTCACATCAAGAAGCGTTAAAGTGCGTGGCAGGTTAAGGTGCATACCACATTATTACAACATCAATGATTAGATTCCAGCCGGGTACTTTTGTTGGTAATGAAACACAGATCAATGAAACAGAGTTCTTGGAAAATCCCAAGTGAAAAGCAAGAAACAAGCATTTATAGGCCCTCTTTCTTTGCACATATATTGCAGCTTATAGCCACAGATGTTCTTTGTCATCAGGTTTAAGCTTGTGTGTCACCACTGCAAATGAGTGCTTAACTGTTATGTAGTGGAGGTTGCTATATATATATATATATATGATGAGACATATGATACATATCTGTGGTAAATCCCTACTTTCCCATATTTACCCCCTTTTTATACTGATTATTTTTGATCAACAGGGTTTTTTTTTCACCTGAAGACGACAGATGCTCAACTGTTAGTTTGACAGGATTTCCCTGTATGCACACAGTCGCACAGCTTGCTAAATGAAAGGTGAAATGTGCTGTGTCAAGTTTGCAAGTGAAATATGGACCTTGAGGGACAACAGATCTTTCCATTCCAACAAAAAAAACAAAACAAAAAAAAAAACAACAGACTACCAGACTAATTCAGGATCAATCAGCATGTTATGTTTTTTGTCTTTCCACATGGATGTTGCTGAACTGCTGGCCCACCAGGAAAACTTATTACTCCAGATGGCCAGTCCAACAGCTGCAATACTGATGCCGAACCAAGAGGCTGGATGAATATTTGAACTTGATTTGATTAAAAACACACCACTGAGAAAACTCATTTGCACACAAGTATGTGACTGAAAGAGCACCCACCTTGCATCTGTGACTGAGTAAATGACCACAATTTATGACTGGAAGTCTGCAGCAGATGTCTATAGTGCCTGTCTGACTGACTTTAGTGCACTGGGGCTATCTGGCCATCGCAAATGAAGCAAATTTTCAAGCCTCCTGCTGACTTTCTTCTTCAAAAGTGACTAGTGTAAAATCTAGCTACTATTCATATATACATATACTATGAAACACAGCACTGAGGTCTTTGAATCTGTTGTAAGGTGGTTGGTACGGCAAACTATCATGCACATGGCTTCATCTGGTTCTCACAGCAAGGGAACCAGCAAAGAGTCAAAGTTAAACCTGCAATGGTTTCAGTTCCTGCTGTATAAATACATTAAACATATTCAAATAAGGAATGGGTTTGAAGCCTTTTTGCCTCGTTTGATTTCACATGATGCATGCATGATTTCACAGCACAAATATGTCACCATTTGTGCGTGAGTGTGTGTTAGAGAGAGAGAGAGAGAGAAAGAGAGCGAGAGAGCAGGTGCACCTGTTAGGAGCAGGTCTAGTCTATTAGTTGATCCCAGTGGAGGCGTCAACTCCGTCAAATGAACTCCTGGAGCATCAAAGTAAATAAACATGGCCTTCACAGCAAAAGGATTGAGCTAAAACATATAATCACGTACACTACTACTATTACAAAATTGTGAAGCAACATTATGTTTTCATAACAAGATCACAGATTAGCAACTTTGTTCACTGTGGCCTAGTTTTGGAAGTGACGTTTTTACGTTCTGTCTAGGTTTGTAAAGACTACATTAAAAGTGCTGCTAGTCCTAAACATCGTAACATTTACACAGCTGCACATTTTTACATCTGCCTAAGAATACCGTCACACAGAGAAAGCTGTGAGGTGCTATACAACACTGACCCTCATCTGCCACAGTGTGTTAATGAGTAGTACACAATGACACAACAGCATCTTGGGCTCATTATATTTGATTATACCATCTAGTGATGGGAGATATAGCTTGTTTTAGTTAGTTACTTATTTATGTTCCTTATCTGTGGCTACAGCAACTATCAGAAAGGCTAAAGCAAACTAGAATATCAAGGTCATTCACCAACCATGCTATTACATTTTGGCTGAAGATGTTGCAATTGTCCGCTTCGCTGGGACAAAACGTAATTTTGCTAGCCTGTTACCTTTACTCCACACACACACACACACACAACAGAAATAGTCTACTGCAGCAGCACACACACACACACACACACAGGCAAATAAGTGGCATACAGTAAGCTCTTTATTTAATGCACTTCTTGTCATATTGCTGCAAGCAGAGAACATCAATCTTGTGATGTTTGGTCACATTGTTATTATTTGTGCCCGATGACTACCACACTGAAGAGTATAAATTATTATAGTGCCGTCTCTGCCATTACATACGTTCCCACACTGCAGAAGGAACAACACTTTTATATGAATACAACACAATTTCAAATCCTCATATTTCTGGAAAGAGCAACAGACGGAGAGTGGAAAAATAGGAGACATAAAGGTACAGTCTCAGTGAAGATATTCAGTCAAGCTGCTCCCTGTCCAAGCTGACAACCAGAAGTCATATGGCTGTCATTCATAATGCACTATCCATGCCATTAGCAACACCGAGAGAATGAGGACTGATACAATGTGTGTATAAATGCATGTGTGTGTGTGTGTGTGTGTGTCTTCAACAGGCCAGTCTATGTGTGCATCAACAGGCGGTGGATCGTGAGCTCACCATAATTATCCACCCACAGATAATCTAAATCAATCTTAAAACACTCAGAGAGACAGCAATGTTAACTGCTAGAGATGGGAAAATCAATTTGATGACATACCATTATTTTTCATTTAGACTTTTAGTGCATTAATGGCTCTGTAACTAATATTTTTGGTCATGCAATTCTTATATAAAGTTCAAAGTGGGTAAAAATGATCCAGACTCTTCCTTTGTTTATGAGTGTGGACACATGGGATGGAAAGCAAAAACAAATGTCGAGAATGATCAATGATAGACTGGCAAAGATTTGACTTCCAGCAGCAACAGCCTATGCTAAATGCAAGTCCTGGTGCTTTTTTTTTTGTGGATTTCAGTCAATTCAGAGTTTAATGGTTAGAGTTGTTTTTAAACCTTGTCATGGCAAAGTCAAGGGTTCGTACAGAAAATTTCAAACACTTTTCAAGCACTTTCAATGTACCTAAACCAAAAATGTCCAGACTCTCGAAGCCTTTATCATCACATGTAAATTGTTACTATAAATGCCAAGAGACAACAATCAAATATGACAACGGGATCGTATTCAAGCATATTCCTAGCATTTTCCAAACTTTCAAGATGAACCCTGAAAGTCACATATTTCTGTAATGGAACAAAGACATATTTGGCTTGACACCATATAGAGTTGAATAATAAATATGAATCTGGCTAGTAGGCTCTGGAAACCAGCCTGTAAGGTCACACACATATAAATCAATGATGCATTATAAATGTATTATGTAAAAATAAATGTGTAACTGATATAAATAAAAAATAACTTCATTCTGATTATATTGATTATCGTTGACAATATCAATTAACAGTTCCACATAGACCTGATACTGAATTACAATATTACAGAAAGGCAATATATATCAAATTAACATTCAATACAGTATTGTATTGAGAGATACCCTGTCCCTATAATCGCTAATACTATTAACACTGCTTACAAAGACACGACACAACTTGTGTGTGTGTGTGTGTGTGTGTGTGTGTGTGTGTGTGTGTGTGTGTGTGTTTATGTTTGTGTGTCTTGAACAGGCCAGAATCTTCTACAAGCTAAAGAAGCTCGCCTCAAGCCAATGATTACACCTCCAATATTACAGATAGGCCTCATTACTCTAATTAGGAGTTAAATAATGATCTGGTGTCTGGATTAAGGTTAGGTTATTGGTTCAGGTATGGATTACAGCAAGGAATAAGGCAAACACGCCTTGCTGGGTTCTGTGGTGCAGCCACACAGCGAGACTAATAGACCTGTGCAGTTAATCAAACAATGTAATCCTATATCTATTTTAGCTTTCATTCACTTTGATAATCAAAAAAATAATCCAACAATTATTTTCTCCCTTTAGAATGCCTTGTACTATAAATAGGTCACTTACAAACGCAGTAAAACATGTTTTGATCCCCAAATCACAGTCAGTCATCGTGTAATATACATACATAAGATATTAAGACGATTTAATACTAATGGCCTAAATTCAGTTTCACTTGCCTTTTCACAGACTTTTAAAGACTCTATATACTGTATGTCACGGCTGATCACAGCCCTCAAAACAAACGTTAAAGAATTTGAATTTTTACACTGTTACAGAGAGATATTTGTCATTCTTTGCCAAAATGCCATGTCTTTCAGGGGATTTTTGAAGGGTTAAAAGACAGTATGGTCTGTGTTGGCTACAGTCATTTTGTTAGAACAACCTCTGTAATTGCTACCACATGTCAGTGAATTCCCCTGAAGGTCCCACTCTCAACATTCAGGTGTGGGCTAACTACTGTAGCTATGCAAACATAGTAACAAACGGTGGGTGGGGACGAGACAGAAGACAAAATGCGAGGGCAGAATACAGCAGATAAAAGTTATATCAGGAAGATACAGAAAAAGGAAAGAAAAGCAAGATGAGGTGAATTGAGGGGAGAGAAGAAAAAAGCCACAGGCAACTATTCTGATCACATTTAGCATAGGAAAGTGCACCCTTTCTGATTGTGAGTCCATGCGGATGTGCCAGTCTCTTCCACAGACAGAGAGAGAGAGAGAGAGACTGGGACGGAGAAACTGATCTAACTGCATCCCAAGAATGCTTCTGAGATCCGTGTGATCCTGTGGACTGGACTCACAGTCAAAAAACAGAGTCAATTCATGATCCTGCTTTGTAGCTGGTGGTTCATATGGCTGCTTTGACTATGATTCACCATGTTAAAGAGAGCACAACCCTTCCCCGTTTCTTCCTTTAGTGGAATCAGTGATAAACCTGCTGTCTGATCATATTGCTCATACTAAATGATGGTGTATGAAAAAGTCTTCTACAAATTGTTTCATTAAATATGGAGAATTTCTGAACACACCTGAAGGCTGCACTGTCTTCTGTTCACCTGGTGGAGAACGTTAGAGTAGGAATGCAACTAACGATTGCTTTCATTATTGATTAATCTAATCATAATTGTTCTGATCTGATAATTTATTCTATGAAATGTCAACCAACAGTCCAAAACCCTAAATATATCCAATTTTACAAAGATAGAAAACAGAAAAACTGAAAATCCTCACATTTGAGAGGCAGGAACCAGTGAATGTTTTGTGTTGCATTTCTTTTCACTATTTTTGCTTGAAAAATGATAGAAATGATTAATCGATTAGCAAAATAATTGCTGGTTGTTTTTCTGTCAATCAACTAATCGATTAATTGACTTATGGATTCAGCTCTACATATGACTCTACATGTGTCTGGAGTGAGTGATAATTAGCAGGGAACTGAGGGACAGGAGGTGTGTGGGAACAAGGTTGAGAGTGGTATGTAATTTGCCTTTAAAATTAAAATTCCAAGTGCTGCCCGCTATCTTAACAAATAATAACATTTGCTGATGCTTGAAACGAGGCTTTCATGTGACAACATGTCCAAATAGTTAATATAACAGGTCTAAATGCTTCAAAAAGGCAGGTATATTGAAACCAACTGCTAAACGTAACAGGCAAGCCACCAAATACGTCTGTAGGAAACAACAACAAACAGGACAGCTTGATGCTGAGTGCATTACATGTTGGAACAACCCTGCAGGCAGCTCAGCATCGGTGCACAAAGCCATCAGACATTCAGCTTTTTGCAGGCACACAAGGTTAGGAACACATTGTGACACTGAAATTAAACATACACAAAAACACTGTATGTATAAACTATAATACTGAAGTAAATGTAAGCACATATGATGAATATAATTAGACTTATATAACTGCATCTATCACAGTGACAATTTACGATTAATTGAAGCACAACCTCTGTGTGGGAGAACAGTGACACTTTTGTAATCCTAAGTGCTCTGTATTTATGGCGTATGACACATTGAAGTACACAGAGCAATAGATCACGTGCCATGTGATGACCAAAGTGCTGCTCGCTTAAACGCTATGTGATGATAAATTAGATAGCTGATGAGAGGTGATGGGAGGAGAGGAGGGGACTAATAATAACCAAACATCATAATAATTGCTCGCAATCAGTGTCAACATTACAAGCAAGTTTCACCTGACTGGGCACTTTTGGCTGAATGGATTGCACTTCCCCTTCACCAGAAATCCAGTATCAAGTTTCTCTCTGCGGCTCTAATGCACAACAATGAGCAGGGGCTTTGTGGAACGTGATCTGGGATCTGTGGTTGGGGACCTTGTCAAACCTCAGGCTGCTTTCACATTTAGAACAACAGCAAGGGGATGAGGTGCTACTCAGCTCTATGCAGGGAGATAAGCTCTGTACCTGACAAGCACACTGTTGCTTTCCTCTTTGAGTGACTGCTGCTTATGTGTGTGAGTGATGTGTGAGTAACTATGGAAGGCATTTATGAGAGAGGTTATAAACTGCTGCTGCAAGGAGGGTTTGACCTTTTTGCCTTTTTTGTCTTTACTGAGCAGCTAGTGTGTTTTAAAATACATCCTCTGGTGCTGCTGTGTATAAAACTCTGGTAGTGGACAAAAGTTGCATTTTCGTGAGTGAGGCAGCATATATCCTTTTACCAACATATGCATGTGAGGGTATGCGCGCAATTGCGTTAATGATTGGCTGCTGCATGCTGAGTCAGCAGCAACCCTTCAGCCCACTTCTCTTCTCCATTCCTTCCTTCCTCTTGCCCTCGCTTCCTTCTGTTTATTTACCCACCTCCCTTGATCACCCCGTCTCCTCCTCTCTAAAAGTCAGTGAGGAAAGAGTACAGCCTCTTACACACTTGCCTATTACAAGGTACATTTTCTTCAGAATTTCAATATTTCTAAATCTGTTTGGCTGAGAATAGTTTTTCAGCACTTAACTTTTGTTTTGTTTTTTTAAATGCCAATGTCAGTACTGCCAACAGATGAGTCAGGAGATTATGATACGCCACAGTGACTTTATGTAACAGTAGAGCTCAAATGGCTTATCAACAAGTTGTGTTTAAGTTGTGTTCACCCTGAATAGGTGCTGCTCTAACTTATACACTCAAGCCTCAAACCAAAATGTGTAACCTGATGAAAACCACTCACTCAAATAACTCATACTGTGCACAGGAGCCAGCCCATCCCCCAACACACTCGCCAGACCTCACCCAAACGCATGCTCACTGACATGTCAAATGTTGGTACCATGTGGAACCTGGTTTCCCTCATTTTGTTAACATAAACACAGAAAGGTTGACACATAAAAGACTCCAGTTCAGGACAGAAGATGGTCCATCCAACTTCTAGGTTTGTAATCGTATTTCCTCAAGCATCCATTCCACAGTCTTATGTCTAGCTGAGAAACTGAGGACACTGAATCATTGATGAATTTAGATGTGATTATATTGATCAGCTGTGAATATAAATATTCCCAATGCTTCCCAAAGATTGAACATTTCTTTTAGAAAGTACACACTGGACTCTTTTGACAGTGAGTGGCTTCTACCAGAAGGCATGAGTCTCACACTTGTAGGTTACATATTTTAACCAGTTTTGGGTGCTTTCATTTTGGCACCATTGACTGAGTACAGCAATGTAAGCATACAACTCAGTCAAAAAAAAAAGGGTTAATCAAAAAATCAAGTATCACTCATTTCATATTTGGAATCTGACTGTACGGTGGAAAATGCAGACCAGACTAAGTGTAGATTTTAAATGGGTCAACTTTCATTCTTCAAACATGACTGGGAATGCTGTAAGTAACAAAACAGGAAACTAATTCTTTTTATCCATCAGCTCTTGTGGCAGATGTATCTATAATTCACCAGCAACATCTGCAAATAGAGCTTGACTTTAGACAGAAGAAGAAATCAGGGCTGCAACTACCAATTATTTCTGCTGATTATCTTTTTGATCAATTGATTAATCGCTTGGTCTGTAAAACATCAGAAAATGCCCATCACAATATCCAAGAGCACAAGGTGACATCATCAAATGTGTTGTTTTGTCCAAGCAACGGTTTAAACCCCAAAATATATGTAAGACTAAGAAAAGCAGAGAATTCTCACATTTGAGAATCTGGAGTTGCCAAAAATTTGACATTTTTGCTTGAAAAATTACAATTAATCATGTATCATAATAGTTGCAGATTCATTTTCTTTTGATCAACTAATCGCCTATTCTTTGCAGCTCTGCAAGAAATAGGTCCTGTGAACAAATTCATGAAGGATATAAAAAAAAAAACTTAACCAAAGTTTACCATGATTTGACAAACAAATGTCCATCTCTATAATAGACAGTTATATTGATGTGCATGTAATTTCTTTCGCATATTATTCTTTGAGGTCTATAAATGTTTTTCATAGTATGTCAGAGGAACCACCATTCATTCCTCACGTCAGATCACATCATCATAGTCTTCACATGATTACAACAGGATACAATTACACAGAGCTTTGTCCACTGATGTCTAAGCTAACATTTAATGTCCACGAGGTTTCATGAGCTCTGAACCTAATTAAGTATGTGTACTCACGATTGTCCGTGCTGTCATTTATTGTGCTCATACTGTACAACAGCTTAGCCACTTCACTACATATCAGAGCCCATAGCAATTGTGTGCTTCAACACTGTGAAAACCACATATTCAATCATTACTGACAGGGTATTAAATGCATTTTGGGTTACTTAACGTCCAACTTAACAAGTGAGAAAACATCCTGTTTTGTTCAAGTCTGTGCAATTTGCTGTGCTCAAATTAGACCTCAAATAATGTAGTTGGTACTCTTCTGACAACCCACCTCAGCTTTTGTGATGTATAACAGCAATATTCGTATTGTATTAGCTCAGCACAGCTGACCCAACACTGAACCCATTGTCTTCATCCCTAATATAAGCACCGTAAAGGTGGCAATACACATGCACCACATAACCGAGGGCACCCTGACTGCTTCTTAATTCACCCAACCTCATCCTTCACAGCCCTTATAATATCCAGGCTTTAAATGGGGTCCATCCCATCCCTGGCAACATCAACAGGGTGGAGGTACTCAGGACATGGATGAAGAGAATATAGGGGTCCTGGGCATAGGGAAAGTCTGTTAGAGCATAGCCCAAACTAGATTCCTATTTCTCACATTCTGAGTGACATATTGTGGTCGGAAAGAATGGCGTGATGCTGATTTTAGAGAGATTGTGATTATGAAGTGCATGTCCTCAGGTAGCTCAAGAATGCCACAATTTTCTACTCCA
This sequence comes from Maccullochella peelii, assembly GCA_002120245.1. Classification (NCBI taxonomy): domain Eukaryota; kingdom Metazoa; phylum Chordata; class Actinopteri; order Centrarchiformes; family Percichthyidae; genus Maccullochella; species Maccullochella peelii. The sequence continues at coordinate 191,277 of LKNJ01000354.1, read as the reverse complement.
TGGTGGTACCATGTATGTGATGTTTCACAGTCTGTTGGTTTCTTCTCTTAAAATATAATGTAGAGGCAGCTGTTCAAATTTGTAATAGCAGTGGGCGATAATGAACATATATA
>LKNJ01000354.1:0-190885 GCA_002120245.1 Maccullochella peelii | reverse complement strand
ACACACACACTATAAACTTGTCCACCAGCAGGTTTTGTCATACCATTTAAATTGAGGTAGCCATTCCTGTATGTAATATATCTGGGTGTATGAGGCCACTGTGGGCAAAGCTGCAAATCAATGAGCACAACTGATTGATTTTTAGATTATTTTTGCATCAATGTGAAGAAACACTTTGAATTCTCAGGTATTTGTTTGGATTAGCCCAAAACAGGTATTCCTTCATGGTTATTGTAATCATTAACAGTTTAATTGATTAATCATTTTACGATATATTTTGATATTGCGATATAAAATTACACGTACTAGATTTTATCCACATTGCCCACCGCTAATTTCGGCGTAGTTTATGCAAGTGTGTGAGAGAGAAAACGAGACAGAGAGGGGAGGTAAGGGGATGGTAGGGAGTCTGCATCACTTGCAGTTAATGCAATTAATGACCTAGCTGCCATGTCCCAAAAAGTACATAAAAGCACAAATTGAAATCTAAAAGCTTCAAGATTATATTGACTGTTACGAATGGATAAAATGGAAAAGTATGTTTGGAATGTATTCAGCGAGCACATACCACATAAAAAAATAAAAAAAAAATAAAAAAATATCCCACAGAGAAAATAGATGCAGTTGTTTGTTTCAGACTTTTAACATGTAAAAAATGACTTTGCCACCAAAATATTTGCAATCTGTTAACAGATTACCAGAAGGAATAAGATGTAAGATGAAGATACAGCTCTCTGGTTTTAGTCTTAATGGGACTTTATTGGCTGGGGTCATTATATAGCATTTTTTTACTAAAATACATACTTCATTAGATTGTAAAGCAATGAAAATGCACATACCTGTCTGAACTGAGGTATGTACCAAAAAGAAATTCTACCAAAAACTGCTCCCCAAAATTTGAATCTTTTAACAGAATTTCGTAATTTTATAGCTCTTATTTATTACACCTGTTCAGTTCAAATGTTTGCCCAACACAAGTATAGATAAGGGTGTTTACTGCCTGTATCTGAAACCTACAGCTGGATCTAATATGTTAACATGTGTTGTACTCACCCTCACCTGCCACATTCAGTCTGTTTTAGCCGGCCCACAGCATGTACCTTCAGTTACACCTCCTGAGAGATGGGAGGCTCAGAGGCCACACTTCTGCAGTGCTGGGGCTCTAATTAGAGGAATGAGCTACTAAGCCCATTAATTAAGGGTGTAAATAAAATAACCTTGGGAAGCTGGGGGATCAGTATGTCCTGTGATCGTGTGTCACCCACCTGAAACAGACTTTCTGTCAGTCCCCGCCTGACCTGCGTCCACAAAAAGGCGCAAAAGAAGAACAGGGCGATTTCGGTCCAGGTAATGTATGCGTTATCCAGGAGAGTCCGTTTGGAGAGCTCCATACCGCAACCATTACAGTCTCTCCACGCGCCCAGCATTACCGTGGAGGCTCTGGTGATGAGGTCCAAGTATCCCGGCATGGGCTCCACTTCCACCATCCCGGCGTCCCCGGTGTGACTACTCATTGTGGTGCGGCTCAGAGAGAACAAAAAACGTGGTAAACGGAAAAATTACTCCAATTGAGGGACAGAGGGAGTGCGGGGAGCAGTACCGCCCAGACGATGTGACTAATCCGTCAACCAGCTTGCTAACTCACCTAAAAACGCTAAAACACGCTTATCTAACCAGCTTAACCTCTTCAGTAGCCTAATTCTTTGTTTTCCAAATTAAGACATGGGCCCATTCTTTGCGTTCAGGATAGTTTTATGAATGATAGCAGAGCCCACCAGGTCTGACCACACACATCGGCTATGAGGCTGTATTTGACAATCACACAAAACAATTATTAAATAGGGTTTTGACTATTAATACGGGTCATTGGCGCCTGTCTGGTGGAGGTTTCTTCTTATCATCATTCCGTTACGCACACGGGTTCATCAGCGGCAGCAGCGCGTCCTGGTTAGCCGCCTAGCTAACTTAAATCACACGCACACAATAGTGTATGGACCAGCATAGGCAGCAGCTTCCAAGCTAACTAGCTACTTGAATAAACTAACCTAAAAACGTGATGTAGCACACATACATGAACGAATTCAACTTGTTTCTGTCGCCTTTCCAGCGCCAAGCCCAGCCAGCACATGCGATTATTGTGCCGCTATGCTGTTAACGTTACGTAGTCTCATCCCTGTCCGTTATTCGCCTTATATAACGTCTCTGAACAGTTAGAGCGGCGGATCCCCGACAAACAAGCAAAATCTCACACGAAGCCGCCAAGTTATTCCAGCGGAGAGAAAAGGATAAATAATAATATTATCCTGTAAAGAGGCTGTCGTCTCTCCGTCTTCTCCTCCTCATGCACCGCTGCTGCTGCTCTGGACCGGACGGCCAACGTGTTCAAGTAGCGCTTTGCTTTCAATGGGAATCAACTGGTACGTGAAAAGAGGACAGCGTACGTTTATGTGAAGAGGAGTGGAAAAAAAGCCGAGGGGGCGTGACGTAATTAGCGCCGCTATCTTCTTTTTGAACCGTCCGCTTGAACCGCAGAGGGTTTAAAGGGATGACTTAAAGAGACAGAGACAGTGCTGACAAACACTTAATACAGGACTACACTCAATACACGTGCATCAAACTAATGTATCAGGAAGCACCAAGAAACACTTTAAATTGTCATGCATTTCTATGAATCAGATTTATGCTGTTTGCATGTACAGACATCCACACTTGAAACACAACACAGGTATTCAACATTTATTATTATTTCAAAGGAATGCTTACATTAAAAGATACAGTATGTGTTGGTTTCCATAGGAGAAATGCTAATTTATTAAGAATGGATACTAAGGCAGACATGTTTCATCTGCATCCAAGAGAAATTATGACTTATGGCCTGGTTTAAATAATACAGCCAAAGCTTCAATTAAACATGCCTTTTCTCACAAGTAAAAATATCAAAACAAATGCAGGTATGCAAGTAAGAGAGAAAAAGAGACTGCTGACAATTTATGTTGTTGTGCTGAAGTTCATTGTTGAGGTGTCACAGCAAAAGCAGATGTCTTATGCTTTAGCAGTGGGAGCGTACTGCAACACTAGTCTGTCAAACTCATTCTCCTGCAGGAAAAACAAAGCACAGGGGAAACAGTTAAACATCAGGACAAATGTCTGTGGAACAGCAGTGCATTGCATGGTTTGTTTGGTAACAGTATAACCCAGTTTTAGCATGTTTATGTACATCTGCACTCCTGTGTGACAAAGGCTAAAGATTCAGAGTTTAATGCTCTCATTGACTTCGCTCCAAGGACAACTGCTGTCCAACCATCAAAACAAACAAGCCAGGTAATTCAATTATAACAGAGTAAAGGTTATGAAGGTTTATCACCAACTGTGAGTGGATCTTGTGACCCTAAATAGCCCTGGCCACAGGTCAGAGGCATCCCTGAGAATGAAAAGCATTGAATAACAAATGCAGACACAAGAAAGTTACCTTGGCTAAATAGTCTTTGAGGTATGGGTGGGCTCTGTGTGCATCTTTCAGCTGAGAGAGGTACCGATTGGTTACCTGAGGACATAAGTAAAGTAAGAAGAAAAAAAAATTAGAAAGTGACAACAGTAAATAACAGCCAAAAAAGCTTAATCAACAGTTTTAAGTGCCCAAAACCCTGTGTTTCAGGGACTTAAAACACAGTTTTCTGTCAAAATTAGAACTGTTTTGTTTGTTTTGTTTTTGCATTTGTGTTGTTGTCTGTGCTCGTCTCACTAGTTTGAAGTGGGTGAGGTTGTGGGGTTGTTTGTGTATGGTTCCTGCGTCAAACTCTTATTAACCAATACATACAAAAGTGGTTTGTTTTTCAAATATTTGATTGTTGCTAATTTAATCGTGAATATTTAACATTATAGAGAAGAAAAAATAAAGTTATCCGGGCCTTAAAAGCAATTATGAACTTTGCTACAACTATGGGTTGTATAGCTTCTAGGCCAGTAGGTACTTTGATATTGATTAAGACAAACAATATCTGAACATCTATCATAGTCAGGAAGCCATATAGCACAAGGAATGACAAACTTTAACATTGTTTTGCTTAGATTTAGATGAACAAAAAGTTACTCTCTACTACCACATCTGATGCTTGTTGCCTAAATTATTCCAGTTAACCTTGAGTGCTAATCAGTTTTTATCAAGTTGGAAACTTATTAATGATGGCTTTGAGTCAATGGTCAGCATTATATTGCATTACTATCAAGTACATCAAACAGATAACTGAGTCTTTATCTTATGAACTCGGAGTTCTAGGAATTATAACTCACACAGCAATAAACCCGTAGAAATGCTTAGATGGCACTTTTCATGATTGAAGACAAAGGCAATCAAGAAATTGCTTGGTTGAATGCTTTTGCCTGGTTTAATAAAAGCAAACACATTGGCACTGGACAAAAATCTTTCAAGTCGTCTTTGACTGAGGATGAGTTTGTCCTTAGGAAACTGCTAAAGTGATAGCTGTTAACACAGTTAACACGGTGCCTTCGTTAACAACTTTGGGTCCAAAGTCTCACCTCTGGAGCTTTGCCCAGGTGCTGGGTCAGCACTATGAGGTTGATCAACGTCTCAGGGTGACTGCTGTCCTAAAAGGGGGAAGAGAGAAGGACAGAAATGGACAGAAAGTGAGTGAGAAGCAAACAGGACAGCAATACAAACACAGAAGTTGAGACAAGGCAGTGAAAGAGAAATGTACATTCTATTCAGCATGTTTCATATCTCTAACTGAGACGAATAACTGAATTATATGACTTTAATTTCCTATGTCACAAATACAGCAGACAACAAGGTGGTGCAGGTGGCTGTTGTGCAGAATTTCAGTCAAATGTTAACACCTGCCATGAATGGATTTGGATGAGTGTTGTTCCAAATGTGTATATTTCCACATGTATGTGTGGAACACTATACCTTCTGTGCATCTTTTACTTTCATTTCGTCCACTTATCACCATAAAACATTTGTCTGGTTTTGCTAGGCAGAACGTGAGCATAGACATTCATGTAAAGTCACATTATACTCTTGTTACGTTCTGTCTGTTTAGTAAAAGATAACATCAATGGGTAACCATCACTTTGTAATAATTTAACCAGTAAACTTTGTGTTGGGCCGTCCAGTAAGGTCATCAATGAATGGCCTGGCTCATGAAGCAGGAATACCAAGCTTGGTTTGGGGGGTATTCCCTAAAATATGCTCACAAAAACTGGAAATTTGTGAAAAGCTTCACTAAACAGTTGAGTTCAGCCATTCCATAAAGCCATGTCAGAGTCTGGTTAACTCAAGTCTGCTTTTAACAGTCAACTTAACTGTGCTTGTACAACTTTAAAAACAAAAACAGACCTGAGAGGTCAAGCACAGATAACATCCATTCACAATGCATTTGGACAGAGAGATGCAATATTCACAAAGGTGAGACAGAGAAGTGAATATTTAATTTTTATATAGAATGAAAATGAAAATCTAAACTTTAAAATACAAAACAACACTTGGTTTGGAACCCTAAATGTGTCCAATAAGAAGAGACTTGGAAGTCTTGTTAAAATTGCCAGTAAGATCTCAGAGAGAAGTCAGACCAAGCTTTTGGTCATTTTAAGAGGCAGGTCCTGACGAGGGCTAATGCTATATTGGACTGCCAAGACCATCCAGTCCAGAGGGAGTTTGAGCTATTGCCCTCAGGCCGCCGTTTCAGGGCACCTGTTCGGAGGACTAAGGCCTTGTTCAGACTGCCAGCCCAAATCAGTTTTTTTGGCATATCCAGGTTGTATCCAGATTGATTTTAGAAAGTCTGGACAGCAAAAAACCACATGAAATGCGATTTTTGAAAATGGGATCCCAGTCATATTTGGAGGTGGTTTGAAATCTCAGTACGAACGCTCAAATGGGGATTTCAAAGTGTCACACAACAACAACATCAAATCCAGAGTGACTGTATACCAGCCTCCTTCTGCACCGTGACTTTACAGCGCGAGTGTTTGGAGAGCGAGATGATGGATCTCCATTTCTCATGTCTCTGCATTGGAAAGCCACTTCACCAGTGTACGTAGTGTACTGACGCCTACATCGTTACCACAGCAACACATGCAGATAGGTTGGTGATGTCTGGACACACAAATCCGACCTGATCACTTGCAAATAACAATGCCAACAGCCTGTCTTAAAGATCTGATTTGAGAAACAAATCTGATTTGCCTGCAGTCTGAACAAAGCCTCCATGTCTCTTTAATCCCAAGTGCTATTGATATACTTAACAGCAACTAGCACTCAGCTGTATCCCTTGTGCACACTTGCACATTTGTACTTGGTATGAATTTCCATCTCCCTGTACCACGTATGTGATTTATTGTTGATGTTGTCCTTTTGTATTCTGTCATTATGTGAACCCTTGCTGCATAACCCATTTCTCCTAGTGGGACAATAAACCAACCTTGAACACTACGGCAAAGTGAATATTTGATTGTATCTTGTGGATAAACAGTGTACACTGGTCAAACCATATCTTGTTATGGATCAAGTACAAAACTGTGGAGTGGTGCCATCTGCTGTTATAATGTGAGCAGTTGCACATTATGTTGTTGAAGGAAGCATCCACAGAACAGAAAAGATTTGGCCTTATTTCTGAGACCTGTGATATTAGAGCTTAAGTCTTAATGCTATTAGAAATTATAGCCTCATTACTAAGTTAAAAATGTCTTGTGACAAATTGGTATGCTACGGTCTGTCTATAAAACACATTGGTGACTTTCTTTCACCAAAGGTTGTTTGGTTTCACCAAAATTTCTTTGGTTGTCAGTGCATTACACATACCTAGAATGAAACAGGCTTTTAAAGGGAATTAACATAACACTAGCATACCTAAATAACTACTGTCACATTCTATCACACTGCTGGTCCTGAAGGCTCCATTGATAAACAATAACTCATTTAGCACAAATTTTAAAAAATAATGAATATCATTATTTAAAGTTGGGACATCAAACTGAGTTCGAATTAGCTTGTTTTAATTGTGCTTAAAAATGCTAATACCAGCCTCAGAAACAAGCTGCTGAGAGCTTGAACTGAATAAACTATGCATGTATGCATTAAGTATGTCAGTTAATGTGTGATGAAGAGACAAGAGAGACAAAAACAAACAACTGTCATCTAACCTTGTCAAGTGCCTCCTGCAGCACTCCCTCGGCCTCCTCCCACTTGTTCTGAGCCATGTAACAGGCCGCCTGCCCGTTGAGGAGCAGCAGTGTAGATGAGTACTTGTCTGACATCTCCTGGAAAATGTAGTATGCATCCTGCAGCTTCTCTCCACCCTGTAACAAGAAGCAGAATGCAATTAAATGTAGAGGAAATGTAATTGAGTGTTCAGCAGTGACAATGCTGAAAAGAAAATAATGTGTGTGCACACAACCATAGCGGTTTGATTGTTTTGTTTTGTAATGGTGTCAGGGGTCCACTATTCCTCAAAACTTGGAAGAACTATTGTGTACAATATAGTCCTTCTTAGACCTGCCATACTTTGGTGAGGTTAGCTTTATCCTGCACCAAGAATTGCTACAAACTACCCTGCCTGCTAATTATTTCAAACCTGATTGGAGCTTCAGTCAATCACAATACAACTTGGATGCTGATAATGGGATAAATTGGGATTTAATTTACTTGGTGTACATGCAGTCACATGCCATTCACTCCATTATGTAGAGGGTTTACAAATTATTCATGATAGAGCATTTAATTATAAATCAACTACGTGTATCTTGGTGATGTTACGCAAATGTAACTGAATCCTCACCACAGCAATATTAACCCAGGCTGTGGCCAGCTGGGTTAGAGTAGCATCTTCATCCTGCTCCTGCATCTTCTTCAGCTCTTTCCTGTCAATGACAAGAACATAATGTCATTGTTGTTGAGGAACACAGTAAATACTTTTGTGTACTTTAATGCAAAGTCTCTTTTTATTATAGGAGATCCAGGCTTGACCATACATACTGTAGGTTTTAAGAGACTTTACAATGAAAAAAAATTTCCACTGTCAAGTGACATTACGAAACACATTCTAAAAGCACCTGAATGTTTCCCATGAGCCTTCAAATAACAAAGCTAACATAACAATTCAATGAAAATCCCCCACTCTGTGTGTTTGTCATACCTCGCCAGGTCAACACGATCCAGACTCAGCAACACCTGAATGGTCATGGCCATGCTGGGAAAAAAAAAAAATGTTCAGGTCAGGTCAGTTTGGTTAGGCTGCTGTATAAACCCAGTGACCCATCACAGAGTTTTGTGGAGCAGATGTAGTAGCCGAAACTTCAATTTACAAAACAAGCCACAGTTGCTAAACAACCCTGTACTTTGTGTTGTTGATTTTTCCTTAATATTACATCCAAACAAGAGTGTAATGACTTCAGAATGCAAATTTTGTTAATCTCTCTCTCTTACACACATACCAACATATTACCCGTGTTCTTACAGCGGTAAATTAGATAGCACAGTGAGTCAAGAAGCAAGTTATCTTTTTCAGAAAAAAAACATACTTCTCTCTCATTAATCATGGAAACATGATTTGACATGACATCATGATTAATCTGTGCATCTTATTAAACCCCAAGTTGTTTTTCAAGCTAAAGTGTCAATTAATATATTATTGCAATAATTATTTCCATATGTATACTGAAATGTGGTGAATTATATATTTGCCGGTATATTTACTTGAAATCAGTTTTGGTGAACAAAATCTAATTTTTAAAGTAAAATCTTGATCCCTTCTCACCACTCCAGGCTTTCTCCTTGGTGCAGAGTCCTGAGAGCAGCATCAGTGTTTGACTCATGGTAGTAGATGGAGGCAGCCATGAGGAGGAAGGTGGTGTTGGAAGCATCCACACTCTTCGCCATCTTCTTGTCTAGATCAGCAACAATAGCATCCCTGCAAAAAAACAATAGAAGCGGGGGAAATTGTTCATACAATGAGAGGAATTTAAACTTGAATCCCTGAATCCCAATCAAGTTCTAAAGTAGAAGATGAGACAATCAGCTAGAAAGGCTGTTTAGTAATCTCTACACAAGTGAATATAGACTTGTAAAGGCTAGGGCTGGGTGATTTATTGAGTGTTGAGGACATACAGTATATTCTATAATTTTGTTGAGCATTGAAAAGTATATTGCAGTAATCCTAATGCACTTTTGATGCAGCCATCCCGTCACCAAAATCTGTGACATGGAGATAGTTTGACGTTAAAAGACAAGCTAACCACTTTTGCAAACTGAAGTAGATAGCCACCAAAGCTAAAGTATTTTTAATTAACTCAAACTTAATCTTTAGCATGAAATTGTGCATGTAATCAGTCTCCTCAAACTCCCACATAGACACCTAGCTGTATTACTCTATCAAGATGTGCAGTATGCTAAGGACAGCAAAACCCGAGAAGCAACAGCTACTGTAGTAATGCATCAAATCATCAGTCATGATTTTCATCAATAATGTGTGGAGAATTAGGTTCTGGTAAATACTTGAGACACTCACACCCAATATAATTGAACAAGTGGTAAAGTCTCTGTTCTCCAGAAACTGTGCATTCAAGTGGCATTGCATATCTGACTGCATGTAATATATGAAGGTATTATTGGAGCGAAGCATCTGAGCACCTGTGACAGTGGAATTTGTAGTTGTAGAAAATAGTCACACATGTGTAACAGTAAATTTGAAGTCACAGAGATTTTTTTTATCTCCCACAAACACAACACAGCAGTTACACCTTCTCAAATTCTTCATTGCAGGTGCACAAATCCTATGCTACAAGTCACAAATTAAGAAACTCATATGCTCACACTTTTGCTACAGTTGCTGCAGCAAACATAGTGCAAAACACATTCACACACCCGTATCAAAAAATGTGAAGTCATGAAGCTTTTGGTTTTTCTGGTTTGGGTGCCAAGGCAGGCAGTTGGCATCCATGACGTTGCATTACCACCACCTGCAGGTGACCCCTGGCCTCAGGGCTACAAGTACACAAATAACTTTTGCTCCATATATCACTGAGCTATGTGGTGCAAAAGGAACTTGTAATTTGTGAGCGACAAAACAGCATTTGAGACTCGTAGCGCCAGATTCAAGCAGAAATATATCCAAGAAAAACATATACATTTGTGAGAAAATATTCTACAGGTGTGCAACTCTCATTGCATGAATTCACATACTGATTTGCAGATGTGCAAATTTTGTTCATGACTTCACATTTTTTGATACGGGTGTGTGAATGTGTTTTGCACCATGTTTACTGCAGCAACTGTAGCAAAAGTGTGAGCTGATGAGTTTCTTTATTTGTGATTCGTAGCGTAGGACGTAACGTTTGTGCACCTGCAATGAAGAATTTGAGAAGGTGTAACTGCTGTGTTGTGTTTGTGGGAGAGAAAAATTTTTTCTGTGACTTCAAATTTACTGTTACACATGTGTGACTATTTTCCACAACTACAAATTACACTGTNGAATTCACATACTGATTTGCAGATGTGCAAATTTTGTTCATGACTTCACATTTTTTGATACGGGTGTGTGAATGTGTTTTGCACCATGTTTCCCACAGCAACTGTAGCAAAAGTGTGAGCGTATGAGTTTCTTAATTTGTGATTCGTAGCATAGGATTTGTGCACCTGCAATGAAGAATTTGAGAAGGTGTAACTGCTGTGTTGTGTTTGTGGGAGAGAAAAAAAAAATCTCTGTGACTTCAAATTTACTGTTACACATGTGTGACTATTTTCTACAACTACAAATTCCACTGTCACAGGTGCTCAGATGCTTTGCTCCAATAATACCTTCATAGTAATACTTGATGCTTAGTCTAATTTTCATACTAATCGAAAGACTCCGCTGCTACAACTGTTAATGAATGTATTTACTTACTGTCTACACAGCATATTGACAAAGAGCGTTCAGCAAATGCAAATTCAAATGCAAGCTCTTACCTTTTGCTTTCACTGGACCGATACTCAGCAAACATCCTCACAGCCTGAAGCTCGGGTGGCGAGTTGGCCTTGATATCATCCAGGACAACAGCATACTTCCTCTGTAATAGCACAAAACAACGGATCGGATGAGAGCAGGTTTTTAATCTGCCAAAAATAACTGACAGCGATGAATATACACGAGCTAGCAGCTAATGACAAGAAACTAAGCTCAGTGTGACACATAACATTTCTACTTGAGAAATTGGTTTACCTGGGCAATGTATGCTCTGTACAAAAACATGTCCCTTTCAGTCTCCTTCTCTGGTGATGACGGCTTTAAAGATAAATCACAGGCAGAATTTAATAGAGAAATATTCGCTAACATGTTTAGCATTGTTGCTCGAAAACGCCATTAGCTGCCGTTAGACAGAGGTAAAGACAATACAGTATATTTTAAATCATTCAGCTGATAACAATTAGATACTTACCTTCACCTTCTGAGCCTCGTTAATGCACTGTTGATAACTGCCGATATAATAGGCATTTTTCACATCGAAGAGCTCATCAACATCACCCTGCTGCGCCGCCATGTTGACTACAGAACTTCCTGACACGTAGCAAAAATACGTCACCTTCCTGCCTTTCATTGAGGATCATGGGAGGTTGAGTTCAACAACGTAAACACAAGCGTACGTTACAGAAATGCAGTTAGAGATCATTCTGTGGTAAATTAATTAAATAGATAGATCAAATATACTCTGGAAAAGTATTACTCTGTATTGTTTTGTCCTATAAATGACCATATAAGTAAGTACAGGTACACTATTGTTTATCCATTTATTTGTTTTACCAACTATAAATGTACAGCAATATTAAGTTAGGCCCTCGACAGAAAATGTATCTGCAACACTTGATATTGATTAATCACGCTCCCTTTTCAAGAAAAGGAATGATGCTTTTTTTGTCTTATGTTATAATAAATTAATTATTTTTGAGATTGTTGGTCGGACAAAACAAGCGATCCGAAGACATCACCTTGGGCTATGGGAAAATGTAATGAGCATTTTTCACAATTTTTGTAGTCTGAAACATATCGATCAATACAGAAAATAATCGGCAGATTAATTGATAATAAAAATAACTGTTTGTTGCACCCCTAAAAATAATACTATTGAAAATGGCATATTACAAGAAAAATGACCAGTGTGGAATTAAACATTTTCTGAAAAAATGGAGATTAAGTATTTACAATAATCTTGTAAAAACAATAACCATGTTGCCTAATAATTATCTGATTTTTTTCACGTTGTTTATGTATTTGAAAATACTATGAACTATATTTCTGTATTGTATTATGTTTTTGATAAATGCAGGCACATTTCATATCCTCACTAATGAGAATCAGTGTACATACAGTGTATTTCCCCCGCTGATCACATTATACCAGTAGAGGGCGTGCCAGATCAATTTCACCACTGCAGGTGTTTTATTATGACGGAGACTTGCAGCAACACAATAACTTATAATATACATAAAAATATAAATATTGATAGGCTTAGTTTAAGGGGTAGTATAACAATTGCTTAAATAACACTAAGGTATGACCTGAGGTTTCTTGCAAAAACTCGTAGTGTTCAATATTACAATACTATAAAATTACCTATGCAAGAAGGCTATTTTTGACCTCGGGAATTCCTGTTTCCTCATTACACAGATGTAGAAAAGCTTCCTGTATCCTAAAAACATCCGCTGACTAAATCTCTCTCTCTCTCTCTCTCTCTCTCTCTCTCTCTCTCTCTCTTAATGGTCTCATAAATAAATATATGTTGTGAAACTATGAAATGTAACATTTTGAAAGAATATTGAAAATTGTGATGCAACTAAAAATAAAGTCTAAGTGTAGGCCTATTTCATGAACGTGTAACTTAACAAGCCAGTAACGTTATATCATCTAGTCCATGACAGAAAAACTGCCCCCCCCCCCACCCCCAGTTCCTGTTCATTGTTCCCTTAACACCATTTCCTCTGGGAAAATTTCAGCCTTGGGACTGGGAACTGGACAACGATAATTACTGGAAACCCTAATGGGGGCAGGGAATGTGCTGGCTGTAAATGGTCCTTTCTTTTGGTCTGATTGGGTTGGTCCACTCCCCTTGTTGCTCCTTCATTGGCCCAAGCCAACATCAATCTGTTGATTTCCAGGTCGCCCTCAAGTTTGAAACTTTTTTTTTTTTTTTACGAAGAGGAGGAATCGAGTTACAACTAACTCTTGTAACCGATCCCACAGCAGCCGAGAGAAGAAAACACTCTTTCAATAATTTACACATCTGTGCCCGATACACGGTTACAGAACAAAAAGGAGCTGCGACGGGAGGACTGTTTTTTTAATAGCGGAGATCCAACAAAACAAGCGAACAAACAAAAACATGCAGTGAAGAAACTTTTTCCCTGCTGCTGCCAGGATGAAGACTTGAGAGATTTTATTCAGATTAACTTGTCATCTTGTCTGCTGACCACTCCTGTGTCCCACTGAGGGGGAGAGAGAGGTGAGTTCATGTCGCTGGCACCGGTGATCTTAACGGTCGAGCAGTTTTTAATGAAACGTCTCATCAACAAACAATCAACGGACACATCTGTTATCAGCGGCCTGTGGTCAAATCACTCCCCAGTTATTATTAGGCCATTAAAGTGTTAACTGTTGTCAACGTAGAGCAGCTTTTTCATGTTCAGCGGACAAAAATGGACTTAATAAGACTCGGTTTTGTTTGCTAGGTCACTTGTCTTTCTTTGACAGGCTGCATTTTTAATACAAAGTTAGCGGAAGTAACGGTCAATCATTTTAGGCATATCATTTAGGACGTGACTCAAATATAGCATCTTGATAATGAAGCTAGCAGCAACTGGCAACAACTTATTATGGTAAACAGGGCTGTTGTAGGCTATAATGGGTAATTATTTTATTAATGAAACTGAGTTATTTAGTTAATGTGGTATGCCTTGGCAATTCATTAGCGGAAACGGTAGTGGTTAGGGTATAGATAGAAACAGAATGCTATTTAGCAACTATCGTGCATACTATTAGAAGATAAAATGAGGACCTGTGTCACTCAGTTCATAAATTAAACAAGAGTTTAATTTATCCATAGAAGCAATCATATGGACGATGAAGATTACTAATCAGGTTTATTAGTTATTGGTAAGTAAAACCATTGCTGAATGGCTAACTGTAACCAATAGTTGGAAAAGTTGATAACTTGTGAGAAGGCATGCCCACTTGCACCAATATCATTTACATTTAAATTTTAGACTTTTGTAAGGGTTTGGACCATGTTAGCTGAATTTTATAAGAAACTCCTCTGTAAATGTTGGAAATGCTTTGGTTGGAATACTTATTGCTCCATTATGTATTGTCAGTGTGTTGTAGAAATTGGATAAATGATAAAACAATCTGTAGATCACCATACAGAGAATATCATGTGGCCACTTGAGACAATATTTTACAAGAACCTTATGTTTTATATTTATGGTGAGTGTACAAAGTCTACACGATATACCACCTCTCAAGAGATTGAGGAAAAGTGGAAGAACAAGAAAAAAAAAAGGATAAAGAAAATGCTCTTATCCCTGCTAGTTGAAACGCCTAATAAGCCTACTGGTAGTTCCAATGTAATCCAGTGCTTATCCAAATCAAGATTGAAAAGGGTGAAGACATATGTTTTGCAAACACTGATATGTTTTGTAGCACATTGCTGTGTTTACATTGTAAAGCTTCTCTCCAGACAAGGCTTGAGTGTGGATGAATAGCTTCACTGTGCAGCCAGGGCTCTGGCAGGTAGCAGCACACATTATCATGCACAGCCTCAACAGACATGTCAAATGAATTATGGCCTCGGATCAGGACTTGGAGTTGCTTCTCTCCTTGCATTAGCTGTATCAGTGGTGAAATGATTTGCGGTTTTCGACCTACTCTGTTTTAGTTGCTGAGGCTTCTGTTGCGTCTTTGTTGTTGGTAACAGATGACAACTGCATGGCCAAAACCACTATCGCAGATCAACTGTAGGACTTTATTCACTCTGTATCAGCCAATATATGTGAAGATACAGGCTAAATAATCTAGAACTGCAATGATTAGTTGATTAATCTATTATTATTATTATTATTAGTAGTAGTAGTAGTAGTAGTAGTAGAAGATTGACAGAAAATTAAACGACGCTTTTGATTATCAATTAATTGTTTGGCATTTCTGCTTGAAAAATGACAAACATTTCCTGGTTTCAGCTTCTTGATTGCAAAGATTTGCAGCTTTTCTCTGTTTTATTTACTTTTACTTTGCATATCTTTGGTTTTTGGACTATTGATTAGATTATTAGCAATTTGAAGGTGTCTCCTTGGGCTCTTGGAAATTGTGATTGGCATTTTTTGGCACACTTTTCTGACATTTTATAGGCTAAAGCAGTGGTTCCCAACCTTTTTAGCATGTGACCCCTTCAAAGGAGGCAATGTCTTCATTGTAAATTGAATATCTTGGGGTTTTGGACTGCTGGCCAGACAAAACAAACAATCTGAAGGCGCCATCTTGAGCTTCTGGGAATCGTGATGGACATTCTTTTTTTTTAAATATTTTCGGACATTTTGTTATATTAAAGATGAATCGGTTAATCAATATGATAATCGATATGGAAAATAATCCTTAGTTACAGCCCTAAACCATGACTGGTTTTAATGAGTATTTGCTTTTCATCATTAATCATAGCTTTGTGCTTCACAACAGCTTTATTATTGTTTCAGCACAATGCGATTCTGAAAGACAAGATATAATAATCATGATATACAATAATTGCCACTCAATAGCAGGATTAAGCAAATGCTACTGAGCGTCATCTATGTATATTTCAGTGTAATTGTATCTGTGCAGATCCCCTCCTCTGAGCGCCTTTTAGAATAGGACAATACAGTCACGTTGCCAGACATCCCCCATGCAGTGTTATTAAGGGCAGAGCTTAAAATTGCAGCAGTAATGCTAGAGACACTGTTGTTCCTGCTGAGGAGAATCCATGGTAACTCAGTGACAAGACAAGAGAGGTGTTTGACCTGCTCTTACTAGGCTGCAAAGTTCAGCTGGGCACACAGGTGGCCTCCAGTTTCCCTGGAAACCCGAAACACATGGAGCATTTGGCCCTGTCTGAAAGAGCAGAGCCACATGACCTGCAAATATCATGGCATTGTTTGAAATGGCGTTATCTGCCAATAGACTGGACTCATTTGAGATCCCACTTGAGTCATCTATTAGTCACAGCCATTTCTCTTATATTGGTCCCCCCACTGTTTTCACCGATCTCCCTCCCTGCTGTTCATAAAGCCAAGCACATTGGTATTTGTCACTCCATTGACATACTGAGTTAACAAATTATGCTCTCCGGGCTTTAAGTGAAGAAAATTAGTCATAATGTGCCCAGCGCTTATGGTGGCCTTTAATTAAAATGCCACAGGCCCAGACATCAGTCATAGCTCAAGCACCAGTTAGCACCTTGGTTATGTCTTGCATTACTTGCAGCGCTGTTAAGATGCTAATTATATTGTAAATAATATATAATTAAAACTTGGACATGGCAGTCAAAGTGAAGTCATGTGAGAGAGGTGACTGGTCTTTTTTATTCTTTATTAATCTTTCTATTTTTTTCACAGATGTGTTATTCCAAATCAGCTCTGTTGTAACCATAAAACAACTATGCACTTGTGAATTTCAATGCTAGAATAAATGTTGTCAGTGAGTGTTGTGTTGGTCCGGCCTCGGGCAGTGCAGCAGCTACTGTATTCCCAGCCTTATTATACATGCGCAACGTTGACTGATGTTCCTAAATTAACGCCGTCAGCTCACAGCCACCATCTCTCACTGTACAGTATGTGCTGGTAGTCCACCCTTTATCCCTGTCCCACATCTCTGCCCCAACCTGTTGCACCGTAGCAGACTCCTCTTACCCTCCGGCCTATTTTAGTCCAAATCGGCAGGCTGAATTATTAATCCCTGATCCATTATATGCCGATGTGTTAATTATTAATTGTTCAGCGGGCTCTGGCAGATCTGAGAAAACCGTTAAAAAAGGGTAGGATGGGCCATGGTGTCTGAGCGAAAGGCACTGATTGCCTCCTTTCTCAGCAGATTTGCACAAGTCTTCACAGATGATGACTGTGTGGGAAGATGAGAAAGCGACAGCACATAACCGTCACAGATCTACTTCATCCAAAGCATGCACGTAGCATGTTCACATATGTGCCTTGCATGTGTTTTGGATGCAATTATGGGTCTCATGTCAAAACCACTGAACTAGACAAGTGTATGTACAAAGAGACCGTTACGCATACACACACGCCTGTCATATACAATTGTTAACACACACATATTGTTCCCAGCACCGGCTCTCTTATTAGCAGTCAGCACGTCCTCTGTTGTGCAACATCTCAAGAGAAGAGCGAGACAAACACTACAAAACTTGATGAAAGATGAAATTGCAGCGTTCACTAGTCCTGAAATTCTGCTGTTGATTCCCTAACAGTGGAGTGGTTGCAGTAGCTCATTTGAGTGGTTACTTGTC
Source organism: Maccullochella peelii (assembly GCA_002120245.1). Taxonomy (NCBI): domain Eukaryota; kingdom Metazoa; phylum Chordata; class Actinopteri; order Centrarchiformes; family Percichthyidae; genus Maccullochella; species Maccullochella peelii. The sequence continues at coordinate 173,347 of LKNJ01000354.1, read as the reverse complement.
CTCTCTGAACACAAAGCACGGATGTACCTTATATAACAACCAGGATTGTCTATTGTTTCTCAAAGAGGAGACGGATTATATCATACAGCTGGGGAGAATCTGTGGAGGAAATGTTTTTTTCTCATTTAAGATTTCCCGATAAGAATTTATTCTAATGACATCCGTAATGCCTTTCGGTCATGATCAAAAAGGTTTTTTTCAAACTTTCTCTCAGGGGTCCACAGTTTAGTTTTTTTTGTGCTGTGTGGTGAGGCTTTTAGTCAAACTGGCATTTGGAAAGATAGGGTTGTGGTCCTGTAGGCTCCCTCTATTCACACAAGTTGGCTGTTTTTTATTTACCTTTTACTCGTGGGAGTTCTACCAAAAACCAACAAAGCAAATACAATATGTTCCGAGTGTGTACACAATACAACATCTTCCAATCCAGTTCAACAGCCCTGCAATAAATACTACCTTCATGATGCTTATCGTGTTTAGTTTTTGTTGGCACTGTGCCAAAGAGGTGTTGGAGGTGGAGGTGAGAGGAGAGGTGTGATGGTGAACTGAATATCTTTTGGTTTTGGACCATTGGTCCGATAAAATAAACAAATGAACAATAACGGGCTCTGGGAAATTATGTTAATTATTAATTATTATATTTTCTGACATTTTGTAGACCAAAGGATTATTTGAGAAAATACTATCAATAACTGTTCCTGACAGTGTCTCACAAAAGTGAACCTATAAGCTTCACAAAGGTAGTTTTTGTTCAGGATTGCATTAAAGTCTGCAGATGTTGCTGTTATTGTTTCCATACAGGTCCATTTCTTGTAGGTACTCTTCGAACTGTGCATTTAATTGATTTAGAACCGGGGTGATTGTTAATTAATGGATTAGTCAATTAACAAAATTAATTGGCAACAATTTTGATAATTGATTAATTGTTAAAGTAATTTTTTAAAGCAAAAATGCCAAAATAATCACAGTTTCTAACTTTACAAATGTGAATATTTTCCTGTTTTCATAGTTTTATATAATACTGAAATTAATATCTGGGTTTTGGACTGTTGGTCATCTTAGGCTTCGGGAGATTATGATGGACATTTTTCACTATTTTCTGACATTTTATAGACCAAACAATTAAGCGATTAATTGAGAAAATAATCAGCAGATTAATCGATAATAAAAATAACTGTTGGCTGCAGCCCTAAATGTAATGAATTGTTTGCACTAATCATAGTATTATTTGTTTAGTTTTTGACCAGATTTTAAGCTTTTCAAATATTCTATTTATGCTATTTAGCATTTTCTGGATAATTGACAGCAGCAGGAGAGAGGAGGCGGGGAGAGGGAACAGGGGGAAGGACATAGGGTAAAGGTCATCAGCTGGACTCAAACTGGGGATGTTTCAGTTACGTGGTGTGTGTCTCTGGGTCACTGATATTTATGCTTTTAAAATGTGAAGGACTAAAATCAAGAAAAGAATCGTGTTTTTCATACACCTGGAAAATATTAAGTGTCTGAATGTTGACATATTATGTTGAGTGCACAGCGGAGTGAAGGTGTCTGTCAATAATCAGAGGTAACTATTGACACGCATGATGTTGAGGGCAGATTATATGTATGTTCAGAAAGTAGAGAGCAGTAAATCCCAACAAATACATAGCTGTTCTCAGTAATCTTCTCCATCCTACAGCAGTGAAGATTACTCTTCTGATGGAGTCGTCTCTGTCAGGGTCACAGTGCCCCAATCCATGTGACTACTGATCCCTGACGAATATGATAGTCGTGACATTTTCTGCTGCCATCAACCAATCACTTGTAAAATGAAGTGTCATGGAAAGTTCTATAATCTCTGCCAAAGCCTTTTTAGCAACTTGTGGTGGCCAAGCACTGTAGAAACACATTCTTTATTCTTTATGCTGGCTGTTATCAGTCTCCACCAAGCCGTCTAGATTGGCAGCAGGTATTAGAATGGTGATATTTTGGGTGCTGTGGCCTCTTCTTCCTCATGAAGCATGATGGCATTGCTTAGAGTGGGCGGAAGCTACAGGTGTATCTAATTCCTGGCTCTTTCTCACTTGTCACACCTCAGCTTTAGTTGGACTGACAAGTCTATGCAGAGGCTGCATCCTAGATCCCGCTCAATGTCCCCCTTTGGAAAACTAATGCCACGCTCACATCATGTTGGATTTACTCTAAATATGAGCACCCAAAGAAATATTCACATCAAGTAGCTTGTGTGGAATTTCTATGTAGTAAAAAGAAGCTCTCCTTTTTTGGTTTTCATGAATTGGTAAGTCAACACAGGCGACAGCTAGTTCACAAATTTCAGATGTCACAATTAACGTTAAATAGAGATGATACAATTAATGGGTTAACTAATTAGTCGGTCAACATAATAACATTATTATTTATCAAGGAAAAAAGCCAACCATTCCCTCTTTCCAGCTTCTCAAATAAGAATTTTTCAGCTTTTCTCTGTTTTTAATATTGCAATTTGCATATCTTTTGGTCTTTGTCAAATTAAAATTTTTACCTGCAGATAGCTCTAGATAATTAGTCAGAAGATCACAGAAGTAATTACTTCATCCTGAGGGGAAAGTTTATGGCAGCCCATCCAATAGTTGTTGTAGACATTTCAGTCTGAACCAAGTGGTGGACTGACCCACCGACAGACCGCCATTGCCATCAGACTAATTGATAATGAAAATAATGATAACCCCAATATTAAAATTTGTAATAAACTGTAATAGTTTTCATTATTATACAGTTAATTCCTGGAAAGTCAAATAAGTTGCACAGTGCTTCAAAGTTGTTGCAACAAGATGTAGAAGTCATTTTATACAGCCTGTATTCACTTCATCACTCTCAAAGGTCTCCACAGCGGCCGCATTGTGAAAACGACAGCCCGTAGGAGTTGTCATCCCACTTACTCCCCTTTCCCCAGATTAATTGGGTAAAGCTTTTCGCTCTTTTGTGTCCCCAATGCAGAAATCAGCTTTACCTGCCCTGAAACGCAAAGAGGCAAAGCAAATGAAACCCAGATAATAAAGGGCCTATCCAGCTTTGCCTGACCCCCGCTTCAGTAATCCTCCAAGGACTAGAGGGGACAGTTATTTCCTCGTCATCACAGCTTCTTTTGCCTCGATCCCTCAGTCATGCTGTCACACAGGGTTGACAGGGCTGCCGCCGTCTACACCTTCAGACCGGTGTGAGAGTCCCTGGGTACATTACCAAGACTCCCTCACGGTCACAAGACATCCATCTTTATGCTGTGTAGGGTCCGGTTTCATTTCCATGAGTCATGTTTGCTCAGCTTTTGCCTACATGTCTTTGTGAGGGAATGTATGCTGGGCTTGTTCTACGCGAGTTGATGATTTTGTAGCTTGTTTAACTGCCGTAATTATGCTGAGGAGCTATTTGGCTGCTGCAATTTGGCTGCTGCAATCTGTCTTTGTTTTTCATTTCATCTTCAGCTGCTCAGCAAACCTGACCTATCAGAAATTTGTGCAGATGTTTGTTTGTGTGATTTCTGCGTGCAGTGATGGCTGTGGCTTGTATATATTTTGCAACAGCACTCAGTAGTTTCTGGCTGCTGTCATGTCTTGTTCTGCCTTAAATCTGTTAAAGTTTTGCCTCTATAAATACCACGGCAACGCTGTGTCAAGGTTGGCCAGGCTGTCCCTGGGCACTGGACTTCATGGGCCATTTAGATTTGGCACTAACCAGTCTCATGCTGCAAAGTCACCAAAAAAAAACAAAAACAAAGATTCCTTGATCGAAAACCTTTTCATCACTCCGAGCACCTGTTCCCTGAGGACCTTTTTTCATGAAGCCTTTAGTTTTCTCGTCTTGGGGAAATGGGGTGGGGGGGAGTGAGGGGNGGGGGTTTGAGTGAAACCTCACACAGAGGTTTTGAGTGAAACCTCACACAGACAATCCTAAGTGCCACCACGTTAAAGCTTTTGTATTCATGGGTGTGAAAGACAAACACTCCTCCCTCTCTCATTCTTTTCCCTCCTCCTCCTCCCTTTCTGTTGTTCATCGAGCAGGCTATGCAGAGTTGACAGCAATGATGGCTCCTGTCCCAGACGAGTGGAATTTAATGAGCACTATGAAATCGCCCTCCAATCTGAGAAAGAGGTTGCTTTTTGTTAATGTGCCCATTATCCATTTGCACGTCTCTAAACTCGTATACATCCATCAGCAAGGGTGCAGAGAGGGAGGTAAATGAAGACTTACTCTAAGTGTTGAGATAAGCGGTTGTCCTCTTGAGGCCGACCGTTGTGATTAGAGGGTGACAGCAGGAGTAAGTGATTTTTGTCGCCACTCAAATAGAAATAAAGATCTCATGTTCTGGTTGGGTTTTTTTTTGGTTGTTTTGTTTTTCAGTCTGATCATTAGTGTCTTTCTCCTTGTTATCCATTTCACACACGTTGCATCAGGGCAGGATTTTCTGTAACAAGTGCAGCTTGGCAAGTTTAGAGTTACAATCACGGTGAAGCGGTCGATGGGGATCTGCCAGTGATCCTTGAATCAGCACAGCAAGAGGCCCGATTAAACATCCAGCACCTGCAAAGAGAGAGGGAGTAAAACTAGATCCAGCATGAGACAGTATATAAATTACCTCTCATTCAACACCTATATTTCCCCGATGTTTCAGGATTGATATATATGATATATACTGTATATATAACACCCCTCCACCCTTTTTCTCTCCATCTCTCTGCCTCTTGTGTTTGCTCTCCCTCTCCTCGTGTGTCTCTTCCCTGGGAAGCATCCTGCTGACACTCTCTCCAAGGAGTCTTATTGATATTCTTGGAGAGGCATTGCAGAGAGAGCGAGAGAAAGAGAGAGGAATGAAAGTCACACACTGTAGCAGCAGACGCACTGCCTTCTAGTACCAACAACAGTAAAATCACAAGTCACCCAGCAGGGATATGTCACCGTTCATTTTGTCTGCTGCGCTAATAAAACCTCTCCTGCTTTGGCTTTTTATTATTCTCTAGCACGTGGAAAGGCAATTTGCCAATCATACAGATTTTCAGTTAAGCTTTAGGGGATACTGTCATGTGTGAGGGATACTGATGAAACCCATATTGTGATGTGACATGTCAGTGAGAGGGAGACATATCAAGGAAATAAGATCTCACTGTGGAGCCTGTTTTTATATTTAGTTTTTCCCCTGAGGTGTGTAAAGTGTTACACACCTCAAACTTATTTGCATGAGGATTTCCTTGATTCCTTAGATGCAATGCAATGGGGTTAGGGATTGTTCAGCACTGATTTTGCACAGATACCAAAATGACTTTGAGGAATATAAGCATGTTTTGTCTGTAGAGCTGAAAAGATTAGTTGATTGACCAAACTTCTCAAATGTCAATTGTAGCCTCAGAATAACTTTGCTTAAATAAATAAAATACTGTCTAAAATTGGCAAAACAATTTTTATTTTAATTAAAAAAAGAAGAGCATTAATTAGTACTTGACAGTTTTCAATACCTGGTGTGACAAACACATGTGGAGGTGGTGGTGAAAGCCTTTCACTGAGTCACCCTGTTTTGGCACACAAACACACACACACACACACACACACACACACACAGTGTCATACATAAATCAAGCAACACACGTGCATTGATTGAGTTGGCACTGTCCGTCTCCTGCTCACTTTCACACACATGCACACCTTGTTCTCCGAATGCATTCAGCAGATGAGACCAGTGAGTCCAGATTACATTGTCTGCTTTGTGTGGTCGTGCTGTAAATGACTTTACTCCTGCAAGCGTAATGACACATTCTTGTCTAACTACCTTGTAGACTCCGAGCCAGAGGGTTGCTGGGACTAATTTGACAGCTGCCACGGCTCATTATCTGATAAAGGGGACAGTTCTTGGCCCTGCAGTTTAAACGTTATTAGTGTAGATGTTATTTGCAATAACCTCGCACATTGCAGGCTGTCAGTGTGTTATGTTTGGACTTTTTTGCTTTTGAGTTGAGACGGTCTGAGCTACTATCTAAGAAGCGTTTCCTCTCTGTTCATTTCTAGTTTCATATCACCTGTAAAAAAAACCAGGCAACAAGTATGTTTTCAGTCATCATTTGAAAAAGGAAAGGGAATATGTCCACTGTCATTACATGCATAACCATTTAACTTCCTGTTTTTCTCTGTTTCTCTGTCTCATCTTGACCCAGACTTGACCATGGACTCCTTCAGCACCAAGAGCTTAGCCCTGCAGGCCCAGAAGAAGCTGATGAGCAAGATGGCCACCAAGAGCATGGCCAACCTCTTCATCGACGACACCAGCAGCGAAGTGCTAGACGAGCTGTACCGCGTCACCAAGGAGTACACCCGCAACCGCAAAGAGTCCCAGAAGATCATCAAGAACTTGATCAAGATGGTGGTGAAGCTGGGGGTGCTCTACAGAAACAACCAGTTCAACAGCGAGGAGCTGATCCTGGTGGAGAACTTCAGGTAGGCAGCAAGAGTCATTAAAGGTATAGTTTGGGGAAATACACTCATTTGCTTTCTTTCTGAGAGTTCGATGAGAAGATCTATACCACTCTCATGCCTGTGCGTTAAGTACAAAGCAAGAGCCAGGAGGTGATCAACTTAATCAAGCCTAGTTCTGTCCAAAGTTCAAAAATACACCTACAAACACTAAAGCTTATCTTGTTTGTTTAATCTGTACACAAACAGTAAAATTTATAATTTGTGGTTTTAGAGGAAGTTACATGCTGGAACGATTGCTTGATGAATAGCAGTTTATCAATCAGTTTATCAAGTTTGGGAAATCACTGCGCCCAGCTGTTGTTTACCAAGAAATAGTTAAAGCATCTGACACCCTGCAAAACCATGAATTGCGCGCCAAATTGTTACAGACTACAAATACAAGCAACTAAGTGGGGAAAAAATGTCAGTTCACGTCAGCCTTCGAGTTAATTTGGAGATGGCGGGAATTTCTGGCAGCGACGATTTCTCCCATTTGGTGAAAAGAACTATGGAAGTGTCAACAAACCAAAACCAAACCATTTCCTGTTCTTCCCATTCTGCCGATGTGTGAATGCAACATATTTGTTAATTAGTCAGGTTTAGAGGTGTCAGTAGGCATATTATGGAACTTTAGAAAGAGCTAGGTGTTTCCTCAGGCTTCCAGTCTTTATGCTTAGCTAGGCTAATTGCCTCCTGGCTCTTGCTCTGTATTTGACACACAGACATGAGGGAAATTTCAATCTTGAAGGAAAAAAAAAGAGAGCAAATAAACGTATTTCCCAAAATGTTTAAATAAAAAGCTTTTGTCACATCCTACCATGAGTTAAATATTATTGTATTGTGTATCAGAAGGTGACAAACCTTGAGAAACAACAAGGAGCTGGTCCTGGTTGAGAGTTTCAAGTAGGGAGAACTGCAGTTCAAGTACATTTTTGTGTGCTGATGGAAGCAAATTAAGGAAATTGACTTTTACATCAGTTTTATATATTTTCCACAAAAATAGTACAACTCAGCTTGGAGGCATGTGAAGCTGACATAAGTGCACAGTATGGAGAATGGTGATTATATTAGCATGGAGATGCATCGCTGCGAAGGACAATACTATAACTGATATAGGGGGGTTGTGAAACTTTTCTAAAGAAAATCACACGACAGCAGTTTCTATTTTTACTTCCTTCTGCTGCTCCAGTCAGAATTAGAAACTGACAGCCTCTCCCCGCTCTTCTCGTCTCACAGGAAGAAAGTCCACACTCTGGCCATGACGGCGGTCAGTTTCCACCAGATCGAGTTCACCTTTGACCGCCGCGTCATGAGCGCCATTTTGAATGATTGCCGTGAACTGCTGCACCAGGCCATCAAACGTCACCTGACAGCCAAGAGCCACTCGCGAGTCAACCACGTGTTCAATCACTTTGCCGACTGTGACTTCCTGGCGGCTCTCTACGGGCCCTCGGAGGTTTATCGTGCTCACCTGCAGAGGATCTGTAACGGGGTCAACAAGATGCTCGATGAGGGGAACCTCTGACCTCTGCCGGCCTCGTCATCAGGCGCCTTTACCTCTAGTCACTCCTTATGTACCACATTGCAGATTTCTTTTTTTTTTTTTAAGGTGACAGTCATGAACATTTTTATTTTTCATTTGTTGCTCTATGTTTGTGTGTGCCTTTCAGCCATTACTGTAGCACTCAAACTCTCCTGGCTAGTCCAAAGTCTGTTTCTTCTCCAGCCTGACTTTTTGTTATTCCACAGTAAACAAAACCCAGCAGATGTTTTTTCAAAATGAATGTAAAACTTCATGCTCTTATCAGTATATTCAGGGGTAGGAGCCTTGACAACTGTGCCTTGAAAAAAACTTATTTTTATCTTCATTCCAAGGGCGCACTATTCTTGCTCTCTTACTTAATCAAAAAGACATGAATCCAGGCACAGGCCTTCAGTTATATCTCCGTAAGGTGCTTTTAATGGACGAAAATGGTTTGGGGAGCACCAGGAAAGGAAAGAAAGTGAATTTCCATCTTTTCCAAATACCCAAGGACATAAAGAAGTGATTTCTTTTGTTTGTTTGTTTTTCTAAAAGTAGTATTGCACTCAATCCTGAAAAAGCGCTGTACTGTACTTTCCTGCAGTAATGAAACCATGTGAAGCACGGCAGTTTGAGTAATCCTGCTTAGTCTGCATTTTACAGCTCTCACCATCATGCACTGAAGTCCACTTTGTAGAGGGGCCAGGCTTTTGTTTAGAAGGCACCCATAAACCCAGTTTTGCTTTTAATAGTCTGGTTTACAGCCACCACAACAAAGATGAAGTATTGGGTCATAGGGGGACCATAAACATGAAGGAATTTGATTGTGCTGTGTATTGTTGATTGTCTCTGCGCTGACTCGAATGTCTCGCAGGCTGAACGCTCTTCTGCTCAAACAAGCGTCAACTTTTTTTGTCCATAAATGTCATAATCACAGCAGGGGAGCGGCACGATGTGGCAGCAGGTGCAAAGGTTGCTCTGGCATTTTGTCAGAGGGGAATAAAGCGCGAGCACAGTCAAACTACTCGTCATAATAGATATTGGAGCCCAGGGTCAGCCATGTTTCAGATTTATCGGCGTTGCCTCAGGTTTATCCAAAAAGCACTGAAACCTCGGTTCGAAATTTTGACAGATCTTAACTAAAAAGACTCCCCATGAGCAGTCAGATGGACGAAAACTGCAGCGCCATGTGTCTATGAAAAGGACTAGGCAGGGTATAGAGATTAGAGACAAATACAGTACCTGATTGTACTCTCTCTCTGCAATTATAGCTCGCCACTCTGGGGTGGTATAATGGCCTGTCGCCTGCCTCTGTCAAGCAGCCACTCCATTTCACCACACAGCAACCTCATGTAATGTGATGGAGATAATCTCTGTTTGCGCAATGCAAGTACTTTAGCGGAGTGAAAGACGTTTGTTGTGTTTCTTCCTTATAAAGCAGCATATGAATAGTTACTACTATCCCTCTCGAACCTCACATAATGGCTGTCTTTCCTTTTTGTCTATGGCTTTTTGTATCACTGACTGAACCTGTCTGGGAGATTGTTTTGTGCTGCGGCCTCATTTTGTATTCTGAGTGAGTGTGTGTGAGTTTGTGTGTGTACCTGTGAGAGAATTGGAAATTGAGCCGTGTAATAAGCGCTGTGCTTTTCCAGATAGGATTGCTGAAACTTTAACTTCATCCACAGCAGCTCTGCCAAAGAAAAGAAGACTGATGTTACTCAAAATGCAGTCTTTCTCCAGAGGAACATTTCAGACAAAACAGTATGCACTTGATAATTATAACCCAGCTTATGGTGTTAATGAAGACAAAGGTGGTGGTGGATGTTGTGGTTTCAGCCCTTTTTTTTTTTTTTTCACCTTTTTAATTTTTAGATGACTTCCCTGAGTAGATTCTGACTGCATCATTTTGGGAGGCTTTGAAGTGAATCCTTTTTCCTAAGTCCCCAAAAACAGTTGACTTTAATTGTCTTTGGATGCCATTTTCTTCAATCCCTTCACATCTCAGGATTAGTTTAAATCTCCCGAGGTTTAAAATCCATGACATACTAAGTAGAAATCCCCAGGAACCTCTGCAACAGCCCCACTTGTTTTACTAAAGGCCTTTTTAAATTAAGTGTACTTATCATGTTGCATTTTTACTATTGTGAATCACGAACTTTTTATTTTCACTCATGTACATATGACTGTTTTTGTGTCTCTGTATTGTATCCAGGCACAACAAATATAATACAATTTACTTTTTTTAAAAGAATACATTTCTTGTCTTTTTTTTTTTTTCCTCAATCAAGCACAGAGTCTTCTTATTCGTATGCTGGATGTTGGAATTCTCTGGCCAGATCAGGGGGGGGGTAATCTGGATTTAATCGGCCAAATCCCTTCATCCTGCTTCCGGCGTTGTTAGGAAGCCATGAAGGCAAACACAAACCCATCTGACTGACAAAAAATTCCAGTTTGGGTCATTTTTTTCCCACTTCCTGCAGGCCCACACCACGTTCAAAGGCAGTACAGGAAGTGAGTAAGATGGAAAGACTTCCTGCTTCTGTTTTTAGAAACTTAAACATTCAACTCAGCTTCAGTTTAATTTCAAGCGTAGCATGAGTAACACTCATGTGAATTCAGTTTGAGTTTAATCTGTCATTGACTTGACTACTTCTCAGACTTTGGAATGATAATGTGGCCTGTAGCACGTCTGCAGAGCCTCCCTGCAGCATACTAATGGTCATTATCTCAACATGCTGCTTTTTGTGTGTGTGTGAATGCACACTTGAGTTCAGAGAGTTATGACCAAAGCCACGTCTCATCGAACTCTGCGTATGTACTTCTTCCCCTTCTTATTTGACATAACTGCGATGTCAAATAAAGCAAAAACATCCAGACATCAACTTCAATGATTCATTTCTGCCCGTCTTCTATTTTAGGGCAGTTGTGTAAGAGGTAAAAGAAGAATAAAAGAAGTGGGAAATAAAAAGTTGAGGAGAATTTTAGTTTGCTTATTTTTCCTCTTTCCAGTGTGTGTGTCTCGCTCAAACACTTTCTGAAAATTAAAATTTGAAAATGACAGTCACGACGTGATTATCAGCGGATATGACTGAGGGCTCTTAATACATTTTGGTGAAGCTAGCTTCCACTGGGGCATAATTATCATTTCTACATAATGAAGTGACTACAAAGGAGCTGTCCTGCATCCTAAGAAGGAGAGAGCTGAAAAAGGGACCCATTACTCTTTCCACTCGTGTTCAAGCACAGATTAGTGAGTTATGATTTGTGGTACAGACTTCCAACCTGAACTAAACAAAGTTGCCCTGAGCTGCTGCAGCAACGTACTTTTCTCTAGGATCAAATATTACAAAGGAATGATTCTCTTGCTTGGCTGTGCACACATACAACCCTGTTAGGAAGGACAAACCGAGCCGGATTATCGTGGTCCATCCCTGCAAGGATACAGGCAGCTGGTTTTGGCATGACACTGCAAAGTCTGGCTGGCTGTTAATACGGGCGCAAACACCCTAATGTTTGAGTTCTGGGTGGTGCAACAAAACAAACCACAGGGCATTGTGTTCAAACAGCAGGCAATGCTCTGCACTCGTACAACATCACACAGTCATATTTCTAGATTTTCTTTCATCATCAGTGCCATCGAAAATGCCTATTAGGCCAAATTAGTGAAAAAGGACTGGGATTGCAGTCAAAAGATGAGTGGCACTAAAGAAGAAAATGATTCAGCTAGTTCAATGATGACAGCTTTATTGTATTTTTTACAAAACCAGCAGAGAAATATGTATTGGTTGATTTATGCTGCAGCATAAATTAGAAGCAGGTTTATATCCTCGGCAGCAGATAACAAGTGACTTATTGTGTGAATATAACGGAGGTTACCTAATACCTACAGTATGTAAAACATTTTGTCACATTTTGATTTAGTCATCCCATTGTCTGTTTTTGTTGCTCATTTCTATGGAAATGTGTGTCGAGGCCAACATCCCAATCTAACAGCTACGTCCATACTTTCTAAATCTTATTACAGTGTGTGCAGAGCGTTAAAGGAGAAGCCTCTTTCACACCAGGCCTTTGCTGACCTTTCAAGCACTTCCACATTTTTCCTCAACACCAATCTCATGTAGGTTAGCTGGCAGAGCAGAGCAGAGTGAGTGCTGCTTATTATGTATTACTTTGCTTTTGTAGTCCCTCCACATCGTTACTCATCCAGTATGCTTAAAGGTGCTCTCCCCTCTGGCAAGCACAGCTATGACAGTCAGCTTGGAAGTTAGAAGTCTTTCAAAACTCTTTTTCCCCCTGTCTTCCTCCCCTTTTCTCTGTCTCTCTTTTGCTCTTTCTTGGTGTCCCCACGTCTCTCTCTTCCTCTCTCGCTCGAGTCCTCAGAGAGCACCTGACTGACGTGTTGTTCAAGGATGAAAAGCACGGCGGAGGGGAATCCAAAAGCAAACAACACAAAAATATACATGAGAGGACGTGAAAGACACTGCTGTACACACACACACACGCACACAGAACTCAGTGCTGAAGCCCTGAGGATTATCACCAGTGCGACACTGGACACTTCAGGGAAGACAGCATCTGCTCACTTCTATATTTAATACCGAAAAAAAGAACACTGTGTTCTCAGGAAACTTCTCATTTTCACTTTGTGTAGATACAGAGCCAAATACAGTGGTGCCAACACATATAATCCTCTCCAAACTACACATTTCTGCTGTCCAGGTGGCTATAGAAAGTTATAGAAAGTGCCTAAACGCATTCACACTGTGACTAAAAGGAAATTTTGACAGACATGGGGCCTCTCAAAGCACTGCTTTAACACCTATCTTTTCCACCAAGTTATGTAAGGTCTTCAGCGGTGTGTGCTCTCTCTCTCTCTCTGTCTGTCTCTGCTCGAAAGAAATTCAACCAGCAAACTGTATCTGCAGTGGCAGTAAAGTTCAGCACACACACACACATGCTTGCAGCTGAAGTGTCCCAGCACACACGCTCTGCTGCGTCTTGATGGGCAGTCGGCTTGTTACAGGACTCAAAACAAGCGAGGGAGCGCTACAGGAGGCAGTGGACAAGGTTACAAGGAGGCCATATGCTCTGTCTGTCTTCCCTCTACTCCCAACTGCTCCATTGATATTGAAAGCTACATGATGGTGACAAAAAGGCCTCCTGTTTGAGAAGAAGAGGACATGTTGGAAACGCTGCATCAAACTGAGGAAAGGAGAATTTTTCCCAGCTAGACACAGTTTCTGTCTGTTGTTGTCCTTCATTCACTCACACACATATTCAGCACATTAATATAATGGATGGAGTAACCGTACTCAAGAGGCTGCCCAGCCAGACAGCAACTGTGAAAGCAACTGTGACAGCTACTTATTATTCCACATTGACTTTAAATCGGCAATAATTATTATGCAGTGTTTCCCTGCCATGTTACTTATGGACCTCACAAAGTGGGTGGCTGATTGGAGGGAAAGACTTTTAAGAGACATGAATTCAAGGTCTTTAACACAAACACACACAAAACAGAAACACATTCAGGGAAGGTTATTTTTTCAAATGTAATCAATCAGATAGTAACAGTTGCCACCTGGAAAGTGCCACCTTACTGGGAGGTTATTACAATGTGTAATGTTTAAGTTTTCTTTCAGTCTGACTACTTTGCTTCCAAATTGTACTAAAAATGAATGAGGAACATTTCATCACTGTCCTGTGTAAAAACATGTATCTCCAAAGCGTCGACTTTTCGTGAGCTGAGAAAAACAAACCTATTTTTAGTTTTGTGACAAGTCTTTTTCTAGTCAGTCAATAGGGTGTTTAAATGGGTCCGATGGGTATATTTAGCTTAAGAAATAGGAGAATTTTATCAACCCATGTAGTAACGCTTAATCTTTCAGTTTATGTAAAAAAATCCGGAATCACCAACTTTGGAGATACGTGGTTTTCACTGGATGGCGACCTACATCATCTTGAACAATAAGATTTGCACAGTGAATAGTGAATAAACCAGAGACAACTCTGTTGAGTTTAGCTTTAATTTAGTCTTTTTATGTGTGTTTATGTGTGTGTTGTGTGTCTGCATCTATCTTTGAATCTTATTTATTTTTTATGATTCTGTGATAACATTATTACTTTTGCATGAGACTGTGCTCTTCAAATAAACTTGAACTTGAATGATTAACCATTATTTCAAAGTGAAATTCACTTTGAAATTCTCATTATGCGAAACCTTTTAAACACTGACTTGAACTCACATATAGATATACACTCAAAGTTAAATCTTTAAGTGAAAAAGCAACCCCACCACAGCACAGAAATAGACTTTGGTTGTGTGCACCAGCATGTCGTGAGGAACAATCCTCTAAAGGATTAATAGTGGCTGCTCTATTACTTCCACTCTTTATTTTATTTTTTTTATCCAGAGTAGTGGTCATTACTGGCTGACAGCAGTCTGTCGACATGTAGGCAGGAATCTTCTTAGCCTGCAGATTACACCAAGCCTGTGTCTGTTTTCTCTCCCCACACACATACCTGTATAGTAAAATATGTCAGTGAATGAAGTCATATTTTAACAGGGCACTACCAGAGGAATAGATTGCCATGCTGACTAACAGCATGACAGATGCTTTGAGTGTCTCACTGCTGAGTGACAGCAAACTGTCAGGGCTTTTGTGTGGCTGTGCTGCCGTCTTTTCATTTCAGATGCTGCCAGAGAGGGAGGGACCCATCTATGCAGCCGCAGTTGAGTGAAAAAGCACCTAGGAGGCATGTCAGACACAAGAAATCTAATCCAGACAGCCAAGAATTGGAATTTGAATGAGAAACCCGAAAATAGCAGCTGTCTCTGCATAATTGGAACAAATGGAAGTTGGATATGCGGCAGAAAATAAAACAAGAAAACAACTGGGATGTAACGGGACACTATTTGCTGACAGTTACAATAATCCAGGGAGAGCTGTGCCACAGACAGGCTGTTGTTTGTAGCCAGGCAGCTTATAGTTTCTGTCAAACTGGTACTGATCTCTGATCTTGTAGGTCTCAATTATGTGCCCCCCTTCTCTTCCTCCTCCATCCCTTCCTGCTGCCATCCTCCCCTACTCCTTTAAACCCCCTCTGGTATCCTAAGCAGCATTTAATTGTGAAGGGCTGAGCCGTGGAAGGAGTAATCAGATGAGAACAGAGGCAGGGGTAATCACGTGGGTATACACTGGCTAACGGGGGATTAATAACACTAGTTCAGCTGCTCTCCCTGGCAAATGGGAGGTGGGGATGGGGGGAGAAAGAGAGTGACAGAAAGGGGAGGAAAAGAGAGAGTTGCAAAGACAGAGGACGATAAAGGGTTCTCAGATGAGAGTAACAGGGAGAAGAGACAGAAGTGGGGAGAGAAGAAGGAAATAAAGAAAGGGAGTTAGAGCAGTGAGAGGGAGTGGGAGGAAGAATGAGCGAGGATAGGAGGCAGCGCAGCGCAGTGTGGGGGGGGTAGAGAGACGGAGAGAGAGAGAGAGAGAGGTGTAGAGACAGGAAGCCTCCACTGCTACTGAGTCAGTGAGACGCAGGCAGGCAGAGAGGGAAGACGGAGACAGAGAGGCCCTCGGCATCTCGAAGGCCAGGCCAATGAGGGGGTGAGGGGCTCAAGAGCACTACAACGAAGAGGCTAGTGAGAGGAGAAGCAGAAACAGAGGGATAAGAAGAGGGAAAAAGGCAGGGCGATAAAATCTGGAACAGGCTTTAGCAGGAAAAGAGGAGCGAGTGGGTGGGATCTGACATGAGGGAAAAAAGCAGATAAAAGTTTTGGAGACAGAGTACGAGAGGGAGAGGGAAGGGGAAAAGAGACTGAAGATAGTCGGATAGAGTCTATGTTAATGGCAAAGGTAGGAGGAGATTCATGGAAAAAGAGGAGGAAGCTCTCTGTGTCTCAGGAGTCCTCCTCTTCTGCTTCTTCTTCTTTCTGTGAGGCTGCTGGACATCATCCATCACCATGTTCTCTGACAGCAGGGCTCCAGCACCTGGGGAGCAGAAAGGCTTCAAGCCCCACACCCCTCATTTCATCCCCTGGCTGCGCAATAGTCTGAAGCCCCACCACAGCAGTGACCTGGGGCTCAATGGACAGTACAAATCCAGCTCAGAGGCCCGCAACAACCTGACCCCGCTGGAGAAAGCCAAAGGGATCGGGTTCTTCTCCATCCAGGGAAAGGACCGGGCGAAGAAGGGGGAGCTTCGGTGTAATGGCGTGGGGATGGCGAGAATGCTGCCAGTGGTGCTGAGGGGACACCACATCCTGCCAGGGAGTCTGGGGAAGCAGAAGGAGGACAGTCCTGCCAGGTGGAACCAGTCTCCAGAGCTGTACCCTGACCCCAACACGCAGATAAGTCCAGGGGACAGGCCACAGGGTCTGAGCAACAGCTCCACGTCTGCACAGGACAACCACACCTTTGTTAGGAACCACAGCAGCCACCTGAGCCTCCTTCAGTCGCAGAGTGACGGGACTAGCACCTCAGTCAGGAAATATGGGCCACTAGTGAGACCCCCTCCTGCTCCTGCACTGCTCACTGAGGGGCCAAACTGTAAGGTGCCTGTTGTGGTGGGCATGGAGGACAGGAGGGGGAAAGTGTGGGACTATGCCAGCAGTACCACCTACCGCCAGAGAAACCTCCATTCATCCAGCTGGCTGAGCTCAGACACTCAGGGACTAATAGAAAGGCAGCATGGCTTCACCTCCAGCTTCAGCTACATCAAACAACAGAGCAGGAACTCCCAGAGCCAGAGAGACCTGACAGCGCTGAGGGAACCACCTGTGGAGGGTTTCAACGGGCCCCTGAATGGAGTCATCTTCTCTACTGAGGTTCCTCAGAGAGGCCTGGGCTGCACCACAACTCTACGGGGCCCCAGGAAACCTAGACCAAGCTCGGAGCGTATCGCAAACTTTGGCCAGAACCAGACATGGGTCCAATACAGGCCGACCAGTGAAGGGGAGTCACAGAGGAAGGAAGCAGGCTGCAGCACGAAGGTGGTTCGAAACCAGATTAAACGAGTGGTGAACAACCTGGAGCAGGTTCTTACAGCACTGAGGGACGTTCACCAGGAAATGAAAGAGGTAAAGTGTTGGATTTTTGTTGATTCTGCATAACTCACAGAAAGACACAAGAAAACAAAAGCTGTTACCCACGCAATCATCAAATTTCTTTCCTGGACTGACAAGAAAACCAGAAACAAACCAGTCCAGAATAAGAGCACGAGACATTACTGCATCCTCTCACATTGATTTAGACTTTTTCCTCATGCAGGAAATGTTCATGCTAATGCTAAAACACCTTGAGGGCTTATACTCTTACAGATAACAATGCAGGCTGTAAATGCACGTCCTCAGCAGAATTTAACGTACATTAAAAAGTCAGCAGCAGGGTTGCATGAATCCAGCACAAACTATTTCTGCAACTCTCCTCTGTCATCTGTCTCCAAACATATACAGCACTTGTGCTCAATTTATGCGCAACATTTTTATAGATGTGAATGAGACAATAGTTATGCCCCATTTGCATGATGCATTCAGAGGTTGCTGAAATGATGCTGTGTGACATTAGGCAAAGCAGTCGCCTTCCTCTCTGCATCTCCCTTTCTGTCTTTCCTCCTCCAACATCCCCTCTCATCTCTTCCTCCACTCTCCCTCCTTATGGACAGATGCTGCTCCAGGCACAGCTGGATAGCGTCCGACGCTTTTTATAATCCATTTATGTCTGAGTATCTCTGCCTCGTATTTCTCATCCAGTAAAAGTGACACTGAAATCTCATCTCTTGGCATTTGATCTGCATGTACTGGGTCGCAGCTAAACCCGAGGTGGTAACCTCATCATCCAGGCTGCGAGGTTTTCTGTGACAGTATTAATATAACACTGATGAAAGAGCATATAAGCTACACCAAAAGGGGGGAAGGAGGAGGGGGAGCAAGCAGACACTGTGATAGAAAATCCCAAATTTTCACAACAGAGACGACAGATCAAAGGAAGATAAGGCACCAGAGAAGACTTTGGTCACATATTTATTTCAAAGCCCTGTTTTATCATTCTGTTGCATGAGCAGCAACTCCTCAGTTTTATTTAATAATCAATCACCGTTATAAAAAGGAATTGGAGTGAAGCATTTTAGACAGACTACACAAATATTAAAGCAACACTAAAGACCTCTCTCTCATACAGCAGAAGAACAAAAAACAAGCTCACACATGAATATGATAGTGATCTTCTGCTAAGACATTTTGACAGATCAAAAACTGCACTATGACTCAGAACTTCAATCAAAACATCAACCGAGTTAAACTGAAAGAGTTAAAAGAAACTTAAATGACTGAGCTCTGCAACAGCAATCATCAGCACTCTATGGAAGACCTGAGGAGTCAAAAAACATTGTTTTTAATAAACACTCTAGGGAGCAGCAGATGAAAACCAGGGTCCTCTGCTCTTTTATCTCCTCTGATTTCTGACATTAACAACCAGCACCTGCCCACAGTCACTTGATGTGCATATGCGCTGCACTTCAAAGTAATATGAAATGCCTCGCCCAAAAAGCCACAGTATGAAATAAAAAAAGACAAACCAGGTCATTTTGACATCAGCAAGGATGTTGTTGAACACAGAGAACAAAACAATAATTCATCTGTTCCAGTAGGGGCTGAGGATTTATCTGTGCACATAGAGCAGGTGGAGAGATAGGTCAAACATTTTCCCCAGTGTAATTTTCTCCAATCTCTCCTGCCTCCATTATTACACACGTGTGTGTGTGTGTGTGTTTGTTTGTGTGTGTGACTGTACATCTTTGTGCTAAACGTTAATGTGTATATATGCGTGTTGTGCATAAACTCGTGTTACATGCTCTGCACTCATTTAAATATATGCATCTAGACGTGTTTGCCTGTATATGAGATATTATAAAGTGTTTTTGTTTCACTATCCACAGAGAAGTATGAGAAGGGAAACCCAACTAAATTTGGCTTACACATATCCCATAATAGTAATCTCATTCTTTCTAGGCTACATTTGTTGCACTAAGTAGTAGCTTGTGTGACATACTTACAGATTAAAGCTATACATCTGGTGAGAGTCCACATCTGAAAGGCTCCAGATTATAAATGCAGACATGCAAATGCAGAAAAAGTCAAAGTCAAATAACTTTTAATAACACCATTACTATATAGAGGCTACAGTGCTACGATTGGTTCTGTATATTATCAATCATTTTGTTAGAGATGACTCAAATTGGAAGAAAACTTGCATAATAGTGTCGGAGTGTCCTGGTGTAATAGGTCTTTGATTGGCTGATCATGTAAACACTGTGTCCCTCTTTCCCCTCATTCCTGTCACTCATGTACAATCTGCTATTCAAATAAAGGCAAGATCCGACATTTCCAATGATGCAACTCAAAAGAGTCTTTTGTTGAAAGTGCTCCTCGTGATGAATAAACTGATCTTCATATGTAAAATCGGTGGAGAGATCCATCACCATACTGTATGTATTTATCCGTCATTGTGTGTGTTTTCTAGGTGGTGCAGCAGATCGACTATCTAACCTCGTCCATTGATCTGAATGAGGAGGAGCAGCAGAGATCTGAAGGAGGCAACAGTGCCAAGCCTCACAGTGACAGCAGCTCCAGTTCAGGTTCCAGCTCCAGCGAGGTGACCATTGGCAGCACCCATCAGAGGCCCTCAGAGCCTGAAGACCGGCCAGGACCCACAGACCCATCTTGCACCTTCAGGAGAGACCACCATAGCAGGAGCCAATCTCCACCAAATGTGCTGCTGTGCCCGGTAACCTCTGGGTTTTCATCAGAGAGGAGTCGAACTCTTCGGTTCACCTGCAGTCTGGGGTCTTCTCCCAGACAAGGTGGGCCGCTGCATTGCAACAATAATCTCCCTTCATCCAATCCCCATCAACTTCAAAACCGCACCTCACATGACCATACTTTATCTCCCCAAAGAAGCCTCCCTGTTCGGCCTCCCACTCCTGGTCTCTCCCCTCTAACAGTAAACTTCCACCACCCCAACAGCCCTGGTTCTCAGCCTCACTCCCCTGGGCCTTCCTCCTCCATCAGGGTCAGCCCTGTCTCCCCTCCCTCCCCTCTGTCTCCAAAGCCTCACCCACCCCCCACCCTTAGCCCTTCTGTCATCATAGAGAACAAAATCGGGTCTTATCAGACCCCACAAAGTGACCACCCATCTGCTGGTCCACTCTCTCCATCATCGACCCAGCCTCCGTCTGCCAGCTGCCCACCCACCAACTCAGAAACTCAAACTGTGTCCAACAATGACAGAGAGAGGCGAGCATCCTCAGCAGGGCCCGTTCACAGACCTTCACAGGTGTGCACTGCCCCTGCAGCCACAGCTAAACCACCAGCAGCACAAGGCCGCAGAGGTCGCAAGCCTCCACCGTACCCCCACCACAGACCCTCTGAAAACACAAAAAAAGTGAAGGAGCCCCGCAAAGCTCCTCCGTACCCTGAGAAAAGAAGGCTGCTCTCGACCACAGTGTGAGACAATGCAGCAGGAGGGGGCGGCTGATTGAACAGAGCCATATTCACAGCACCAGCCACGAGTCCGCCAGAGTGGACAGTGATTTAAGGCTCGCCAAGTTGAGCTGAAACCAAGTTTCCAAGGTGACAAGACGCAGACACAACTTGGGGTGAGTACAGCAGAACAGCTTGGCTCTGCAGACGTCCTTTTCCCTCTCTCTTTCTATACATACCTCTCGAGCACATTAGCTGAACATACACAGGGCATAATAACATCTGTCTGGGTCACTGCTCTGGTAACAAGAGCCTCTATGCAGATGCTCACTCTGCACCCCAGCTCTCAGACTCCCACAGATTGCACAGTTAAAGGGCAAAGGAGAAGGCCTAATTAGATAGAAATATGAAGAAAATTGAAATTGTTGCAAGATGACAAGAAAAAGTAAGAACTGATTACTTTAGTGCATTTCAACCTATGCAGCCAGACACCGCAGCCAACATGTATCAGCATTGTCAGGGTTAGATAATTGCTGTCAAGAGTCGTGATGGTATAACGAGAGCTCAGCGCAGCTCAAGCTACCTTGGCTCAGCGGTGTGAAAAGCTCACGCGGGGGAGGAGAGGCCAGAGATCTGTGAAGAACTTAGCAAGGCCAGATAAGAAGTGAACAGGACGAGTGGCTCTGAGCTGACTTGGTCACCAGCAGTGCCTGGGTGCTCGTCAGGGGAGACAGGGGGCAGCTGGCCATTCGTTGTACCCTTCACCGGGCCCCTGGTGTTACAAAAATCCCATCTCCTTTGCTGCCTCTGGCTTGACCGACCCGGCCACAATCTCCATCTGTTCCCCTCCAAATGTCAGGAGATGCAAAGAGAGAGAAATAGGGGGCAGGTGTGCGTGAAATAGAGAAAAACAGACACTGTAATGCCAGCCGGACTGATTACATAAATACAGCACAGCAAATCGATGGCTCATTCATTTAGGCCATCTGATGTTGTCTCCTCTGAAATGTTACTTGGTTTATTTCAGTGCCTTCTTGTGACTTTTTTTAAAGAATAAAGCTGGTCTCTTAAAGTCAACAAATCAAATGAAAAGATTAAAAGTGACAACATGTTAGTCCATCTTTCAATACTTAGTGACTTCCCTACCCTGTTTATGGCTCTCAGCACCAAGCCCATTTGTTCGCACTAAAGGAGTAAATCTAAAAAAATGGCCCATAAATATGTAGCTTCATCAAGGCTCAGTCATTTCCTAAAACAGCTGGGAAGTGTAGTTTTTGGCAAATGTTACTCAAACAGGAGGAAAGTGCATTTGTTGGGGACTATTTTCAGTAGCGGATTAATACACTTTTGGTACTCTTGTGAGTATTTACAGCAGCAGGACGGTGTTTGCGGGATTGACTCAAAATAAACTACAGGGCCCATGTTCATTGTAACAAAGGAACAAGTCGTCCAGTGAATTCATTGATGTGTTTTTTCTAACAATGGAGGTCTGTGGCACAGAGAAATTAGCTTAACAGGCTTTGAATGCACATGAAATACTTGTTAGTAGGATCAATTCACTGCTGTTTTTTGTCAATTCATTGTATTTGTTGAAAATATAAAATATCACCAGATTTCCACTTTAACGAGACTACAGAGAGACTACGAGTCTACAGCCACTCCCCCAAGAGACAGCAAGATAAATTTGAGGGGTCGCGAGATGATGAACAGAAAAGGAAAGCAGAAAAAAATTATTTTATGCCACACAAAGCTATGCTTATTTTTTTAGACTTTCAGACACTTAGCTTTTTCATCATAAATTACTTCGTCAGGACTCTTACAAGGAGAAAAAAAAAGTATTTGATTGAACTGGTCACAACTGGTAGACATATAACCAATGACGAGGGGTTGCAAGTAGATATTGCTTTGTTTTAAGGGGTCACAAGCCAAAAAAGTTCAGGAACCATTGTACTACTGGAAAATTCAGCTAATCACCAAAGTTATCACAATGAATTCTGAAAGGATCATGAATGTCTGTACCAAACGTCATGGTAATCCATCCAATAGTTTTTGAGACATTTTACATTTTACTAAAAAATGTGGTTGGTCTGCTGGTGGCACTAAAGTAAAAGAGTCGGTAGGATTCATCCTCTGGGACCATGAATGTTTGTATTCAATTTCATGGCAATACACTGAATTGTTGTTGAGATGTTTCAGTCTGGCCTACAGTGTTGGACTGCCCGACCGACCAACAGTGCCATCCCTGGAGCAACTTTGCTAGCGTGGCTAAAAATGTTTATGATCAAGGCTCTTTAATGCACGCCATCTTAATCTAAGCCAGTGCTTGGCAGCATCAAGTGTATATATTTTCCTGATGGTAGTACTGTACAGGGGAAAAGTTGAAAGTAAATATCTCTACTAGTACCAGATGGTAAACAGTAGTGATATGTGTTTAGGGTTTGGACGACAACATAGAGGCAGCTCTGAGTCTCAGACACAGAGTCAACTGGCAGTAAACAAAGAGCTATTGTGCTACAGAGACTTATTACTCAATGGAACAACCATCTCGAGAACAAAGTGTCAAATTTATTCTCCACGAGTCCACAAAACTGGAAATCATGGAGTCATAAACAGTCACATCTTTGCTATAAGATGCTTTAATCACAAGCAGGAGACTCTGTGGGAGTTTCTTGGCACAGCTTGTCATGATCTTGTTGAAACTCCGCTCTGCCAAAGTGCTACTACACAGTAGATTTTTTCTACATGAAATTCAGGTGTTTTACAGTTTCAGTCATGGCTAGATTTTATATTAAAGCACTGGTAAATTGTATGCTTGCAGTATAAACGTGAAGTCATTTTATCATAGAATTCAAACTCTCTGATGTTAATTTGAGGACAATCACGATTACTATCTCCATAAGCCCACAAAGATCAACGCTTTATACATTCCCATATGTGCCTCTGGATTTAGTAGATCCTCCCTGCAAAGCCTTTCCCCCCTAGAAATTAAGAAGAAACAACGGAAACTCTTTATCTTATGGAAACATTTATCCGAGGACAATATATGTTAATAGAGTACGCTTACAGAATACATTTAGAAGCAATTTTTCTCATAATGCTTATTTTAATATAAAGTTTCACATGAAGTCTCATTTGTGTCCTAAAAAACAGGCTGTTTTCTACTGCATACAAGCGGAGTTTAAAGGAGGAATACATTAGTGCTGGTACTAAAATGAATGTTATTTTGCACAGATATGACTGGGGCATATTAAAAAAAAAAAAACGCTCCCCGCCATGTTCACTGTGGCCCGGCTCTGACAGTGCTCCGAATAGTTAATGCCTCTACGCTGGCACTCAAATTTCTCCTCTCTTTTCATGTTTACCCTTTAACAAGGCTGTGGGAGGTTCAATCAGATTGCAACTGACATAACAAGGCAAAAACATTGACTTATCACCAGAACAGTGACAACATGTCTTTATTGAAACATCCATCACATTTCATCATCAATCAGAACAAAAAGAAAACATGTACAAAATAAGTAATAGCTTGTGTGCTTTCTCTATTCTGGGTTAGCATCTGGACATGTTTTTTTCCTGTTGTGACCCCAGAGGGAGCCTTGACGGTGACAAAGGGACACTTAAACGTCTCTTCTGAGCATTTCCTCCACTCCAGAGGATCACCTCTAGACAGATGAGAGAATCCAAACACAGACCAAACAAGGTACGAATCTCTGCAAGTGATCCCACCTCAGAATCAAATCAGCAAAATCCTCAAGTCTGAAATCAATCCCCAGAACTCATCTTCTGAACTCTTGTGTGGATCTAAGAGGAGCTGGTTAAATGTAAGGAAGATCAAGGCAATCCTACTCGCTACATTAGGGATCAGGGAGAGGAGGGAGACCTGTAATCATTGTGATGCACTTCTGAAACCTGCACGATATCCTCGCTGATCCACACATGTGGCACTGAAGGATGAAAGCAAATGGTTCAAGAATGGCTCAAGTTCTGGGTGAAACCTCAACTGAAATATCCTACAATTAGAAACGAGTATGTTACAAATAAGGAAATGGGCATATCTTCTGCTGCATCGCCTGCTGCAGGTGTCCAATTAAAATGATCAAGATTAAGGTAATGTTTTATTTAAAATAAAATAATAAT
Organism: Maccullochella peelii; assembly: GCA_002120245.1. Classification (NCBI taxonomy): domain Eukaryota; kingdom Metazoa; phylum Chordata; class Actinopteri; order Centrarchiformes; family Percichthyidae; genus Maccullochella; species Maccullochella peelii. The sequence continues at coordinate 148,727 of LKNJ01000354.1, read as the reverse complement.
CATTTATACTTAATACTTTGTCATATTTTCTCAGCTTACAATGAATTCACATTGACACTGTTGATTCATCCATAAATGCAAAAACACTTCTTCAGTGTATACGGTATATCTTTCTCTTAATATCATGCTATGAAGCTGCTATCTGCTCTATTACAAATATCCCTTCTGGCCAAAAACAAACATAACAAAAAGTTATCACAAGTGGTACTAATTGGTGATTTAGGGGATAAAATGTATGCTTACAGTTATCTAGAACAGAGCCAGATTGAGGAAAATGTAATTGTGTGTGCGCGATGATAATATTGGGGGATTACTCACTTTCCTCTCAGGATTACACAAGATGGATAAATCCCTCCCTACTCTAAATATGCTATCTATACCCTACAAGCCTCCAGACACCAATGCTCTATACATTCACATACATCCCCAGTGGATCAGAACAGATTTGCTGTCTGTAAATCTTATAGCCTCAGAAACTAAGAAACAATTATGAAAGTTTATTTTATGGCAGAATTTTAACTACGGCATTATGTAGTAAAAAATTCCTTGCTGTACTTTTTTGTCTCAAGTAGCATATTCACAGATAAATCCATTATAAAAACAAACCAGGTAATTAATGTACTGACGCACAAAGTGCCACAAAGGCAATATCTGCATCATCCCACTTCAATTTTTGGTTGTCACTCAGGAAGAATCTCCCAAATCCATCCTTTATTGACTACTGAGCTGAAACACAGAGGCCCGACTCAGAGCTCACCAAGGCGCTCTGATTGGTCAAAACATGACCAAAGCCAAGTCAGACTTCTGACCAATTACAGCTCATCATGCTTTGTCCGTCCAATGGCAGTCAGTTTGGAGAGTTGAGCGCTGAACTTTCCATCTGTGTGGGTCACTAAAAGCCAGAGAGGAGGGCAAATTACTGTCACAGACAATATTAAAACAAAAAAACGAGGTTTTTCATTTATACAAAGCAGCTGAAAGCAGCCAGAATCATCTAACTGCTGAGCCAGCAGTTTGAGACGTGCAGGTCCAGTCCAGCCTGCACTGGCTGCTGGCAAGGAAAGCAACGGCAGCAGGAGATTAGACCTGCAGATGTTGATGTGTGCCATCTACATGTAAAGAAAGTAATAGCTGCTGCACTTTTGACACCAGTGCCACTTTCAAACAATGAGTGTAGCTGCTGCTTGTGGTTTTATAAGTGACATAATAAACCTAAAAAAATGTAATAGTTTGTTCACTAGAGCATATTTTCTGCTGAATAAGGAAGACTTTAGTGTTCATCCTGTTCATAGTATCTGGCATCATCCCAGATTACATTGGAGGGAAAGGGATGGAGGGTCCTAACCGCTCATCGTCTACTCTAAAGAAAAAGAAGCAGGTGTGGGATGCAGAGGGTCAAAAGAAACATGAAAGAAAACCTTGCAATGTACTTTAGGATGACTAAGTTTGGCCTTTAATGCTGAATATTTGAACAATGAATGTAGGTGTTACTGTGCTAACTCATATAAATCTGTTTATTAGTAGAATTCAGTAGTTGACCATTTACACTGTTAATAATAACACAAATGTTAAGTTCAGCTCAGGAATAAATAGAAAGGGAGACAAATAGTACATTTATTTGCAGAATCTTCCAGATCATTTGCATTTTACAGCAACAAGCTGAATTGTCTTTCTATTTACATATCTACTGGAGATGAGGGTGATACAGTAATGTTTAATTTGTATTAATTATTTTATTTTAGCCAACTGGTGGTGTAAGTTTTAAATAAATAAATATTTATAAAAAGAGATCGATACGATGCCACCACTCAGCCTGGCTGCCTATTTGTCCCAGTGGCCACTTGTGGTACTGCAATATATTTTCCACATAGACCTCCATTATAAGGGAGTCCGTAAACGGTTGACCTCAAACTGCTAACAAGGTCAACAATTACTCTTTGTATTACCATTTTTAAAACCATGAAGGTTTTATATTTCGAATATTTCCCAAAGCCTAGAAAAGCTATTTTTATTTGTGTGACATCCTAAAGTAAAATCTATCGGCCAGAAACTGCCAGAAAACTTTCTCATAATACATGCGCGGTAAAACCTCAAACACAGACAAAACTATCAGCAGCAATAACAGGCTGCAGTTGTGGCACTCATTGCCTGCAGGTGGCACAACTGGTCAAGTTGTGAAAACTACTACTTATCTGCAGATCTAAAACTGCAGTTACTTTTCTTTCCTATAGGTGGTGCAAGTTGGCATGTGTGGATCTGGTCTGATAGCGTCTGAAGAGCTCCCCCTTGTGGAGAATCTTCCGCCTGCTAAACGTAAGTTTGTGAATGAGTTTCAAGACAGTGATATATTTGGCATCTAAAAAAGCAGTTTACCGACTGTTGTCTGGAGTCTATCTATTCTTTGATGGAAGTGTTTCCCAGAGGTCTCACAGAGATGGGATTATCCTTAAATCTGTGATACTTGCTGGAAACAGTCTATAAACCTTTGTGTGCTGTAGTGTCTAATCTGCTGAAAATGGCAGCTACAGTAAATTGCTGTGTGACTTGTCAAATCCTGCTAATCACAGTCCGGAACTGAAGCCACAGTAGGGATTTGTGCAGTAAATGAATAACAACAAATAATGCTACGGGGACAAATGGCAACCCACTCACAGCTGGAGCATGTGCTTTAAAGGGAAACCAGCAGGGAAGCAGGGGGATGATTGACATGACAAGCAGAGGGAGTTGATTGAACACTTGGAAATACAATCAATTTCTCACCTGTTGAGTCTCCTACGGTAAATTCCTCCGGCTTCAAAGGCACGTCACTCTGTCCTGCCGCCGCTATCTGTGACTGGAGACGCATACAGTGGCAGTGATGAAGACGAGGAGGAAGGGGAGGAAAAGAAAGGAGAAAACGGGATGAGAGGCGGCACAGGAGACAGCTATTTTTTTTTTGCAACAGATTGGCCGGGAAAGTAGGAGTATGTGGCGACAAGGTCAAGGAGATGCTGTGCGGGGGTGGCAGGTGCGTTTGTTTGTGTATGTGGGGTTATTTTTGTCCCGCCATTTAGTGAAGTTATTTTCTGTGTGTGTCTTCTACTTGTAGGGCACGGAGCCAGAGCAGGAGGAGGAAAACATGTGCTCTCACTAATGACAGAGTGTCAGGACTGTCCTTGCTGGGGGAAGGAGGCGTGTCAAGGTGTGCTTCACTTCACCGACGACCACATCAGACACGGCAGGCCTCTGCTAAGTGACGTAGTGATGCAGCTCAAACCATCATTAGAGGACAATGGATCTTAAAATGTACAGGGACGTGTGGAGCACATGATGGGTTTCCATGGATACATAAGCATTAGTGGAGGGAGACGTGCGGTAAAGCAAAAGACAGGTCCAAAGTGCAAGAGACAGCGCGTTTTATTCACTTCTACTCAGGACTGCTTGGTCAGGTGCATTCGGTACTGCTCTGGTTCTCAGATGATGTTAGGTTACGTTTAATGTTGCGTAGCCAAACCTTTGTATCACCAAGCTAACGGAGGTCTGGAGAAAATCTCATTAAAATTATTTGGGAAAATGAAAACTAACAAAGTCCTGAAGCAGCCACTTTATTGGCCGTGATACTCATGTACGGAAAGAGCTCTTCTGACTGATTTTTGGTGGGGTAAAATGAGCTGGCCACAGCATTACTTTAATGGTTTAAAGTATTAGAACCGCCAGAGATTGATGAGACAAAGGTCTCTGGTGTTCGTGAATCATGAAATTTAACACTTATCCTAACCCCATTTATACAGAAATGGTACATGCATGTCATATACATGTGCACACCCAGGAAAGCGGCCCACTATGGCAAAATAACTATTTGTGTCATTACATGTGACACTGATTTTTTTCTCTCTCTTTTGTCACAAGATCAAAGTGCAAATGGTGACTGATGATTCGATCTCATACCAGCTATTCGGTCAAGAAAAGCAAAGTTAAGAAACTGCAAGACAGAAAAATCCTGCCTTTAATCTCATCCCTGAGTCTGATCAATGTATTGCTGGTGCATAGGTGGATTGTTCATTATCTGCAGGCTACGCAAAAATGTCCATCAACTGTGTTTTGATTTTCTGACATTTGTGCAGACACTGTAAATGCTAAGCTCTGACATCATTTTGGACTGAGGAATGAGAAGCTTTGATCTCAACACTGACAGGGTGCATTAAAACTGCAACGTAACACCGAGGAGGAAGAACTCTTTACTACAGTTTTGTTAGGCGGTAATGTCCTGTGAGCTTTTTGCTGTCCAACATAAGCTCCACTCCAACTAATCACTCAGTAGGGGAACAACTGAGGAGCTACAACTGAAGATGTTTGTCATGTGTTGCACCTACAGTTTTCTACATTCTGCAGGATGTGGTGCAGTTTGGCTTCCAACAAATTACTACACTGATGACTAGGAATGAGCAAATATATATATTTTTAAGATAAACTATTCATTGCGTGGGTTATGTTGGTATTTCACCAAGAAGCACCTGCATTGAAATTGGGGTTTTAAGTCTGAGTCAGCATACCTCTGACTTTGTTTAGTTAGAAAAAGAGGCAAAGACAAATGCAAAAGATCCATTTCTTCTATTGTCACAAACAAGTTTGACTTGTTTTATCACATCGCAATCACAATAGTGCTCCTCAAACTGACTCATATACAAGCCATGTTGTATGTGGTTACCTTAATTTTTTGATTTTATTACATTAAACAACTAAATATTTCCTGTTGAGGACCAAGATCAGCTGACAACATACCAAAAATGTACGTGAACAAAACAGGCAACATTTGCATATAATAGTTGAGGGAATCATATTTCTTTTATACTTACATACGCGTTGGCATATTCAATTTTGGTTCCCTTCAGTTCAGCTTTGAACTGAGTGAAAAACAGGTACGATTTCCCCTGGGGCCTGGCAGAAATGAAAAAGAAATGTGTTACCAACATTAAGTCATTTGCATACATTCATTGACTTATTAAGTTGATGTCGGACATGAATACATTCAAACCACTGAGGTTAGAAACTGTTGTACCGTTTCTCTCCTCCTCTCTACTGGGACTGTCACGATTAACTAAAATCAAAGCGTGACTCAGAGGAAAGAGACACAGGCGGGACAGATTCTCTGTCTCTGTCTCTGAAGACACACTGAACATCAGGGTCACTGAGCTGAAGGAGAGTCTCGTCACAGACAGCTCTGTATCCTCTGTGTGTGTGTGTGTGTGTGTGTGTGTCTCACCTCCACACAGAGCAGGAAAACAGACTGTTGTCGTCGCTCAGACCCACACTCATCAGCCATTGCTGTTTGGCACAAAAACAGAAGAATATTTATGCATAAAACCTGCTGTAATTGAAGTTAATTAACATGATGCTGGACACTGACAGGCAGACAGATAGACACACAGACAGAGAGGCTCACCTCATTGGTCCCCCCTTGTGAAGCATAAGTGAATGAGCATTCATACTCCCCCTGAAATAAGAAGTATAAGTATAACATAGTACTAGTTAGTGCATAGTTAAATCTAAATTATTTTCATTATTAATCTATCAATTACTTTTACATTATTGTGCCATTAATTAACAGTGTCCATTAATCTACTAATTATTTCTGTCAAACAGGCATTTCTGAACTGGAGGGAAAATGTCAGATTGCTGCTCGGTGTCAGGAGAGTGTGTGTGTGTGTGTGTGTGTGTGTGTGTGTGTGTGTGTGTGTCAGTGTTGCTTTGATTGTTTAAAATTCACAGTTTTAGTCATTTATCCGGCAAACATACAAAAACATAGATTTCTGCAACTTTACAAAGGCAAAGATTAACTTGCTTTTCTATGTTTCATATCATTAGAAATCAAAGGTCTGTTCATCAATTTGGTCACTGATAAAGACTAATTAGAACCGTAAAAACCTAAAAACAAGTTACCAACTACACATAAATACAGTTTAGTCTCATGTTATGCATAACAGTGGAACACGGGGCAATGCTTTCAACATCAGTCTGCTTATTTTATATGTAATTTTGCAAACAATTGCCACACTGGGATGTACATCAATATCAGAAAATATCCTTATTACTGCAAATATCATGATAATGGTTTCAAACATACCACCAGCCCTACCCAGAGCCACCATTAATGTCATTAGTAACACCTGTGCTTTTCCTGCTACTTCATGTCAAAATGTCTGCTGTGAAAAACCCTATTGTGATGGGCATTTGTTAATATTTTAGCCTACTTAATGTACAAATGATTGATCCATCAATAAATAAATACATAAATAATTTATAACTGACAATTAAAAAAAATAGTTGCAGTCTAAGGTACAGACATCATATTAAAACTTTACTTTCACACTACAAGAAAAAGCAGTTCACATTCATTAAAACTGTCAGCCAATGAATGGAGCCGTTGTGGCATCGTGGCAGCGACGTGTCAGCCGCTCACAGGCCTTGTCGTCATCACGCTGCGACTACAACTGACCAACGGAATGTAGTTTTTCCACTTATGTTATTAAAAACATCAAATATATCGAAGATTACACACTTTAATGAAATAAACACCTCTTGCATGCTCACTAAATTTAATATGTTAAATTCTGTAATTATTCAGTTAACTTCTGACTAATCGATAACAATGGAGCGAAATATAGTCACCTACACGGTGAATTAGCCTACATTCAAACATTCAGGGTACTGTAAACGTTTAGATTTAGCACAACTGCAGCTCTGTGTCCGAGTGGTGTCTGGAAACGCTAGCTAATTGTGTAAAATAAAGAGAATACTTAATACAGTCACTTACGATCCCCTCGGTGAAAGTGTGCACCACTCCTCCCGGTTTCACGTTGAACTCCACCGTCTTCGTGTCATCAGAAGAAGCATCAACCGGGACAAATGCTGCAATCAACACAAATGCAAGCAGAAACGCCAAATGAACAGCACAAAAGTTATTTTGGGTCGTCATCTCTTCCTCCTCAGATGTGTGCTGGTGTGTCGCTGTGAGTGGCACCCCAGGTTACCAGGTATCCCGTCGACTGTGAATGTCGTCACACCGCGCGTCACTTGCCAAACCAAGGAAACAAAATATGACCAAACATAAAAAAGACGAACATCTCGACTACAAGGTAATACAACATACACTCTTGGTTGATGAAGCGTAGAGATCAACAGCTTTGAATATTGACGCATAGAAGTATGAGTACAGAATTTATTGTAACACTACCATTCGCGGCCACATGATGTCGCCGTCTTTCAAATGTCGTCTACATGTATTAATGCTATATAGAAGTCAGTAGGATATGTGTGAGAGGATTTAATATATGTGTCAGTAAGCATCAAAGTGGAAATAGCAGTTTAAGATATAAATCCCAACACCGGGTCCACTGAGCTCACGTCAACCATCCGTCTCCATGACAACAGAGCAAACTCCATCCACTGACGTGTGACGGTTAAAACCTCCAGAAAACAGCTAGTGAGCGGATCTCGAGTTGGGATTGTTTTGTCAAACTAAATCATTTTTAAAATCCCCAATAGCCACACAAACTATAGTTGACGCCATCTGACGTCAAAACTGTTGTATGTCCAAGAGGGAAAACTCTGGGTATTTTGGTTCTGGTCTGTGTCTGAGTATTCCTCCCTGTAGTCAGAGGGCTGTCTGGAGTCTACATGGCACCATTTCATTCACACACACACATACACACACATGCCTGCCTTCAGGTGTAAATGAGGGAGGGCAGAGTGCACATCTCGTCTTCCCAAATTTATGAGATGCATCAACATGTCACCGACGTTCCATGTCTCATTATAAGGTCTCATCTCATCTTATCCCAATCAGTCATTCATGACTGCATAGCTACATGTAGTTTAGATGGAAACAGTTAAGGTTTTCTGCACAGTTAGCTGTACAGCCTGCTTAACAGTGAAAGAATATCAGGTATATTCCATTGCACAATGAGTATATTAGGCTGTGTATGTGCAGTAAGATGATTTGGTATTTTATTGCCCACACTGGAAAAAGATTTCTAAATTGAATTTCGGTGGATTTAGCTGAAATTACCCATTGCTGATGTTCTGACTCAACATTAAAAAAACATAAATAAATGCTTCAGTAAATGAGAGTAAAACATCTTTGGCAATGCACTTGAAGCACTTAAAATTCCTTTAACCACGCTTAACTCTAGGCTGGCAATGTTAAACTATCATGCTTTGTATCCTCTGATCGAAATAACCTTGTTACGCCTTGAGTAACTTGTTCCTCTTGTATCCAGGTCTGCTGCACAAAATAAAGTGTGAGTACGAGTATCATCCTCTTAGAACATTTTTACAAAAACATGAAATACGTTTGCCCAGTCTCAATAACAAATACTGTACATGTACATTCCTCTCTTTTTCACAGTAGAACAACAGTTTGTAATACAAGAGACAAGAGCAGTCTCATGTCTGCTCCTGTATGTGTGTTTTTTTTATGTATGTCTCGACTCTGGAGCCATAAAGCATCGTCCTTGTGACCTGTGACACATGTGCAGATGTTTGGTACGAGAGGAGACACCTCAACATTGTCTGACACGCATGTGTAAAACCCATATAACAATACGAGCATTTAGAACCAAATTCAGACCCGAAATAACTGGAGGGTTTCAGTTGAATAACCTGTCCGCCCCCTTCACGCTTCTCCTCACCCTCCCCTCCATCACCTCCCACTCTTTCCCTGTTTGCAGCCTCATCCGGGCCGCCTCCCTGACCAATCCCACTTCCCAGCCCAAAAATAATACAATAACAGGATTAATAACAGCGTGCATTCACTCTGACAGCCTGCTGAGCGTTTTAATATTTACACAGCAGCTCCGGGAGGAAAAGTACAGGGGTCATTAGGCACACATTCTTCTATTTGAAACAGGGAGAGCTGTTAAATCTGTAATGATGTGTAAATGGTCAGGCTCAGGGAGTCCTTGTCCTGCCCAGGTAAACATTGTTTCTCTTTTCAGGATGTCAGACACTTGGCTGTGTAAATCCAGGAAGAGAGAAAAATATTCATTTCCACTGTGCTCACACAAACAACTTCTACTCTTTGCTATAAACAAACAATTCTCTGAAAAAGGTACATACAGACCACATATCCAGACAGAGAAACAGAGCATTAGTGCGGAGTTGGCGTCAAACTATTTCACTAATGATGTCAGCTCATGCTCCAGACTCTACACGCACAGCAGGGAGTGTTAAAAATCATCACTTCAGTATGTCAGTGGTTATGTATGTGTAGATTTATACTCTTCAGAGTTAATTTAACACTTTTAATAGTTCAGAACAGCTGTTACAAGCTGTGAAGCAGCGCTGTTGGTGGAAAAACAACTTTCCAATCCGTTCTCGTCAACTCTGTGGTGGAAATTATGATTTCCCTTGTGGAGAAGTGAACAAATAAAATGATGATTCAACAAACAGTTGTTTTTTGTAGATTCAATTAATCAAAAGAATAAAGAGCAACAAATAGGGAGCAAACAGAGTCAATCTAGTTCAGCTGAAAGGACAGAGATCATACACCGAGCTGTGTATGATGAGTGTGACGCCATAGTGCAGAAACAGTCACATATTTATAATAGCAACATAACAAACAGAGGCAAGGGAGGGATAATCTGTTGGACTTTGGCCTAAATCATCTCTGCCTGACGCTAACAAGTATCATCCAAGTACCAGTACACAGGGCAGACTGTTCTTCAGAAAACAAATCTACACAGAATCACAGTGTACTTTACGTCAGAAGAAACTGTCACACAGGAAAATAGCAAAATACCATGTAATACAAGATATTACATAACGTTCAGAAAAATGGCAAAGTACTCAAGAACAAGATGTTACATAATGACACATTTTGCTCTTACAAACTCAGAACAAAATTCAGATGAAAACTGTGAAGACTTGTTTCTCTGTCTGATTGTTTAGTTGATTACCACCATGCCTTCCAATCATTGGATGATTAGTCATAGTTGGTAAATGTATTATTCATTTGTCCTCTCATGGAGATCATGTGTGAGTTCATAATCATATAAGTGTTAAATTCATTCTGAAGGATGTTGATTTATGTGAACACTGGCACAGGGTTGATTATTACACTGTCAGAGTTGGATTAATCTCTTCACAGACTCTTCAGCAGGTCTATCACAATGAACTCATAGTATGTGTGAACAAGCTTTGTTCAAACCCACAGAATTATCTACAGTTCCCCTCGACTCTACTGAACATTTTAGCCTCTTTTAGCTCATTTTGTTTTGGTTTTCTGGTCCTCATCAGCACTGTTTACAGCCACAGCAGGCAGATGTTTTCAGAATAAAAGCTCTAAAAACCCACTGTACACTACCTGCTCAGCACCAAACAGCATACAGACAAAGTTAGAGACTAGCGGATGAACATGGTGAAGCGTTTAGCAGCAAGAGCCAGATATTCTCCTTTAGGAGTTAGTGTTTATAGCTTCACCTGAGGCCCCAAAAAGTGGCCAAAAAAATTGAATTTGATTTGATTTCAGCTTTAATATAAGTGTCTTGTAGCTTCGGTGAAGTGCTGGAACAAGCAAGTACAGAATAATAATGCTAAACAAAGGAAAACAAATCTATGTTTGAATCTATCTTTAAAAAAATTGACAAATTTAAGGGGAACATCAGAAGTATAAAGGTTGAAGGCGTCAGTATTGACAGTTTTGCAGTTTGTGTCTGTAGAAGGAACAAACTGACTGCCATAAAGTATCACTGCAGTCTAGCCTGTTGGCTCTGACACTTGTTGACTGGGAGTCTCACACAGTCGGGCCTCTGGGCACAGCCTCACAGACAGTCAGCCCGTGATACGGATGGTTTCTGTGGTGCTGCTGATGTCAGCAGTTTGCAGTCAGGTTTTCCTGGCCGTCTGCGGATCTGTGGAATTTCTCTCCTCCTCGCCATCTCCAGCGGGGGCAGGCAGGGGCGACTGGCACCTCTGCTCATCCTGCACGCCCTGCAGGCTTAGTACGTTGGCCTGCCCTGAGCAAACAGCACCTGGATCAGCGGAGGAGGCTCTGTCTGCCCTGAGCCTCTGTCACACTCATATTCACGTCAGCGGATCAGCTCGAGGGCTCTCGGACCAAAGATGGTGAGGGCCTCGACAGAGAGGCCATGTTTGGATAAGAGGATGAGTGAAGAAATGGGTTCATGCCCAGTGTGGTGTGGATATCGGTGGTGCATGCACTGAGATCCTCTTCATCTCTGATACTTTCCCATCTCATCATTACAGCGATGGAAAGTAATCAAGTACATATTTACTTAACTACTACTAAGTAGTAATACTACTACTACTACTACTACTACTAAGTACAATTTACTTGAGTATTTCCATTTTATACCTGAAACTTCTACTTGACTACATTTCAGGGGAATATTGTACTTTTAATTCTACTAATTGCTTTTAATAGAAGTAGTTACTGGTTACTTTCCAGATTAATATTTTACCTACAGAAAAAAAACATGATAAAATACAAGATTAAACCAGCGGCTTACAAAATAGCAGTGTCTACTTGGGGCCCCTTGTTATGTTTCAGGTGTCTATGAGTTGCTAGCAGTTCCACCAAAGAGTGTTTTCCCTCTAAACCTCTCAGATGGTTTTTATTTAAATAACTGTTTGAGGCCTTAAGGAAATAAAATGATCCAATATTTATTTGGCTACATTTGTGTAGCAGAACTTTGTATTTCCTCGTTCCTTCCCCATTAATCATCTGACAGCCCCTCAGATTTATCTTGTGACCCTTTGGAGGGGCCCGACCCCTAGGTTGGAAACCAGTGGACTAAACCACCCAGTTGTCTGTAAAGTAGTTCACATTAGCTGCACCTCGACCAGCAACAACAGTAAAGTTCTTCTTACACAGTATTAATAATTTAATAATGTTATATATAATAATAAATCAGTCACAGGACATTTACTGCAGAGCCAGCACTTTACTTTTATACTTATAGTACATTTTGCTGATAATTCTTCTGTAATTCTCTAAAACTTTCCTTCTGGTATTGTTGGTGCCTTCATAACTTGCAAAGTGTAAAACAGCAGATGGATGCGGCCTCATCAACCCAGCAAACAAGAGCAAACTCACACAGCATCTGAGAAACCCACAGCACACTTGGTTGAAAATAGACTCGTACCATAAGAGGGAGTGGAGAAGTCAAGTACAGTAACAGATGCTGAGAAAATACACTCCGTGACCTCAGCTCCCACCTGCCTGCATATTCATTTCACAAACATCCTGAAACTGTTTCCTTCTTTCATCAAAGCTTTGCATGAAAGTTGTTGAAATATTCCACTTTACAATGACCAAAAAAGGTTTCTGTTGAGGCGCAAATCACTCCAGTCGTTATGTTTCCACCATGCAGCCTTGTCAATGCCTTAAATTCACTTTGTGGAACGCATTAGAAGAATTTGTATATCCTGAGTTGTCATCTTCTACAGAGTACGAGAATTGCAGTACTGTAACAAATAGAGTCTAAACAGCCAAAAGCTTCGAAACCTTTTACCTCCATGCTTTATATTTAACATTACAGAAGTATGAAGCAATATATTTGTGCTTGACAGCAAGGAGCGCTGTTGAAATAGAGCAAAAAGAATTAATTGTGTTTTTAAAAAAAATAGTTGTGGTGATTATTTATACAAGTACCAGTCAGACAGTGTCTCTAATAAATCTGGTGACAAAGTCTAAATACAGCAAGACATTCCCAGACGCCTCACATGGAGTTATTGCCAGGTGAATAAATGTTTTCTCACAACAAACACACAACAACAGGCCTGTGGTGGGAAGCTCTGCGTCTTTTGCTGACATTTCCAAGAGACATAAACGTGCTAATTGGAATCGTTTCAGGTATTTCTCTGAGGTGTGTTATTCCAAAAGCATTTAAGAAATGTGCCTCTCCCCCACGCTAATGGCCGTCAGCTTGTGTTAGCTGCTGACTTCATGTTGTTAAATATTTGTTCAAATTATTCCATCAGTAGTGATTATTTAGATCGATTTTTTAAAGTAAGGCGTCAGTCTTCAATGGTGCGTTTGTTTCCAAAAAACAAAAAAACTTTATTATAAAACATAATAAAAATTCAGAACACCTTTCAAACCATTAAATACCCCTTAACTAGACTGCAAACAGACTATACATTGTTTCTGGGTAATATACACAAAAATGTTTCATATCTTAGCAGCACTTATAAATCCTTCACTCCAATACATATGTGTTATTATTATATATGTGTAATATTAAACAGAGGATCTTTTCTCTGACAAGACAAAATGCTAATAAATTTCAGGGGAGAAGAGCACCACTGGGTTTTTTTCAAAATAAGCACCAGTTCAGTCGCACAGTATGACTGAATTAATTCACACAGCTTCCTTAAGAATAACTTGTTTTCTTTATATTTGTGAATCACGCTGACACACTTTCACACGCACAGCTAACAGTACAGTCTTGTATTGCTTAAAAATCCACTGAAAATGTATATTCTTACAAATAACATAACTTAACATAGACTGTAGCTACAATATATCATATGACATAAATAGGAACAGATTCATTTATATAGTAGTAGACATTTGAATGTAAAACAGCTGCACGTCAGAGTAGCAACTGGACATTAAGAGCAACAAGAAGGTGTTAAGTTTCTGTGGGAAAACGTCAGTCAGGTCAGCTTCTGTGAAACAAAGAACAGACATCAGATATGAGCTCTTCTTCTTTTTGCTTCTGATCTCAGCTATAAGGAGTGAGAGCGCTATAAGTCTGACTTACACAGTGATCCTGCAGTTTCTTGCCTGGACGTAGCTTCCTGTGTACCTGATGTTGCAGCGCACCTCATTGTTGGAGAAGTCTGACTCCTGAACCAGCTGAAAGGGGTTCACTGTCACCTGAGAAATAGCAGAAACAGCAACAAAACGTAAATATTTCATTTGATTCCAGTTCAATCTGATCATTTTTTATCTTGTCCTATTCATGAAGCAGTTCTACACTCCCACCTTGAGTATGTAGTTTCCAGGCGGTACATCAGTGATGTCGACCCACTGGCAGTCAATGTTGGCGTGATACGTATCATAGCAACCAGGGCCGAGCCCCTGAGAAAAATACAAATCTATATTAATCCTCTGCTGGCTTAAGGAAATCAATTATGTCAATGACATAAAAGTACATGATCTCATCATTTAATTAAATTCAAAAAATGAACTGAAATCAAACAAATATAAATGAATTGATGAATGAATGAAATAATGGGTGGATGGATGGATGAATGACCAACCTGTGTGTGAGCAGTGCAGGCAAAGCGTCGTCGTACTCCTGGGTCACAGGACGTGTCCTCCAGACAGAAACTAGCCTTGTGTCCCTCAGCGACCTTCTGTCCAGTGGAGACGTCCAGCAAGTCATAGTTACTAAAGGCCTCCATACTGTGATAATGCCTGGAGACACACAGAGAGAGACACACAGATAATGTGTTGTGGAAATCACCATTTCTGCTGTCTCGGTAAGCTCATATTGACGCTCAAACTGGGCCAAACTGGGAAAAGTTATTCTTCGATGATCAAACGAAGCATCGGTTCTTTTCTCAGAAATGATTGGTCCTCATTCTTTGCTGGTTGGTGGTAGTTTATGAAAGGCAGGTGTATTTATCTCTCTAAAGAGGTGCTGAGGAAATGTTAAATGCCTGCATTCACATAGCGCTTTTATCCAAAGCTTTTTACAAGTTGCCCATTCATTCACACATTCACACACAGACCAATGACAGTGAGCTACCATGCAAGGTGCTGGCCAGGAGCAATTTGGGGTTCGGTGTATTGTCAGGTTGTCAGGAGGAGTTGGGGATCTCTACCTCCTGAACCACAGCTCACCTTAAGCTTAATGATTTAAACTCAGGTTTACATTATGGTTTTAAAAAGACACTGAGTTAACTGATGAATACAGCTAAGTGACTATTTGAATACTTCTCTGTGTTGTGTATAAATGTTTGATTTCTTTGCACTTTTTGCACTGGTGATTTCTTCATTATATGCACAGTTAAATTTGCATATTTTATTACTCTCTGTGCAGACCCATGGAAGGCTACATCTCAGTATGTTGCAGCTAGGAGACTAATAAAATAATGAAGACAACAAGTATACTACATTTTTGTATAATTTACTGTTATTAACTGACACTATTTGAAATGTATGATTCAGTCAAATCTGGAAGGTCAAAAAACAGAGTCTGCACACCACTGTGCATGGACTGGGTGGTGTGTTTGTACTCGTCTTATATGATTATCTGAACACTGAACTCACTGGTGACAGCTGTGCCATTCCCACTCATGTGTGGGCTTCACTGGGAGGAAGTCTGCTGTTCCTTGGTTCTTCACTCGCTGTGGGAACCGCAGCAGGACTCTGTAGTCCAGGTCCCGCACACTCGGATGATTCGCAGACCTGAAGGAAAGAGAAACGAGTATCTTCACTATGAGCAGAAATGGCACTAAGAAAATCTAAACCACTGAGACCACAGCTGAGGTTGACTCCTAACACCTTTTTGTTTGTGGTATCTTTACATCACATTCTCCTCTACACACACTTCACTGCACATTGAACTCCTTCTCCTCCTCACTGACCAGTTTACACAACAGTGATTTACTGTCAAAGTGACAGAAGTGGTTTCTGGTCTTGCCTCAGTAGTTTTTGCATTCACCTCAGGAATCCTTTGCCTTTCATTTCAGAGCTTCTTTTACTTGGCAGAGTGGCTGCTCAGATCAGAGGAGAGAATCTCGGGCGGTTGCCAGGTTTGTGTCCAGCCGCTCTGTCACTCAGCTGTAGCTTCCAAATGGGAGTGAGGCCAACACACATCCTAATGTGGCAACCTCAAAGGAACCCTAAATGATTATCATTATTTCTTCCTTTATTCATACATGTGTACCCCATCGATTTTTGTGTCTAAAGGTATAAAATGTTATCACAGAGTAGAGAGTGTGTGCATAACAAAATGTCAGTCAAGGACAAAGGGCAACACAAGAGTCACCAAAAAAAGTGAATTTAGACTCTAAATCTAAATATATCTTCACTAATTAACTGATTTAATTAATGGTCTTGACTTGACAGGTTAATGCGTGTAATGTCAAATAAATAAGTGCACCTGGAAAGGCAGTTTTCTTCAGCAGCGCAGCGAAGTGCATACATCTGCACTCTGTGGATGTAAGAGGCAGCTTGGATGTAGTAAGGGTCAGGAACCAAGTCTGGGAGACCTGCAGAAAATGTGAATCCACAACTTTAAGTCAATGGAAATACATGCATGGACTCAACCAGAAATGCAAGCATTTACTTTTCGTTAAGACTTTTGAAAATAGGGGCTTCAGTATTTCCTCTGGAAAAGAAGTGGAAGCTTTTCAATTATATTCTCTGAGGAAGTTAAGGCAGAAAACATGTGAATTAATGATGTGGCATATTCAACAGAAATGTATGTGTTTGAATGTGCATGCATACATAATCAGAACATTACCTCTCAACTGTATATGTATGTATATGTAACATATCTATTTCATCTACTAATTTGATATTAAAAACTAGGAAATTGGACAAATTAGTCATTAGCAGTAGTAGCAGTCCCAGTCTATATAATGACTAATGCTCCCAGTCTATCAATCAATCAATCAACCATTTAATTTTGCTCAGAGGTGCTCATACTGGAGACATTAGTTCTGTCATTAAGGAGCATTAACTCTCATTCTCATTAAAAATGCATAAAAAATCGGCTGAAAAGGATATTTAACGTGAAAATGAGCATCTGTGCTGCCTCAGCATTTCTCCCCTCGGTGCTTTACCAAGAATGAGCTGTAATTGATGGGGCTTGTTGATTATTTAGACTTTGATTTTAGGGTGTTATCAATCAAGACATATATATGCTATAAAATTGTATTACGGTCAAACTGCGTGTGTCAGTCTTTATACACTTTGGTTACAATCTCTCCTGTCCGCCTCACCATTGTGGAAGAACCTGGTGCCATAACCCGGTCCTGGAGGAGGACGCACAGGGATCCTGTTTCTGCGGTCTGGTGGGTAGATATTATAGAAAACTGAGTTCCTGTGGTGAATACTGTGCGGATCCCGTGGGTCACTACCGTCCGTAGTCCGTGTTGTATCCGGCCTGGAACGAGTAAAGCTTGTTTCTATGGCGTTACTGGACAGCGCTGTGGGAGAAACATTTGACTCCGGTGTGATTCTGGTCAGTGACTGCACTCTTTGCGCACTGCGAGCGTCTCCTAAACTGGTTTGCAGCGGGATGGGACGTGCATTCCCACTATCCTGAGAGATGGTGACCCATCCAGGCGTGGCAGGTGACCGGGCAGGTGATTCCGAGCTCTCAGATCTTATCCTGCCACCTAGGTTGTGCGTAAAGTCCGGCGATCTTACCGGTGACTCAGTGGCCTCTTGTGCGCCAGCGTCATGTCCAGGTGTACTCCGGCCTCCTCGTGGGACTCCGCTGCCGGAGAACTCCTGGGCGGTGGTGAAAGCAGCAGCGCTGCCGTTAGACGGTGCCTGTTGTGAACGGTATCCCACAGCCTCTCCGGTGGTTGCGAGGCGCGTTGGGGACTGACTGTGGCTCCCGGGTCGTCCCGAGGCGAGTAAATACTGACCCGCATCAACGCCAAAAACTGACGCATCCATTTGACTGAGGTCGTTGTGTTGAGAGTGACCCCCGGCTGCGTCCTCGAGGTCTCCAGTTCTGGTTCTGGCAGATCTACTGAGCGCAACAGGAGAGTGAAGTCGGTTAAGATTGTTTTTAGTTGTCAGTAAGAGCTGTGTGCGTCTTCTGGCCTGTGCAGGTGAGCGATATTGAGTCCCCGTGCTCAGTAAACTGTGCACCTGGCCGTTATTCTCCCACTGGATCCGGTGTCTCCACGGTCCGACACGTGCGCGTAAATGGTGCTGGCCGGTACCCAAACACACCAGAACCTCTAGTAGGCAAATAAATACAAGCACAAATTTCTCCATGGCTCAATGTGACGGCGTCTCTATCTGAAGAGCTCCAACACTGAGACATTAACGACGAACATTTGAGTTTGAGGTGATGGGTGGTGTTTTGAATACACTCGACTCCGTCACGCAGTTGCGCACAGGATCACCGCAGAGAAAGAGTTTGGGTTGAAACGTCTTCAAATGTTTGTAATGTGAGTTACTCTCAGAAAAATGCTTTTATCCACCCATGTCAGTTTAACCGTTTCACCACCGTTAACTGGGTGGGCTTCATATGTGTTCGGCATGCGCGCGAAGCCAGTTATTAACACACACAAAAACAGGCTATCTGTAGGTGGATAAAAGTAGTAGCCTATTCACTACCATGAAAAATATCCAAAATATCCAAAACAACAGTCTGGGCTGAGTTATTGAATTTAAGACCATAATAATCCCAGTTGTTATATGTGATTCCTTTAGTGCAGTACGATTTCATTGACTGGAGTCTATCCTATAACAGAAAAGATGGAGGTGCCAGGAGGTGCACTTCAGTGTAGCCACTGATTTCATATAGTGTATCAAAAAGTGCATCACACTGAACACGTTTGAATCACAGTGAACAGAGTTTCCCAAAATGGTTTCCGGGACCCAAGGGTCCGCTGAAGGTCCCGGGAAAGAAATTAGATTACATGTTATTATCTGTAGGGAATTGAATCTCCTCGTACTTGGCACATTGTGCATGTAATAGGGGTTGGTGGTATTTGGAGTGTATGTCTTTACAGCAGAGACCGTACAGGACTGTATTCAACCTGTTGGGTCCCCACACTGAGGCCGAGCCGACCTCTTCACCACACGATGGCAGTGGACCCTCACTGAAAGTCAGCGCTGTGGTGACACTGAACTATTTTGCGTCAAAGTCTCGTGACTTTTGCGGGTGTCAGCACGTCACAGCCCGTTTATTTTTAGCTTTGAACATTAATGAAGATAAGACAAAGAGGAGAATGAAGTGACAGGAAAGTTCTTCCCCGAAATTTCGGATCAAGATAAACCTCTTGCTGTAGTTCAAACGAACTTGTCTTCATGAATCCCACCCTGAAGTCAATTAGTACAGGATTAGTAACAGGATTTCTGCACTTCATATCTTAACTTGTGGTTTGTTCAAAGTCAGGTCAAGTTTATATTTACAGTCCTTAATCACTGTAGAGTTTTAAAGTGCTTGACATCCTTCATATATTAGGCTACAGACCATTTATATAAACCTATCCCCAACTGTATATGTGTAATATATGATACATGTCAGGGAGTTCTTTACATTTGATATTCTATGTACTTCACTTTCTACCATCAAAGTTATTGCAGGATGGGTCTGAAGTCAGTCTTATCTATACTGTAGTTAATGTTGATAAAACAGTAACATGAAGACTTATCTGCATCATCACACAGTGCTGGTTGATGCTGCTGCATCACAGTTGCTCTTACACTCAGTTGGATGTCAGAATCAAGGACTGCTCAATGTTTTGGGAAAGAGAAATGAAGTCTATTTATTTGTTATTCAAAAACCTAACTTATTTTATTCTTCTCAAACCTGCAAACTCTCAAGGATTTTCCAGGGCCTGAAGGAATCCTTCATAACCCACATACAATACCCAACAAAAACACAGAAAACTACATTCACCAGAGGACAGCTGCAAGTAGTTCAGGCTTTTGTGGTGCATTTTTTATTTAGCTGTCTCCATTTTTTATGTGCATACACATGATGATGAGGTTTTAGATTAACAAGAAGTAGGTAAGAGCCCCTCACCTTTGCCTTTATTTTAGTTTGGTAGCCATCCTCGTGGTTCCAGTCCCGAGTGCATGGTGACAAAGGCAACCAGCCCACTCTGGAATAGGGCACCTTGGCAAGCACTCAGAGCCTTTCAGCAATCTAAATCCATGAGTGAGTGTGAGAAACAAGAGTAGGGGAGTGTGCGTGACTGTGTGTGTAAGTCATAGGACATAATCACGGGGTCCAGGTCCTAGTTGGCTCAGGCGGGCTGTAACCGGATGGCATGTTGGGTGGCCTCTCACAGTGTACATGCACCTCTCAGTGCGAGACTCCTCCGTCCCTGACTCGTTGACACACATGATTTAAACCACCACCTCTCCTGGCACTAACGTCCCACATGTGGGATCTGACACCATCAATGAACGCTGGCTTTGGTTTCCATCAAAATTGCTTTGGAGGTTAAAGAGGCAGGGTTTTCCTGGAGGCCTGTTTCTTTAAAAATTTCCAGATAAAACTGGAAATTTGGTGAAGAAAGTGAAGAAAATGTCACCTTCCCTAAACAGCTGTGATTGGCTCACTTGAGCAAGGCAACTAACAACACTAACTCCTGCTCAGTACTACTTGCAGATCCTACGTCCAGTGGTGGGAAGTAACAATACACCCAAGTACTGTACTTCAGAACAATTTTGAAGTTTTTCTATCTACTTTACACTTCTACTGCACTCCATTTCAGAAGGAAATACTTTGCTGCATTTCAACAGCCATGGTTACTTTGTAGATTAAGATTTTACATCCAAAACAAACAATCAGGCTGTAAAATAAATGTTGAATGGTAAATGGACGCACTTGCATTGAGCTTCAGTGTCTTGCTCAATGACACTTTGACAAACAGGAGGAGCCGGGGATCGCACGACCAACCTTGCGAAGAATGGACAACCTGCTCGTTAGATAGATTTAATTACCCGAAAGTTTAACTTTGCCCGAACCTTGACCAGTTGCAGCATTAAAATACTGCGTACACACTTACATGGGGATGAAATGCACTATATAAATAAAGCTGGCCTTGCCTTACAGGTAAATGCATCACTAATAATAATTAAATAACGTATGATATAACACTGATAAAGGCCATTTCACTGCCCAATCGGTACATACTGAAAGTACTTTATGTTACAAATACTTCTGTACTTTTACTTAAGTAAAAATTCTAATGCATGACTTTTTCGTTGCAACTGAGTATTTGTCTCAGATACTTTAAGTAAAATTAGCAATACAACAATGTAAAAATGCATTCAAAATCTTACTTAAGTAAAAGTCCACAAATATTAGCAACATGCACTTGAAATAAAAGTACTCAAAATGCAGCACAATGTCAGGATTATATTCTTATATACTATTTGATGATCCTTACTGATGCATTAAGATGTAAGCAGCATTTAAATCTTTTGTCTGGCTGAGGTGTGTCTAATTTCATAAACTGGTCATATGTTTTGTATGTAAAATATTAATCTGCAAAGTATCTACTAACTGTAGCTGCAAGATACATATAGTGAAGTAAAAAGTGTTATAATTCCCTCTGACATATAGTAGAGTAGAAATATAAAGTAACTGGAAAATGGAAATTAGTAAATGGAAAGTAAAGTAGTTCAGAATTGTACAGTAGTTGAGTAAATGTACTTAGTTGTTCTGAATGTGAACAACAAGCCTACATGCTACTGAGTGAGAGTTTTTCCATGACGGTAATAAACCTCAGTGTCCTATGACGCACATTGAGAAGAGGATTGTGAATCCAAAACAAAGGCCAGATGTACTGTAGATGTATCCACAACACAAATTTAAAATCTTCTTGTAAACCCTGTCATCTCAGAGCTGCACCGATTTGACCTCCTGTGTTCACCTCTTGTGATTAAACTAATTCGGCATCTCTATTCCAAACAGGCATTTAAAAGATATAAAAGCAAGAATGGGATGACGCCTGACACATGCACAAAGTTACATTGCAATGTTCTGTATGTGCGTACACATGCAAACACTCTCAGGATCAGCTAAGAACTAACATCATAAAAACAGAAAATAGCCTACATCCTCAGTGTAACACTCTGCTCTCAGGCAGAATTATGATGTGTACCTGATATTGCTGACTTTAGACCGGCCCGCGCTGCTGATGGATGTGTTTCAGTCACATGATTCACTCAAGCTGTGAGTAATGAGGTCAAGTTTGTCCAGGAATATGTCTAGACTGGATTTGTTTTCACTGTAGTGCAGCTTGGGATAATGTAACCATTGTTTCACACAGTTCAAATGTGCATTAGCTGACGTGTGCATGAACACGTATTCACCGCATGCAGCTGGCACACATAATGTTGTAAACCTCCTGAGTATGATTATATATATGTGTGTGTGTGTGTGTGTGTGTGTGTGTGTGTGTGTGTATAGTCAAACATAAGAGTGTTTCCTTTGGGTTATGTTTGTCCTCTGTGAACAGATCCACCTGTGTGTGTGGCTCCACAGCCATCACACATACTGCTGTCACTTTTAGCACCAGGAGTCCAGGCCAGTGTGGTTTACTCCACGTCCACCTGTTAGAGCGTCACAACAATCACCTTGTCACTCCATTTCCACAATACAGCAGGCTGTAATAGGTGTCAATATAATGAAGGGGAATAGATTACATGCTGGATATAAAGATGCACTACAAGCACCAGTTGGCACTATGGCTTTTCCAAAATGACAGGGGCCTAAAGTTAACTCTCTGCTGCTTTGTAACTCAGGGTTTCCACACCTGGGACTCTCCTTTCTGACTGAGCAGTCACAGCCTAGACTTTGACGTCCAAATAGCCCTTTGTCCTTCTAGTGAAGGAAATATTGGTTGTCAGTATAAAAATACTCTGTTACAAGTAAAAGTCCTACATTTAGAAATGTACTTTTACTAAAAGTACAAAAGTATTAGCAACAAAATATACTCATAGTACTCATTTTGCAGAATAGAACATTTCAGAATAATATATATATATTATTGGATTATGATTATTGATGCATTAAGTGTTCATCATTTATATTGATTATTATATATTATAATTTTGATGTATTTATATATATTTCATATATATTACTTTATATACTGCTGGGTAGTGTGTGAATTTCAACTGGGGATCAATAAAGTGTTACTGATATAATAACATAATTTGCTTATTGATTATATTTTGTGTTATTAATCTGAATCAGGAAAGTAAATGTAGTGGAGTAAAAAGTACCATATTTGCCTCGGAAATGTAGTGGAGTAGAAATATAAAGCAGCAGCAGAAAATGGAAATACTCAAGTACAAAAGTACCTCTAAATTGTTCTTAAGTACAGTACTTGACTAAATGCGCTTAATTACTTTCCACCACTGCTGTCAATGTATGTTTGAAATGAGGAGCCCCAAAATACATTCACCTACCGGACCTGTTCTTTATTTAGCTGCCGTATAATAAGATGAAGTTCACAATATGTACTGTGTGACAGAATAAGGTACTCCCTCAGGGGAAATGAGAAATTATTCTGGCCTATTTATACGTGTGGAAACATAGGTGATATCAGCACGTGCCTCTGGCCTCGTGTGCTGTAAATCTACTGCTAACAGCCTAAATCTTGTGGTTAGTCTATGACCTGCTCAGGCATCAACTTAAGGCAAGCGAGGGCAGCTATTTCAGATATAGGTGTTCAACAGAGCCTTTCCTGTTTCTAAAATAGATTCAAGCTAAATTGGCTCAACGTGGATGTAGTTCATGGATTGTTTAAATTCTGTAAGTCAGGTATTCAGATAATGACATTAAAGCTATTAAATGTCCTGCCAGTGAGATCATGTTTAGTAGGTCCAGATCAAACTGAGCTACATGGAATCCAGAGCGGCCTAGTTTCTTAATCTACAGTCCTTGACAAAAACAGGCTCCGGTCACCTTATTAGTGGCTCCCAACATTTTTGGCTTGTGGCCCTTTAAAATTAGCAGGATTCGTCCTTAAAGGTTGAATATGCCGATAAGTTCAAGCAGTTCAACCAAAATTTGTTCTTTTTTTGGACTTTTTCCATTTGAATAGTTTTCAGAGAATGGAAGTAAAACTCAGTTCAATTCAAAAGGTTTTATTGGCATGAAAGTTTCAAAAACAATGTTGCAAAAGCATCAAAATACAATTTGGACATACTATTTCAAAAAAACGGAGAAAAAAAAAGAAGTTAGAGAAAATATAACCATTGCTCCTGATCCCAGGTCTGAGACTCCCACACTTAATGCAGTTAGGTACACCATAGTGTTACTAATAGCCGATTTTAAAAAGTCTCAAAGCTATGTATTCTTTTAAAAAGATAATATAATTTGTAAAAAACAAATGTCATTTTTTACTTTTTGAACAACAAAATATAGATCAAAACACCCCACCAACACAGCCAAAGAGATAATATGAAAAAAATACAAAAAAAATTGCAAGAGTAGCAAAGAAATGTCCACACATGCTGCATCTCTGCAGTGTCCATAGCCACCATAATGAAAATGTCCATACACAGTCCAGGGAGGTCTGAGTCATTTTGAAAAGGCAATTTAAGTATACGTCAAATAGACAACATGGAGCCATGCTCACACACTAAGTTACAGCTGAGTCCATTTGCCTTCTAATCAATAAAAATGACTCAAATTTACAATAGGAATCAGATGAGGAGTAGCTAATCTCTTGGAGAATGTTGATTTCCATTCTCTTAACATAACTTTTAGCTTCAACCATAGAAAACATTAAAGCCTGCTGGTTATCAGAAGAACATTCCTTCTTGAATGATTAGGTGTAGTCAAACTTTTCCTCCTAAAAACTTTTGATCTTTAGGGAAAGACCAGAGAGATGAGTCAGGGAGGTTGTAAAAGTATTTTAATTCACGACATTGGTATAAACACCTGGAACAAGATGAAACTGTATCAAGGCAGAGGCATGACAGTGTTTTAAAGTCAAGCTATAAAAGTTAATAAAATCCTTTGATGGTTCAATGTGTCCACATAACTGCACTCCAATACTTCATGTTATGTGTATTCATTTACAATTATAAAAAGGCAACATGTGGCTCTTTATACATATTTATATTGTTTTATGACAAAAAATACAGACTCTTGCTGAACTGTATCAACAGCTGTTTAACATTTATTTATAGGCGAATGCAACAAATGGTCCAGTATAAATCAGTGGTTTAACATAACTAATATAATACTAATACTAATGATCACTTTAAAAAACAAAAATACTGATCAACTGAAGATGATAAAAAAAAGACAATGATAAGTTAACATTGCTTTGTTCCATATAAAAACAAAGAATAAAATTATAAAAGTTCATAAAAAAGAATCCTTGGGACTATTTACAAAATATTGTACAGGGATGGAGTCGAGGAGTCTTCCTGCTGCAAGAGACCCAAAAAAACAAACAAAAAAAAAAAGTTACATGAGGTTGTACACTTTAACAGCCTTTTACTTTTAAAAGTAAACACACACACACACACACACACACACACACACTTCTTACCTATAAACGATTGAGCAGATTGTTCTGAATGTCCTCGTACACCTGGTTGTAGATCTTCTCTTTGTGCTTCAAACCATCCAGGTACTCTACAACACACGAAAAGTTGACCAGTTAATCGGATGTTTAAAAATCGTCCTTAAAAACATCACAAAAAAACCCAGCTGGAACCTGAATAGATTACACTGAATTTCCCACAGAATATATTAGCAAATATTTATAAAAAAAAAAAAAAAAAAAGACATTGAGCTGACAAATGTGCTCAGACAAACTGGATAAAGCATCCAAGCTGCAACATACCAATATTCAAGCCACAGTTCTCCATCGCACTCCTGTGTTTCAGGTACATCGGCCACACGTGGCCATCAAACAGGCCGGGGGGGTCGGGGACAGTGTACTGTCTCGTACTGAAAATGATATCGCACTGTTAAACACTTGCCGTGACAGGATTATGGGGAAAAATAACTGAAGTCAACAATTACAAAAAGGATTAATGTGAGAATGTAGCCATTAAAATGTAAAAAAAAAAAAACAAAAACAAAAAAAAGGTAAACACTAACAATATTAATGAACATGAACATTTGGGTACCCTCACCTTCTCCTTCTCTTGCACTCCTCATAGGGTATCGTGATGTAATAGCACTTGTCGAAAACATCCAGCAGGGGCCTAGAGGGGAGATGCACAAGGTCATCAATGAAGATAGATAATGTCTTCAACCACACCAGAGTAAAGAAGCATAGTGCTGCTCATACTGCGTCTCTGCAGTGTACCTGACACTCCGAGTACTGATCAGCCAGTACCTTAAAGCCAGCTTTAAGGACAACTCCGAGAGCCTCTTTCCACTGAAACCCTTATCTCTATCTGCAGGACACACCCAAGTCTGCATGCAGGGTACTTGTGTACATGTGCCAATGGTACGCATGCAAAATTACCACGTGACACTACAGAAAAAATGCCGCCCATCCAATGTTTGTTGCCAGAGACAAGATGGCCTGTTGCCCTTCAATGAAAATTCTGTGGTGCGAAGGTGATTAAGTGAGATAATTTATTCAAATTAGAGCCAAATTTGAAAAAACCCATCATAATCTTCCACAGAAGAAATCGTACATTGTGCAAGTAGACACATGTGCCAACTAACCACACTTCTTGTTAATGAAAGCAGTTAATAGGTCAGTTTGGGATGGAGTTGAGTGAATCAAAAGAAACTTACGGGTAGTTGTAGAGCAGGAAGCCCTCCACGATCAGTATGTGGATCTGTTCATCAGGGTTGGCCACGCCAGATGCAGAAGACAGAGTGACGCCGTGGGAACGGGCAAACTTCACTGGGTTCTCAATCCAGCCTTTTACTGTATTGGTCATGGCCTCCATATCCATAGCTGTGATCACTGTAGAGCAAGATTGATAGAAAGGAAGATGATTGAAAAGATAGTGAATTAGAATAGACACATGTCAAGAATAAAAAATAAATGGAAACGTGTTTTGTATTTTTCTCCAAGTTACCAGAGGTTATTATCAGTTTAATGCTGATGTAATATGTGCATGTTGAATGGCTATAGTGTATGTAATGTTGGAGGGTGGGGGTATATGACATGAAAGGGTAAACTCTGAGTCACCGGCAGTCTTCAGTAAAGTCTTACCATCCCATTGTCTAAAGCCGTCCTCCCCAACTTCTATCTGATCGGGTTTCTGAAATAACAGTCACCAATAAAACACTGCTGCAACCTCACAGCTCTGAAAACTTGCAGATCCCACTCGCATGCCAGAGCAATAAGACAAAACAAGTGCACACACAGATGACAAAGGAAGAGGGCATGCACAAAACAAAGCAAGACATTTACAAAAGTACACAGCTTTAGTGAAAATAAAGGCACATGCTAAAAACACTATATAATGTGACGATACTAATGACGATGAGACAAAGACATGTTATAAAAGTTTTGGAGAAGTTCAGAATAAAGTATTGCAAAGGTGCGTAAGATGGCTATCACAGGAATCTATACAGAAGGACAATTATTAAGAAATGTAAAGGCTGAAGCAGTGAGAACAGACAACCAGGTAAAGAAACTATGTTGCATAGACATCAAGGCCATTTCCATATCTACTGTGGACAACAGAGCGCGTGGGATGGGTGGTTACTCACAGCAGCGCCCACTACGTCGCTTACATGCAATGCTCATGCTTTCAAGCTCATGAAGGAAAACATAGGCAAACAATAACAAAAAAAAAACAAAACCAAAAAAAAAAAACCTCTTATTATCCACTCACTAAAACTCACCTTGAAAAAGTCATCTTGGTGCACAACACAGCAGTTGGGCAACATCTTGATCAACTTATTTGTCAGGGTGGTTTTGCCACCATTAGTGACTCTGTAAACAAAAAAAAAGCAAAACGTGACAAAAATGCACATTAACAACAATAATAGTAATATTATTATTATTATTATTATTATTATTAAAAAAGGTATTGCCAGTTACAATTATGGTTTGAAACCATTTATTAAATCAGAAAAAGCAGCAGTGCAAGTGT
This sequence comes from Maccullochella peelii, assembly GCA_002120245.1. NCBI lineage: Eukaryota > Metazoa > Chordata > Actinopteri > Centrarchiformes > Percichthyidae > Maccullochella > Maccullochella peelii. The sequence continues at coordinate 120,964 of LKNJ01000354.1, read as the reverse complement.
TCTGCCAGATGACACATGGCGCCCTTTGTTTACATTTAGTTAGTTAATTGACAAAACATGACAAAAAGTCACATCTGGCTAAAACAGTTAATTGTAATAAAACCTGTGTCTGTGCGTGTGTGTTCACTATGGCACAGCTTTAGTAGACAAATGGTGCTGAATAAAAAGCACATTGCTCTGTTTTCATAATATCTGCTGAAATAGAATGCAATACAATTGTGTCATTTCCTAATTTAAAGGTTTATATAGAAATTCTGATTATAACATCTAACGGTTTTTGGTTTGGGACAATACTAATGTTAAATCTCCCTCCACTTTTGAACCGAGTCTCGCAGTGGATTTTCAAATGTCCCGCTCGATTGATGACAACAAACCAGGCACACCGGACATGACTTTAAACCAGTTTAACAGCCCTGTAGCCAACCACTTTCTGGCGGGCAGCTGATAAAACATGTGGTCATAAGGATAATAACGATCAACCAGAAGCGTTAGTCACCATTACCAAATAAATAACTTTATCCGAACCACTAGTTAAACTTAAGATACCTCCACGAACAATAACATAACGCTGCACGAGATCATTTAGTCAGTCTAATATAAACTGCATAACTCCACTTAACTATCAGTCAATTTAGTTAAGATAGCATTACAGTGTTAGAGAAATAGATTTAACTCTAACGTGAAAAATGTTAGCAAATATCATAACTAACGTTACTGTTTGATAAAAATTAAAAAAGCTTACCCGCCAATTCCTATAATGTATTTCATCTTTTCGTCACTTCTCGACAGTCCTGCTCAAAGTCCGCTGGCGAAACAGTCAAGAGTACTTTTTACCAAAGCAGAGGATAAAAATCCAGCAAATTAAACACTTCACAAACTTGCAAATTTACGTTGTGATGTAACGTTTCTCTCTACAACTCCATTGACTGTTGGCTCGAGACACTGCAATTTATAACCAACTCGCGTGCTATTGCGTCACCACTCACGCAAGCATGGGGCGTTCTCTTGGGCGGACGTGCTACGTGCCTCTTCGTAGCAGCCAATCAGCTCCCGCGGAGCTCCTGCCACCAGCCAATCACACCCCGCGAACATTCACATATTTGCATATTTCACAGCACCTGCTGTTGTCCATCACAGCGATGGCAGATCAGCACGTACTATTCCATTCAGCAGTTAGTGCACCTGATGACCTAACGTACTGTGGAAAGCTACCATTGATGGTATCAATGAAATTAAGTTATTAAGGTAATATAATACTTTAAAACAATGTAAGCAAAAGTTTGTAAAGTAAAGCAGCAAGCCTACATCATTTCATAACTCTATTCACATGGTGGGATTTTTCTATGAAGCACAAATGTGGAAAAAGTAGGCTACCAGTCAAGCGGTATTGTTATTGTACTGAGACTTTAGGTAGGGATACTGCTATAAATGTTAATTAAGAGTAAAAAGTAGGTTGTTTTAGTCTTTGACAGGAGGACAGATGAATGCACTTTTTTTCTCTGACTGAATTATACCCAGTCAACACCAGTGGTATTAGATTCTCAAGTAAAAGTAGCAATATATTACATACAGTGCATTCAAAATTATACTAACTTAAAAATACACACGAGTACACATGTATCAAAAGTATCAAAAGTAAAAGCATTTGTTATACAGAATTGCCCCTTTCAGAGTGTTATACTATAATACATATAATAATACAATGTGATATATTATTGAAATTGGTAGATGTGGAGCAAATTTTAATTACTATATTGTTCTTCAGCATACCTGTCACCTTCTGTATAGTGTCTTGCTCTCTTTCCCTGACAGTGTGTGTGACATTCATGTCTATTTGTGTGTACCTGTCCAGGCATGTAGGGCGTCCCCTGAAGTGGTGACATCACACTGAAAAGGCAGCACCAAAAAGTAAGGTGTAGTTTGGGATGTCCTCCAGCACCTGCATGTCCTCATCCAGCAGGAGGTTTGGCATTTTCTGCCTGAAATCAGAACTTAAGAAGCCATTCAACAAGATGAGCTCAGCATGTTGCTTAAATATGTTCTGGGCAACTGTACGCTACATAAAAAGGTATAAGTTGGAGGTGCTCAAGAACATCCCAAAAGACACCAAGAGAGTCTTTTCATATTTTGAATGTGACTGTCATGTTTGCTGGTTGATGAGCATCACCAGCTTTTATTTTCCTGCCTGTCAAAAGTCTGTTGAAGGACAGAGGGTGTTGTATGCTGTGTAAATTGTTAAACAAAAAATAAAACAGATTTTGGGAGGAAGTTTATTCAGTTATATTTACAAGGCAGAACCGTCCAATCAATCTAAAGAACTTCATAACCATGAATGATAGATCATCTTTACATTTAAATCTGAACAAACATTTTACAGCAGACAAATGGAAGGCAAAGAATTTGGAACAATATAAATATTGTGCTTTTACAGTTAAAATGAACATTTAGATTTTTGGAACGGTCATATCAGCCATTTCTATGCAGACCTTGCTTATGATATCGGGAGTGACTTGATATAGTAAACCTAAAAACTACAATAACTCAAAATCGAAAGGCTACACATTGCATTCCTTCACTTTTTCTGGATCTCTTTTAATAATTTGCTTCAAAAATAGGCACTCAGTACAGCCAGCCAACCTTCCCAAAGCTGTGGCAGCTGAGCTGGGATTGTTTCATCGAGGACGATAAATATAATATATTTGATGGAACTGCTCAGGTTTGGTTTATGTGAAAACAGCCTAACAGGACTGAAAAGGATAGAAAAGTTGAACCTTTTCGTTAACATTGCTGTACCAGAAAGGCAAAGGAACAAGAGGAAAACTAGAACTGAGATGGCACTTTAGAAACAGACATTTCACGAGTCCTATTTTCAGTACACAAAGAAGCATAAACATGTCCATGCCTTACTAACAGCTACACAACGGCATGACATCGGTCATGCTACTTAACAACAACACAAAATACATTTTAGGAGAACACATCACCTCCTAAACATAAAGAAATCACATATTAAGCTGAAACCATTCAAAGGTTATGTGACAACCAAATCCAATAGTGCAAAACAAGGCAGGCAGGAAATACAATTTGGCAGTTCTTTACAAAAATAAAAATTCTCAATCCTCTGCCCTCCTGCTACAATAAGTTGAACAGATGGAAGACATTAGAGAAAATCAATGTAACCCCTAGAAAATGTACAATCCACAATGCATTAGGATGTTTGAGAAATGTTGAGAATGTGTGCTAACATCAGAAACGACTGCAGAAAACATAAGTAAGGAGATGTCACTCCGCTGAAATGAACTAAATTAAATCTCCACATAAGCTAAATAAACTTTATCATCCTGAAATAAGATCAAAATGTCTTCCTTTCAGAGGCAGCTTCATACTTATTCAAGTTAGTGGTCAGAACATGTTTTCACAATCTGAGCTGACAACAAACGTTCCCGTATGAAACAGATCTATAAGAGTCATACAAATGTGCAATTTATAAAATCAATATGCCAACATATGCACAATGCTTGTGTATTTTGTCTTGATTATGGCCACTTTGATACAGATTTCATATAAAATTATTGTAGCTGTTTTGTATATGGTGGGTTAGTATTATATGTATCTTTTAGATGACATGTAATATGCAGAATATATAGATATGATGCAGTAAATATTGAGCATATTTGTTGTATGAAATCTGTGTGTGGGCATAACCATGTTACACAAAACAAACAAGCATTGCTTGCATAACCATTTACAAACATTTTACAACATTTATATAATTAATATAGGACCTAGATTTGCTCATATGGGTTTTCCAGGCCAAAATATTGATCATGTTCCTGCATTGTTCTAAGCACAAGACGACTGAGGCACATCATAACACAAGGTACATACAGATGTTAGTACGTTTGGACATTTTCAAAATGTCAGTCCAGCAAAAGGGAGAACTTGAAAAGGCCGTATAATACAGCAGTTATGAGGCAAGAAATAAGGATAAAGGCATCTGATGCATTGGAAAACCATTGTTATTGACATCTAACACACATTATATTATTCACACGAATCACCATTGATATAAATGTGTGTAACCAGTTTGGTCTGGTGGTCACACACTGATCCAGGCTCAGCATCTGCTACATCAGTGCTGTTGCTGTTAGATATCTCTGGTCTGTCAAATCTTTACAACATATGTACACGTCATTATTGTCAGGCAAAAACCTTACATCTCCAATTATCAGATTTCCAAGGACTCCGAAAAATACCATGAATTTTGGATGCAAAACCTTGGCATTTTGTCCAGTTAATTTAGTATATTTATTTTATTATTAACAAAAAGTAGAATTGTAAAATGTTCTCAACCCATAGTGAAGCCTCTAATCCTTCAAATGAAGTTACAACATGAGGAGCCACAATTGGAGTTACAATTGTTTCTCCCAATATTTCCCAAATCAATTGTCTTTCCTCTTAATTTTGTGTGACATTATAGAGCATAAAGCTTCTATCAGTGTCCTGGCCTTCCAGAGCCTCATGAGGATATAATATTGCAATATGAGCTATACAGCAGGTCAATGACTCGATGAACCCAACAACAGTTTCCATGGCGAAACACTTCTTGTAACAAAGCAGCGACTTCCTTCGTACATTACAAGTTGCAATATGAAACACTCTGGCAAAGTGGAAGAAGGGGTTCCTGACGGAGGGAAAATGAGACAGAGATTCACCATCTTTGTTTGGAAAATGATGGCACAAATCGCCAGCTGGATGTTAGTAGAACAAGGAAGCACATGTAGACTTGTTGGACCCACTGCTTCATGTGGGTTCAAATCGAAGGGTTCATGCTCCATATGTCTGTCACACACTGCATAAAGAGAACGAAATGTTTGTGGATGATGATAGCACAACAGGACGATAAAAACATTTTGCTGCTCTTGTATCACGATCAAATTAAAACTCAGAATTCAAAGAAATGTGTATGTGCAACTTTAACCCAGAACTAGAACCCAATGGCCTCCAGTGCCAATTTCACTGTGTTCAAAAACTACAGTGTTTTGGAAAATTTGTTAGTTAGTAAATGAAAAAAGGAAGTGGCATCGTCTAGTTAATACACACTTCTAAAAGTGTTTGTACTGATATATAAAAAACAATACACTGCACCTTGTAATTATTTATCACTATTTAGACATCTGTGTGGAGATGTAAAGGGCTGTGGTGAATCTATTTCAAAGCACAGAGCCACGACAGTGGTTTATATTACCTTCACCTGCAAAGCTGTGTCCTTCTCATAATCCTTGATCTACAATCATTGACTTTGGCCTGAAAATGAGGAAAGAAATGCACTGAGAACATTTGGATGACAATGCACCAAAAAAAAATAGCTAAATGTTAAAAAAGTGAAAATATGACAGGTTTTAAAATCCAGGGTGGACCAGTACCTCTCACACTTTTTAATTGGCTCCTGTGGGACTGACTGCTGCTGCTGCTGTCTGTGCTCCTGCTCCATCCTACACGCGCACACACACACACACACACACACACACACAGAGAGAGTTAATGCAGGTATTTGAGCTGATGTCCACTTCGTGGAGAATCTAGGTAGTCTTCTGTAGCCAATTAATTCAGGTTAAGTGTTTAAACCACAGTCGAGCACAGTTCTGTGTGAGCAAACTATATTTATATGAGTGAGTAATCTTATCAAAATTAGTCAAATGTATTTTACCTTTCCCTCCGTGCTTTAATCCTCTCCTCGTCAAATCTGAAAATGAGTAACACCGTTATCTCCTCGCACTAAATCCCGCCAGTCCTTTTAAAGAACTAGAGTACTAATCTTATTTTACATTTATTAAACACATTAAATGTCACATTAGACTTGTTCTATGCCAGGTTTAACTGCAGGAGCAGCTGCTGCCTGCAGGTTGTCACTGCCACAGCTCATTATCTCCATCTAGTGGTCAGAGATACTTACTGCACTACACACTCAGGAACATGGACATGCTCCATGGGGACGATCTCAGCCAGCTCATCCAGGCTGTGGACGTACTGGATCTTATTCATGAACTTCACACTGCAGAGGACAATAAGTAAACAACAACAACACAACCACAGTTACGGCAGATGCATCACTGAGTTACATAATCCTCTTGATTCATCCAATACAAAAAATATACAGCACCCACTCTAACCATCCACTAGAAATACTACACTGAATCCTTAGTGTAAGAGGCACAGATGTGTTTTGGATTAAATAAACAGTTGAGCATGAATCAGCCAAAAATATGAAATAATATTCAATGAATAAAATTAAAATGCCTTTATCTCATACAGCAAGGATAGATTAAAAGCATGACCTAGTCCTCATCAGTTCACTGTGATTAGTGATTAGTACAAAAAGCATTTTAACACCAAGCCATGACTGTTCACTTGTTGGTCTGTGTGTATTACCTGATGAAGGGCCTGGATATAGCCAGGACCGTGCGTATGAACCACGTGGGATGAGCGATGACCAAAGATTTCAGGTTCTTCCTCAATCTGCCATTGCAACACAAACAGCAAGTCCATTCACGGTTAGGTTAGTGTTTACACGTTTAAAGGCCTCTGCTAAAATTAACATATAGTTATGGAGCAACATGAGGCATTAAAAATATTAAACTGAGGATTAAAAAGAGTTTTTTTCTAAATAGAGTCCCGCTGTAAATGTAGCCTGTGAGTCGTCGTCAGTATCCTACTGACTGACAGCAAGTGACAACTTCCATTATTCTCCATTTTGTGTCTGTCAGTATCATTGTCATGCATATCTGTATATTGATGGTGAACAGTCCTCTGCAGCTAAAAATAGCAGGGTGGGCCTTATTAAAATTTCAGTTCAGAAAAGTTATTTTATACAAAGCATATCAATCAATGTGTTGGAGTAGTTTCTCCTTTTCCCACCTTCTGTCAATCATTTGGTAACATCTCTTGAGCCAGCTGATCCCAGGCATCTTACTCCGAGGAGTGGCTCCGTTCATGTAGATGATCAGGTAATCTTCAGCCACAAGCATCTCCAGACTGCTCACCACATACCTGTAGGAGAAGGGAAGGCTCTTATATAAGGAAACCTCAAAACAGTTGTATGAAAGGGTACAGAGTCAAGGACGGATTATGAGACGACAGGGGCACAGACAAAAAAATATGTTTAATTGTCATGTTTCTGGGCCCGTGTCTGGTATGCACATTCAGTAATCCATCCATGTACAGCATCAAAGCCTGTACTATATATAAAATAAATGTCAGTCATGGCAGACTCACAGGAAGAGGTTTTCCATGATGTAGTGGTAGTCTGGACAGCTGCTGTCAGGCAGGTAACAGGCAGAGAAAACGATGATGGCATTAAGGCCCTCGCCATAATAACCTGATAGAAGAGAGTTTCAGTTAATAGCAAATAGCTCTCCAGGCCATGTACTGTAACAACAGTTAGGTAGGTATGCTACTTATAACAGAGCAATACATCTTTTACATGAATGCTGGCCATATTAGGCGTTTGCCTTTATAATATTATATGGGTTCATATTTTAGTGTGTTAGCTGCAAACTGAAACCATCTTCCAAAGCCTTTCTAAGTTATCAGTTTGGTTTCTGTCCCTTCACTGACCTCCGTGTGTGATGACCCGGAGGTAGGGTCTGATGACCTGCATATCAATACGATGCTCCTGTTCTCCGATGATCACCGACCTCCAGAGGCGTCCGTTGTTGGCATTACCATCCCCGTCTGCTTCTCCTGAGCTGTCACTAGGACCTGCTTTGGCTGAGGCCACCGGCGTGTCATCTGGACAGACACAGAGCCAGACTTCTTTCTTAATTCTGCACTGAAATATGTACCATGCTGCATAGCGTTGGTTCCAAGAAGAGTAAAATATATGGTTGTAAGCTCCTTTTAAATGAGGTTTAGGTTGACTATGTGAATTAGGATTACTTTTAGTTTTAGCAAAACTACAGTTACTTTTTGTATTACTGTCTAAGGATTAAGATTAACATTCATTAAGACTTTGATTTGGAATTAGGTTGAGGTTGAAGATATTCTCACTCTTCAGTTGTGGATACACTTGTGAGGACAGTTTGCAGATAATTGTAAAGTGGGTATTGACTGTGTGAGGGTTAGCATATATAAATATAATAAGGAAAAACTTTATATAAAAAGTACCTTTCCAAGTTACAATGTGCTTTACAAAAAAAAAAAAAGACTAAAACAATCCAATCAGGCAAATAAAAGTAGAGAGAATGAAATATACCAACAATAAAATAAGATTTGTTTTAAAGATTCTGCAGGCTCCAGGATATAGACTCATAGATATTACAAAAACATATTACATCAAGATTCATATGAATTACAATTAAGATTCAGATTAAACCAAAAACATAATCTTAAATCTAGTTTTGAAAGGGTCAGTGTTATGGTTTAATATAGGGATGGTGAAAGGGGTTAAAACGGTGGCCAGTCAACAGTCGTGCTTGTGCGTTTTTAACCACTAACCCTCCCACTCCAGCTCGTTGCCATTGGTGATGAACTCCAGCGAGTCCGTCTCGTCAGGCGTATCGATGTCATCAACATTGATGTCCAGGTCGTCCGGTGTATCCAGGAAGTCATCTGACAGCAGAGAACCCTCACTTTGGTCCAGTGAAAGGTTCATCTCCGGGGCAACCAGCGTACGCCGTTTACGGTGAGACGAGGTCACACCGCCGCCTCCTCCAGGTGGGCTCACGTTCAGGGAGTTAGGGGGAGCTACAGTAAGACCAGGAGAGGAGAGACGGATCAGGAAATGTAATAGATGGCATACAGCGGGGGATATTATGGTGTGGGGAGTGACCCTCCCACTCCCCAGAGTTACTTACAGGTTCTGTCGTCTGTGAGACCACAAGAGGAATCCATGTCTCCGTACACTGGTAGTGGTCTGGAGGAAAACATACACAGGTAAGCAGCCAGTACTGTGCTTGCTGAGTCTAATATATAATATAAAGCAAGTCATGATGCTGTCGAGAAGTGAGGTTCAGCAGAACAACCATGACTCTGCCACTTGGATCAGTTTTTCATGCTTTTTCTGATCTATGTTCAATAACATGCACTAGTCTATAACTACGGCCTCACAATAAAATGTAACATTGAGATTAGGATGGCGTTTAATGGACCAGTCAAGGTGTGGGTGTTGTCACTGATCTGGCTAAGCACTAAAAAGAGGAGCAAGCAGAAGAGGATAGAGATGGTAATTAACTTCTCTCTGGGGAGAAATGAAGATTACAGGGCTGCCAGGCAGGGCGTGGGGGGAGGAGAAAGGGAGGGGAGGAGAAAAGGGGGAGGAATAAGAGACAGAGAATGAGTGGAAGAGAGAAAAGAGGGAAGAAGTGTGTGTCTGCATACAGACAAAGTGCTGCAGGTCTCTTTCCATTTATGCTGCCTGTTATTTACTGCACAGAAGGAGGAGCGGACAGGAGGTCAAAATCTTGCTCTGCATATGTTTGTGTGTGTGTGTGTGTGTAGCCCATCTGTGTGTTTACTTAAAGTAAGCAAAACTACGCACATTAGGGCAGATGTGTCACCACGTGCATGTGTGTTTTTTTGCATGTCAGCAACAACAACACCCAGTGCAACCAAGGAACCGGAAACAAGGTTGTACTGAATCGTTTAAACACAAGCGAGATAGAGAGCTACAGCGCAGTGTTGTTCAGCAGAGAGGGTCTTAGCTGCAGTCCTGTGAAAGCCAACTGCTACATCCTCCCATCTAGAGGAGGACCGTGTGTGACAACAACACTGGCTTTAGCCCAGAGAAACAGGCAGTCCTATTCCTCAGGGACCCCTGCAGTGATTACTAGTCCAACGCTTCCTTTGTCAGAAATGAAGCCCTTTCTATAAACACAACAGATTTATGGATTTATTTCCTCTTTTAACAAAAGCAAGATAATCTCTTTTGTGCCTGTTTATGGCTACATTGTCCTTCAGCTACAAACATCAATATCAGGATGAACCAACGATGCTTACCTTCTGGAAATAACACAGAGCCGATTCAAATGAGCTTTTTAAACCTCACACACCTTTATATTTGATTTGCTTACTCATTCCCTGTCGTCTCAGCTGATAACAGACAGTCTAGAGCAGAGCATCTCTCAGAGGCTACTTTAATAATCCATTTGCTGCTGGTTATTCCTCCGTCTCTATCTGTCTTTAATCCAAACCTGCCACCATTTTCCTGGCGATGCTGTGTTGTTGATCGGCGACTGCTGTTGCGTCACATGACGTAGCCTGAGACCATTTACAGACAGAGCTGCACCTGCTCCCTGGTTTCCAGCCTTGCAATCTGACGGAGGAGGGAGGAGGAGGAGGAGGAGGAGGAGGAGGGAGCCCAGAGCTGACTGTCGTCACACTTCTCCCCTGCTCTTTTTCTGCCCATCAAGTTCTGCATCTCAACCTCTGAACAGCAAATTCCCACACTTTCTAAATCCTTCTGTAGCCATCTGTATGGTGGATTAAGAATAACTTTTCTTGGTCCTTCATTCATCTTTCTCTCCGTTTCTTCTCCTTCTGTGGCAAATCATCGATCAGCTGTCTTATCTCAGAGCCTCTTACTGTGAGCATGAAGTGAAATGACGCACTGTGCTCAAACCTCGCTGTGCAAATCATTTAACATCAACACAATAATTATTAAAAACCTTCAGATACATTCATATCTCCACTGACGCTTAGAAAGGAGAACAGAAACAAGATATGGCTATCATAAAGATAAGTATGTTTTAATAAAATATAAAAAAGTGTCAATATTACAAAAATACAGAGAAGCATACAGTAAATAGAACTGCTTCTAAATCCACCCAGACTAAACTGTACTGGAAGTGATATGGTGCAGCTGGCCCATAATCGATAATTAACTGCACAGTTGATTTGAAATAATGAGCTATTCATCCATAAGCTAACATGTGCTGCATATTCATCAACACACACAAACACGAGAATATGCTACAGGCACACACACAGCTCTAAGAGATGCTATGAGGATAGGCTTTTTGCTCTGCTGTCTCATAGTTATCATAGTTATTTGACATCAATAGGACACTTTAATAGATGATGACCAGTAAGAAGTAAAAGGACTTCACCTGGGGAAGTCTTCATCCTGCCACTCGTCTTTCACTTCCATGTTCTCCATTCGTAGAGTTGCCTCTGTGGTGCCCATCCCTCAGAGAGGAAAGCAGGGGCCTGGAGGTGGGAAGAGAAATGTTTATCAATGAACAATACAGATAAATAAAATGAGTGTACCAACTAGACAGTCAGCTTCATGGCTGCACTGTAGGGACACGTGTTTTGGCTCAGATGACAAAAAGAAAAGTCAGCATTGTAGGAGGATTTTATCCAAATAATTTTTGATTACAGTTTGCGGGCTGTTACCACTTCTGATCACATGGTTTTTATCCCCCTGCCCAGAGAAGCACATGTGAGAGGCATGTGACTGACTGGGACAGAGCCCATATTCTGAGCTCAGCTCTCCTCAAAAGTCAAATATTACGTCCAAATTTGTTCCTAGGTGGAATTCAAGAGGCCAATGAGGAGGACGACATGCAGACCTAATCCTCCCTCACTGCTCCTTAATCCTACTGCACTGATGTGACTGCTGCCTGTTTGATCTCTACTCACACTGAGGCATTATGTCACCAATAGTATTAATAGAAAAACTTCACTTCAGATCTAATACTCATTTGTTTGTGCTCAAGAGTTTGAAGAGAATTCACGTACTTATGAATGTCTACAATACAGTGACTACTCACTGACTGTATAATCAAAGGTGGCATTAGGATGCACTCCACTCCTCTAAATGACAGGATTTAATGCTGAAATCCAGATGCATTATCACAACACAATAGTGGCACATTAATAACAACAGCACCGGTCTATTTTGGCCGGTGAACTGCATGAGAGGAGCACTGTGGATATTTAATTGGACCCAAAGTCCTGTTCTCTTTGTAGTTCTCTGCTCAAGCATAACATCCACAAAGTCTAAACAGGTTCTGCTGAGTGACAGAGGATTCCCAGGTCTGTGTTGGAGGTTATACTTAGAAACAGACACTCTGAGGAAAGGAGTGCATCATAAGTGCTTGTCTGGGAGGCATTAATGCAGTTCAAAGCGTGTTAAGTGACTATAGTGCAACAAAAATACCTGTTGTGGGAAAATAAAATACAACAAATCCAGTGTGATCCTGACATTCTTGTCAACGGTGCAAAATGAGGAATAATGCAACATCGGCTCCTGTGATATAATTAGTAGAAGGAATGGAGTGATTTTGGTGGTTTTGGCAGCAAATCTTGTGGTTGAGTATAAACTGGACAACAGCTAAGTCTCACATAGAGGAAATAATTCATTTCATTACATTACACATGAACAACACAAGATTGTACCGTGAAGTTCAATCTACTAACACATCACACACTTCTTTGTAGCAGGTCAAAGTCCCATTTAATCAAATGTGACAACACCCCGAAAAAGAAAGCGGTAGCTTGTGTTGCAAACTGTCAGTTTAGAGTGGAGTGGAGAGCAAAAAACAGAAAGATCATTTATCATCATTTATCAACGACAAGGAGCTTTATTCTTTCTCACACCATGTTTGACAGGCTGGGACATTTTCATTGAAAGACCCTGTTCATGTACAGGTATTGCTCTGTCCATGTCAACCCACTCATTCTGCTTGAAAATATCAATGTTGCAAAGAAAGATTTCGACAAAATGAATCGCCACCAAATGTGCAGTACGTTTCCATCACAGAGTAAAATGGCCCCACAGCCTTTCTAGGTCATCCCAAATGGAACAGCCAATAGAAGAAAAAAAGCTAAATGGATTTCATGTGTTAGTGGACAATCTAACGTGCATGGAGTCAGTCTAAGGTGTCTGCCTTGTGCAGCGAGCAGAATAGAAATGCAAGGACATTAAGTCAGTGACTATACTCACATGAGCGGTGCGAGATCCCCTCAAATCCTTTCGCTGGTCCGTGTCTGTGTTCTCCCTCCTCCTCAGTCACAGATGCAAAGATTCAAGGGGAGAAAGTCCTGATCCTCCACACCAACAGAGAGGCAGGGGTCAGGCTGAAATTTCTCCTCTCACGCTCCCTGTCTTTCACTCATTCACATGCACACACGCACTCACTCATGCACAGACACAGTCATACAGTGTCCTCGATGTCAGCCGCTAGCCAGCAGCAGGTGTCTGAAGACAGGGGACACCTCTGTGCTGGACACCACCCCCCTTCTCCTCCGCCTCTGGCCACCTTTGTTGGGGAAAGACTGGCCGTGAAGAGAGAGCCGACAGCCTGCCTCTCAGCTCCTACGTCCACACCAAGACACAAAATTCCTTTAATCAGAATGCATCTGCTCTGGCATCACCGTCTCTATCTCCCCCTTTTCTCATGCTTGTAGCTCCAAATACCTTCGGAGTATCTTTTTGCGCTCCCAAATATCAATTCAAACCCCTTCTTTGAGTTTCCTCTGTATCCAAATTTCTCAGAGGAGGCAGCTTATTTATCCCTACAGCAACTTGGGGAAAATGAGCACCAGTCTCTGTGTCCCTTTACTCCATTAGATCATTCTGCTGTTGTTTTCAGTGGTCCTCTATGTGGCTGCTGTTCCCTGGCAACAGCATCACTCTCTCCATCCATAGCTTCTCCCCTCCCTCTGTTTCCTCACCCCAGTCTCTTTCATACACACTACACCCCAACTCTCCCGACACACATTAATTATTCATCACCTTACTTCACTTGCACCCAACCAATCATATCACCCCTGCCCAGCTACCCTGCATAGTAGCCTTTGCTGCTAGCTGCAAAGACTTACTCTGCATACTCCTATAACAGGCACCTTTCTACTAACCCTACAAGCCACAGTATAAATTGTATGTAGGTTAATGGTTTTTATCTGGAATTTTTATCCCTCTTTAGATTTATAACGTAGCCTAGTTTTCTCCTCTACCCTCACGTTTGTTACGCTCCTGAGATGATGCCTTCAAAACCCAAGGTCGTTTTACCTTAGTAGCTATTTGGAAGATTATTATTTATTAAGATTTATTATTTAAAATCACACTGACAGAGGACCTGAATATGGTGTACTGTTGATTTATTTTTGGTCTACTATATTATATATATTATATTTGATTGTATCTATATCATTGGTACAAGCGTGACTGACTGACACGCGACATTCAGCAGATTCACCGCAGACAAAGCGAGAGGATTCACTTCAATCGACTTCCGTCTTCGCGTAAACCCCGTTTTTTAGATCGTACAAGAGGAGAATTTAAGCATTTTAGCATTGCGTTTTAAATTTGTAAACCAGGATCAAATAATTAACTAAATGCTTCGATTTTATCCATTTAGTTTTATGAATGCAGTTTCTTCCTAACAGGAGTGATAACTCCTTTCTTCTTCCTCATTTCCCGTCTTTCTTTCTTTTGTCTGTTCTTTGCTCCTTTTCATTGGAATACTCCAAACTTTCTAGGGTCCCTTTAAATCATATGTCTACGTCTCAGTGTGTCTCACGAGCAAAACGCTTCCTTCTCTGAGATAATGTTCACATTTCTTGTGCGCATGCGTAATAAAAAACAGCAAATTATGAAAATTGATTTATGGTAAAAATGCTATGATTAGTTAACTGAAGTGATACACTGACACGAGATTTTCTCGCTATGTATTATATATTTTACTAAAAATATTTTGTTCCGGTGTAGCAGCGAAGTGTTTCTATTGGCTGCAGTAGAGGGGGTGAACTATCTTGACGGTCCGTTTCAGGGCTTCACTGCTGTCTGCCAGTACTGTACTGGGGATGCCAAGATGGCTGCAAGCAATTATTTCGGCTTCACACATGGTGCCGGTCCGCAATACAGGTAATTTAAGTGATAGAGGTTGGTGTCAGCATGTCTTTTGAGTCGCATTCATCAGTCGTTGGTGTATAACGGCAGGGACATAGTCACTGGGGGGATTTCACTGCGTGGCGGTGGAGACACAGGCTAGACAGCTAGCTTGACCAGCTAGTTCGGTTAGCTAACGTTAGCTACCTGAGTTCGCAGGCCAGCGCTTCCCGACCGACACACTGTTTGACATTAGGTGAACCCCAGTACAGTCATCTTCGGTCGGAAACCTGCTATTGATGGCTCATCTCTTAACCACTTGGTCTACTTTAACATCAAACAAAACGTCAGTTATAGCAAGAGTCACGCAGCTGGTTTAGTCAATCTAGCTGGCTGTAGCTGCGATGGGTGAGATATTGGCCGGCGTTTAGGATTAGCTAGCCCTGGCCAATCTTTACTGTAGGTCCCGTGTCTCACAAACATTGCATTAGTTATATGTTTAATAACGACATACTACTACAAAGGAATTTATAAATATAGACACTTGTATGTAGGTAGAAAAAAAACACCAGTCCCCAGTAAAACTCTAGCTGCATGGATTGGTGTTTGGCAACTTTGTATGACAGGTAAACAATTTAACATGTCACTTTGACAGGTAATTATCATTCATTGCGGTTAGTAATCGGAAGGTTTCCCGTTTTGTCTGATTTGGTACTCAAGCCAACAACCCTGACAAACAGGAGTGGGCTGTGTTCTCTATATTCCTTTTACACGTATTTCTCTGTACATGTTAATCTTAGTTTAATCACAAAACTCCTGTACTTCTCCTGATTTGAATTAATTGGTGACCAGTCTTCAGTTTTACTCCTAATTCTTGATTAAAAAGCTTCTACAGCCTCAAACATGTCACTGTGTTGGAGCTGCAGAAGCACAGAATAATACACTATTGCCATAAAGCAGTTCTGCCCATTGATTGCAAACTTTTCCGTGATGACCCACACACATTCGGAGGTATTAAAGGGATAGCTACAATGGGATAAACGTTGCTGATGAATAAAGAAATGCTATGGTCAGCCTCCGGAAACAGACTCCACACATCAGAGGCTGCATACAGTCAGTTTACTAATCCTCGTCCCCACCAGCAAATCTGTAATGAAAACAAGGTCATAAAGAGGGGCAATTATGGCTCTTAGCTATCTTTCTTAAGCAAGAAAATCCAGTTTTCAACAAGCATATCTCAAGAAATTGAGACATCCCAAGGTCTTGTAATCTTCACATTTCAGCAATTTTCCACCACAATAGCAAAGTCTGACAAAAGAATAATTTATATTGTCTAACTATTTATTTCATCATATGATGAGTATCAATGTTTGTTTTCCCATTTAGTGTTAAGAAAGTACAGGTATCCTCTGTCCGAAACGTACAATATTTAACACTGAGGCATTGTGATAGCAGGTTTGGCAGCAGGGATGCTCAGAGCAGACAAGTAGGTCGACAGCCGAGTGTTCCGCCAAACTTATTGATTTTATTTTTGGTGAAATGGATGATGTCAGACTTGTTCAGGAGTGAGTCACGGCATGGCATGTGGCACTTACATAATCAAATTATTAGAACTTGGAAATGATTGTCCACAGTATGAGATAATGAAATACAGGTATGTCTATAAAGGAACTATGAAGCCACTCAACGGATGAGTCAACCTTGCAATAGTTGGTTTTTCCAAATCCCTTCTTGGTAGTCTCTGTTTGTACGTATTAGTCAAAGACAGTTTCCTGTATACATTTTATTGTGTAACTGTTTTGTATTTGCACTGGCTCCAGTATAGTTTTGTAAGATAATGTTATGGTTACTCTCACAGCATTTTGACTCTATGCGCTTTTATGACCTTAAGGCATCATTTAATTTTAGCCCTCGCAAGTTCTTGTCCATCCAGACACTGAAAGCTTAATAAAGACGCTGATAGCATCAGTTAGCGATGCTCTCCACATCCCAAACCATGCTAATGACAAGGCTGCAGTGGAGTTGTCCTTTTCGTATTTCTCTGTATGCTGATGGAAATAAGCAGGGCTGCTCAGTCAATCATATAATATTGGTGATCACAATTTTGTCTTCCACAATAAATTAATCTTGATTTTGTGTTGACGTTGCATTTAATTTGCCCCCCGGTTCGTCAGTCAGTCAGTCGGTCAGTCGGTCGGTCGGTCTACCACTTTAGTCCAGGCTGAAATATCTCAACAACTATTGGATGGATTTACTTGAAACTTTGTTCATGAAATTCATGGTGTCCAGATGATGAATCCTACTGAATCTGGTGATCCCATCACTTTACTTCACATTTGTGGTTTTGAATGAAATACCTCAACAACTATTGGATGGATTGCCATCAAATGTAGTAGAGATAGTACAATTTAGTCATTCATGCCCCCTTCAGAATGAAGAATTGTAATCACTTTGGTGATCCCCTGACTTTTTTAGCTTGTGGACATTAGCAGGGCACTAGCATGGTTATAGACTCTTAATTTTGTTAAAATATACAGACATTTGAAGCCAGTTTAGTTTACTATGAAGTTAGTGTGGTTTTTAAAAAATGCTAAAGTGCAGTTACAAAAATGGATGAATTATTATGATAAACTGAGTAAAACCATCCTGATTGTCATTCCACCGTCTGCATTTGCATTTCTCAAGGTAGCCTACTTTGTAAACCAGTCGTACTGTTAATTAGGCATCAGGGTCAGTTTAAAATTACGGAAATATCATGCCATGACTGGAATGCTGTTGATATAAATTACAGTGTAGTTGAGGACTTCAGCCTCAAAGCCTTTATTAATATTTTCTTTTACTTCTAATGTGGATTGAATATTGATTCCATGGTAAAGCCTCAAGTAGACACTTCTCTGATGTTTAATGTTGTTCATGAAGATGTCTTCTGAAAGCAGTTTTAATATTTACCTTCTTGCTTCACTTAATTTCCCTCTCCTCTCCTCCAGTACCCAGCCTCCCCCGGCCTACTCCCACCCCTCTACAGCCAGTTACAGTGTCCAGCAGGCTCCAGCTGTGGCTCATGCAGTGACTGCATCCTACGCTCCAGCTCCAGTCCAGGCCGCCCGGCCTGTGGTCTCTGCCCCTTACCCTGCCTATCAGAGCCACCAGGCTCCACCTGACTATGCCTACAGGCAGCCAGACCCACCAGCGCCCCCGCAGCCCACCACCACCCCACAGACATACCAGGTGTACTCGGACACGGTCAGTCTCTTTCTGCTTCCCTTATATTTTCTGCTTCTCAGTTTCTTATAGCATGATGTGATCATATTGGATGTTATGTAATGGCTTCTGTTGTGGGTTATATAAAGTGACTTTTAGCCATAAAGACACTGGTGCAGACAGCAATGCATGCTGCTTCTGCACCACTGGGATTGTCTAATTTTTTAAATATTGACTGACGCCATCAGAATGTAAAGGATGCTTTCATTTTACACACATTGGCTTTAATGCAATGATGTGATATGTGTGCCTTTCTTTTAAAAAGTTATCTACTAAATATGCTGCTTTACCATTGGATTAAATTCTCTCTCCTAAACACCAGCAGGACAACTACACTTACGGGCGCCCTGCAGCTGTGACTACCTATGACAATAAACAGTACTACCAGACGAGTATAGCTACGGCTCAGAGGACACCCACAGAGAATTACTACCAGACTGGTGAGTCAGTTTATTGTTACTCTTGTGTTGCGTCCCATCAGAGTCTTTCACAGGTCTTGGGGAGTACTTCTGCATATGTGAAAAAATGTGTATAAAGGTTTTTGAGGCTTCAGAGGGAGCTGCCTGAAATCTGATAAATTGCCTCTAGTGATGTCACATAGTTTGTCCACTATAGAGCACTCCAGTGAACAAACTCTTTTTTTTTTTTTTCAAAAAGTTAATTTTTCACTGGTAAAATCCAGTACATGGGACATTTATCAGAATTGTTTGAAGCCCCATTTTCCACCCACGCAGGTGTTTACACTTAATGTATGTTACCTGCTTAGACTTATTCCCAGGACGGTGTAGGTTTGTACATGCTGTGCTTAACTGACACCTCCCTCACTCTTATTTTGTTTCACCTTTTAGAACGGGACAACTTACACCTTTATCATGTTTATTGCTTCATCGAAACGTCACGTAATTCTCAGCGTAGTTCTACCTGACAGGGTCTAATCAGCCAAGGTGATTGAAACACCTGTGCGTTCATATCAGTTTCACAAATAAATTGACTGTTATATAACAAGTGTTTCTTCTAATTAACAGTGTAGAACACGGACACATACACACCCCAGTCTTGCTGGGGGATTTGTGGGTCATCAGTCTTGGTATTATTTACTTTGCACTTTTGAAGGGTAATATGATATGTGGGTCTGCTGCCCATTTGCTTGTGAAATGTGGATCCTTCCTGCCCTGCCAAAAACTCTCTTGACAGGCAGTCGCAGAGGAATCGATTTGGATGTTTCAGATATCTTTCTCTCCTCGCTTTCTCTTACTCAGATGCCCTTCCTCTCCACCTCTGCTCCCCTCTCTCCTCTCCCCTCACTCCGCCCCCCCATCTCTCTCTGTTTCAGTGGGAGTAAAGAGTGCTTACAGTCCAGCCCCCTCCACTGTGTACAGCCAGCCTCCTCCTCCCCAGAGGCAGATAACGGCCCTGAAGCCTCTGGCCCCCTCCTGCGCTGTGTCCACCAGCTACAACATCTACCCAGTGTCCACCAGTGTCCAGCAGCCGCCCACACCCATTTCATCCTACACCCTTGGCTCCTCCTTTGGCTCCACTGTTTCAGCCACCACTTACTCGGGTAACATGAGACAAGAGATAAGATACTTTATTCATCTCAAAGGAAATATTTGTGCCCAATATGCTCGATATACATATTAAAAGAGATATATACATAGTAAAATCAAATAAAAGAAGAAACATGAATTAAGGGAGATGCAAAGTACAAATTATCTTACTATTTTCTCTGTATTTGGCCGTTTACTCCACCTGGCATTTTGTTCTCAGGACTGTAGATCATTTCATTTAATAAAGAGTCTTTGAAGAGAGGAAGAAAACTCTCTGAGCTATCTATCTTGTGTGCTTGCGTGCTAACAAGACAATAAGTTCTCGAAGTTTATTTCTTTTTATTATTTATTTATTATTTGTCTGCAAACTGTTTCTCTTTTGTGGAGCAGTTTATACTTGGCACAAATTTGCAGGTCAAATTTGAACTCAACACCAAAAATTCATCCCTGCAAGCAAATCCACTGATAGTGTCAAATTAAATTAAAATTAAATGATTTTGCTTTTGACTTTTTGTGAATTGAATCTTGACTTTCTTATTACGGCCTTGTCTTTAAGTGCAGCTTATTTCTCTCATGACTGCTGGCTTTTCATGTTTGACCCATATCTTGTATGCTTTTCTTCTCTCTAATGACACTCTGTCCTCACTTTCTTCCTCCTGCTCTCTCACCCTCAGGCATTAGCTACTCCAGTTATGATTCAACTGGCTACACCTCCACATCTGCCCCCTCCTATTACCAGCCGGCCCAGCAGACTCTCACCCAGCAACAGCCTCCACCTCAACAGCCACAGCAGCCGCAACAGCACCAGCCCCCCATCCAGCCACCACCCAAGCAGCTGACAAGCTCTTCATGGAGCAACTCTGGCAGCAACATGGTGACAGCTCCGGCCGTAAACACCTACAAAAAACCCACGTTCCACCAGAACAAGCTGCAGAAGCCCAAAGGGCCTCCCAAGCAGCCCCAGCTCCATTACTGTGACATTTGCAAGATCAGCTGTGCAGGCCCTCAGGTAGGAGTTTATAATTCTATTTATAAAAAAGCTTTTAAAAGAAAGCTTTATTGTGTTGTGCATTACAGAGCTTTGAAAGACACAAACAAATACCAAAATTGAGAAAAAATGTTACAGTATTAACATTTAAGACCAGAAAACATGTTGTGTAGATTCATAGCATAACATCATGAAGTATCAGCAGTTGTCTGATTTTATTTTACTGAGTTTATCTCATCAACAGAATAAGAACCAATGAAAGGTTAGAAGTATGACTAGTTCTGTATGTGCATTTGAAAGCTTCATCTTGCTAACTGGTTTGATTTACTGCATCAGACGTACCGGGAGCACCTTGAGGGCCAGAAGCATAAGAAAAAGGAGGCAGCCCTTAAATCTGGGGGGCAGACTGGGGCCAGCAACGGGCCCAGAGGGGTCCAGACTCAGTTACGCTGTGAGTTATGTGACGTCTCCTGCACCGGAGTGGACGCCTATGCTGCCCATATCCGTGGCGCCAAACACCAGAAGGTTAGCACAGCTGTGATGTTTTTGTCTTTATCTTCAAGTGTTTCGATATATTTGTTGTTGTTTAAGAAAATAAAGGCAGCTGTAGAGGATATTGATGTAACATGCTTTCATCATTGGACATGACTGTGGTGTACTCGTGTGATGTTCCATCTGAGCTGCCAAGTCTTGGAACAGCCCCAGGGATTTGAGATGGGATTAAGTATCAGCAGACTTAAATGGTTGTATCTCCCTCTGTCTTTCTTTGTCAACCTTGGAAAGGTGGTGAAACTTCACACCAAGCTGGGCAAACCTATACCTTCCACCGAGCCAGTGTTGGTGAATTCGGCTCCAGTTATCACAACCTCGACAGCTGGGAAACCTCCAGTCTCCACGTCCACTCCTGCCTCCGTCTCAACCACTTCAACTCCCACTGCGACACCCAAACAGGTGGCTGTAAACGCCACGGTCAAAACAACGGCACCAGTCAAGAAACCAGCGCCCTCCAAAATAACTGTCATTTGTAAGTTTGTTGATTTGTTATGTAGATGATGTGAGGATGTTTTCTTTCCTCCATCGCCTACATTAAAATTAAGGACATCATTTTGACAGCTGCAGCCTGCATCACTTCTTCCCTTTTACTTGTTTCTTATAGTGTTTTGTATAACACAACATATTACAACATTTAGTCCTAAACTGTAGTGGCATGAAGGGTTGAACAGGATTAAGTAGTGAAATAGTGAATTTCAATTTTCAGACAATAGCAGGACTTTATAGACATTGAACCCCTGCAAAATGAGTTAAAATGAGTCAAAGTGAATGTTTATCCCCACAAATATAATATAACATTCTTTAAACAAGTTCTTTTAAACTACAACATTTTTCTTCTCTGTGTGTTTAACCAGTTTAACCAACCAGTAATGCGGCTCACATGCATCACTGTTCTCCAGGGATGCACTGAAATGTATCACAACAACTGTCAATTTAACAAGTCAAATAACACAAATACTGTGACAAAATGATACAAATTTCTGTAACTGTAAGACCTTGAATGGTAATTTTATGGTTCTTGTAAACATAGAAATTAGAGATTAGAAATAGATGTTTTTTTCAAACAAATGGGCATATAGCATTCCTTTAATGAACTCTCTAATCTGTAATATCTTGCCTGCCGCATAGCCAATAAGCCTGCCAGTGCTCCAGCAGCTGCAGTGACGGCATCAGCAGCAGCAGCAGCGGCGGTGGTGGTGGCTGCCAAGGTGGAGGAGCCCATACAACAGTCAGCTCAGAAGATGGAGCCTCAGAGTGACGATGAGGACGGTGACAGAGCTGGAGGCCAGGGAGACATCCAGCCAGTGGGACACGACTACGTAGAGGAGGTAAGCAGGAAATGAGAAGAAATAAACATCACAATATTATCGGACGACTAATATTGGTTAATATGCAAATTTGAAAAATGGTTATAGCATATTAAAAAGTAAAAGTGGCTCAATGTAATTTTAGAAACCGTTTCATTTTTATGTAACTTCTTCAGAGGTCTCCATTGTTTACAGTAGCCTGCAACATGTGAGTTAATAGTGTATCACAGCTGAGATGTTTTGTGCAAGATCTTAAAATTAATACAGTCTTGTACTCTACAGTAAAGATTGGTGTCATTTTTTTTTTTTTCATCCACATTTATACTTCAGTATTTGCATCAGAGCCAGACCTAGTTTTGATCAAGCTTCAGCTATAATTAAGAGTCAACGATGACTCTAATAAGAGTTATATTGTACTCCTTTTCACATAATTAGAGTCTAAGATCATGTATGTTGCCTTCGTTCAGGTCCGTAACGATGACGGCAAGGTGATCCGATTCCACTGTAAACTGTGTGAGTGCAGCTTTAACGACCCCAACGCTAAAGACATGCACCTGAAAGGAAGAAGGCACAGACTCCAATACAAGGTAAGAAAGTTACAGCATCATTGAGCTGATTCCTGTCTGACTGGTTAAACAGAGAGACACAATGAACAAGGCTGAGATATATACTTTCAAGGTTTTGTATTTTAGATTACAGGAGCTGTCAAATTGTCCACAGCAGCGTTTTCAGATAGTTTTCCAAAACATTACCATCCACAGTGAAACACTAAAACAAAGGAAAACAGTCCAATCTCCTTCTTTTCCTCCACATTTGCTTGAAGAGTAGCAAAATGGGGCATTTCGGCCATTATCTGTTTAGGCCGCTTTCAAGACAGAATCAGATGTTGCAGCCATTCAACGCAGGGTTGTGAGGCGCCGATCTTCACAGTTGCTCGGTAAACAGTGGAATATTAAGTTTATTAAGCTACATGATAAACAAAGTTCTTCTTCACCTGGACGTCTGCCAGTCTGATCGTCAACGTGATTGGTCAGCGCAGCAGGACGTCGGGTAGCATTTCTGCAAAAGTTGATTCTGTTTTAACTTTCCGCCGCAGCCTGAACGCAGTAGCTCCGTTCAAATGAATGGAAAAACCGGCAGTTTTGCCACAGCGTCTGAGTCTATCTGAATGTAGCCTTAAGGAGTGAGGTTGAATGGATGGACTGGTTTGACAGACGTACAGATACTTTGTATGGTCTGAGCAGCATTTCTTGCCTCCAGCTCTTTCTGTTATCAATTATTTTGTGCTAAAGCACAGCCAAACACATAATCCAGATGTCCTCAGTTGCATACGTTTTTTTTGTCAGATGATTGAACATGCAATAATTGGTGATTTGATCCCACAACATTAAGACAGTCAAAGTAATTGCTGAATTGATGAGTGGGTCCCCATTTGTTTTCTTGTGCACAAGGATGCACATGCGGGTGACGCTATACACAGTCCTACCAATTTCAAATTTGATCTGCACTTGAGTGGGAGTGGCCTGAGAATGTGCGGTATCACATGTGCACTGACTTTCATTACGTTCTTGTAACATTCCCCTTATGTTTGTTGTGTCGTCCTTTCTGTCTTTCTTCAGAAGAAAGTGAACCCAGAGCTTCCTGTGGAGATCAAGCCCAGTAACCGGGCCAGGAAGCTGCAGGAGAGCAAGCTAAAGAAGCAGAAGCAGAAGGCGGTGCTGAAGAGACAGAGAGACGATGAGCAGCGCTGGCACATGGAGATGAGGTCAGACTCATGGCCAAAGTTAGTAACCTAAACTTGTTCCTACTCTGACGTTAAGTTTGCAAGTTGCCTTGGTTGGCACAGAACAGACTAAAAAGGAAAAGATGAGGAAGATGCAGTCATACAGGTGACATCAGTAATGGGGATGTCCTGAAGTTGACCAGCTGACTGTTAGTCTGACGCGAATTTAGTCTGAAGGGAATTTCATGCCTCATTTTATAGACTTTTTTCCTGTTTTCTTGTCTCTTTCTGACACTGGTCAATCACATGAGCTTTCTTGCATGTATAATAAAATATAGTCTCTCAGCAGCCAGAGGAAAGTCATTTTATCATGAAAACTATACAGCCAGGTTAGGGGCCAATTCAGTGAGCTTCCTATATGTACAATGACATTTTTGATGTACCATGTCTAGGCCTGTCACGGTAACTACTTTTGTCGGTCGATATATTGTCCCAGAAATACATGCGATAAACGATATTATTGTCATATTATTGTAACGAAAACGATACCAACATTAATGGTCTCTCATTCGGCTTAAATCCAAAATGTTTCCACCCCGGAGCTGTGGAGTGTATCTTTGAAACCAGCAGACACCGAAACTATCACTGCAGAGAGCGTCCTGTCTAAACAGCCCAATTGGTTAACATGGCTGCCGAAAGGTCGCGCTGTGTGTGTGTTTGGAGGAGCTGCAGAGCCCCTCCCACGGTGAAACTCGAACACAGAGAGCAGACGAGAGGACAGAAGCCCCTGCGACCAATTACAACAAAATGCGCCTTCTGTTTATTCTGGCATCATGTTGGCTAAAATGTTGGTGAAGTTCTTATGTAAACAAACACGCATGTAAACACAACAGGCAATATCAAGGCCAGCAAAAATGATAGAGGCCATGTCCATATATTGTACGTAAGTCTATAACGTAATTATCGTGACAGGCCCAACCATGCCTGTGCTTTTAATTGTTGTGTCACAAGAGGAAATGCAAATTTTGTAACCCTGGATTACCTTCAACTAACACAAAACCTCCGTATAATAATTATTTGATATGATCAGTAGATTAGAGTAAATGTTTTCAGTAAAGTGCTTTTTTATGGACTCCTGTGTACTTGTAATAGCAGCCATAACATTCTTCTGTGGGAATGAATGACTTTTAATGAATGACATTAAAAACCTCCCCCTCTCCTGCAGGAGATATGAGGAGGACATGTACTGGAGGAGGATGGAGGAGGAGCAGATGTACTGGGGTGAGCAGAGACGCAGGATGGCTCCTCCACCTCTGATGAGCCGCCCTGGTATGCCAGTACCCCCCCTACTGGTGAGCGTCGCAATTGCAGTTCTTTTCTTTGTTTTGTGTACTATTTAATAAAATTAAAAAAAAACAACTAACTTTTACCGAGACTTTATTGATCAATCACTTTATTCCCCCCTCTCCCTTAAGACGTGTGTGCGTCGGCCAGACTCTCCTGATGACCGTCACATCATGGCTAAACACTCGACAATTTACCCAATAGAAGAAGAGCTGCAGGCTGTTCAGAGGATTGTGTCCCACTCTGAGAGAGCCCTGAAACTGGTGTCAGACTCCCTACTGGATAAGGAGACACCAGTTGTTGCTACTGCTGCTACTGAAGGAGGAGATGAAAAAGGGTAAAGAGTGACTTCCGGCAGATAATTGACATTTTTCTCTGGGCATGTTGGTAAAAACAAGGATTAAGGTAGTCGAAGCCTAAAATCACTTTTATTGTTTTGGAATAAGCGAAGAGCTACACAGAGATGCAAAGGTATCAGACTTTTGCCTGTGATTATAATGTAGGTTTTTGACAAGTGGATAAAGGAAATTCATAGTATTTTTATTGCAGAGTAGGTTCTAAATACATAGATAAATAGACACTACATTTAAAGACCGTATATTAATAGATAGATTTATAGATGTTCTACGCTCTTCTAGATAGTATATTAAGAGACACTACATTTAAAAACAGCATATTACTATCAACCAGTTAATAAATAACTTAATTAAAACCAGCCATAGGTGATGCACCTAAAAATAGGAATAACAATACAGATAATAAATATGAAATAAAACCCTTAAAATTAACAAAGGTAAAAAGAATACACCTAAAATGAGACGTTAAAAATTATGTTGAAAAAACAACGTATATCTCAGGAAACGGGCAAGTACCTCATGTCATTCAGAACATATACAACATGTACATACATACATACGTACATAGAGGTACTAATGTGTGGTCAGGTAAAAAATAAATAAAAACCACTGATAAATAAAATGTTAATTATGATCCATCAAGTTTCTGCAAAATAAACTGCTTTAGCTGAATTGGTTGTAAAATCGGGCAGGGCTTTATCTTGGCCTCTATCCTTCTCTTGACAGTAGTGAGAACTCAGCACGGCTGCTAAAAGGTGTGATGAGGGTGGGCATCCTGGCCAAAGGCCTGCTGCTTCGTGGGGACAGAAATGTCGAACTCATCCTGCTGACTGCTAAGAAACCCACCGTCGCTTTACTGAAGAGCATCGGCAAGCAGCTGCCCAAGGAACTGGAGGTAAGAAAACTTGACCCGTTAACAGACTGTTCATTTAGGACACTGGTGGAGGGATGAATTGTGGTTAACTTGGAATTCACAACACTGACATTTTTACATTTTAAGTTTTATCTTAAATTATTAAACATACACCTGGGTATGGGATCTTATAGCATACTGTAATCAAACAAAATCCTGAAAAGAAATGGCTCCTTTGCCATTTTTAGCATAAGTTTGTGAAATGTCATGTTGTCACATGGAGTTGATTTTTAAAAAGAGGAAATTATTTTTTGTTATCCTCTTCCTTATGACTGTCATAAGAGCTGGATACTGAAAGACTTAGACTATAGTTATCTAACAAATAGAAAGGGAACAAGATGTTTTCACTCGTAATGCTTTTGTTATAGATCAAGACGTTTTAGCAACCAAAATACAAAACCTAGATGTTTTTTCCCGTATGCTAGAGCAGCTCATTTATCATTAGTGAACATGTGCAGCTGTCCCCCACAGCCAGAAACAACTCAGCAGTTTGTCCTCCACGCACATATTATTATAACGATTAACATATTAACTGTGAAAGTAAAATGAGTGGCTCACATTTTAGCTTTCTGTGGATATATAGGACACATGTTTGGTGCGTCAGATGGCCCTGCCACTCTGTAAAGCTGATTTGTGTAAATCAACTTAGTCTGTTTGTTATTTATTGTCATTAGACAACTTTCAAGCTGTGTATTCTACTACATCACGGGAATGCTGAGTGGTTTCTAGCTTTGGGAGAGATTTTTCCATGTTCACAAATGACTGAACTGCCCCTAGCCTAAAAAGAAACAAATCTTTGAATTTACTGGCATTTCCATTTAAGGCCCACAAGACAGAGGACTGACACCAAATACAAGGCTGTGATGTGTTGTAATTACTCACGCTTCCTCCCTCCTGCTTTAGCTGTAATGAGTGTTTCATTAAAATGCTTTTGACTGATCTTTAGATTCACTGCCTGGTTATGACACCTGAATCCTACAGAGTGAGATGGGGCTTTTCTTCTTAAACTGCCCTAAATATTAATGAATTAATGGATATTGAATTGTTGAGAAATATATTTCTGGTAACGTTACCAACCCTGTTTAAAATAAGGGAACTGCCTTGAGGGAAAAAAACATTTTCACAACCCAGGGTTGAAAACACAACAGTATTGCCCTGTAACCAAACAAGGCTATTCTTTGCCCCTCCTCCTCTGTAGTGAGTAATCCCAAGTGTCCTTTTAACCGGCAGACATTTTCTGAAGATCAGTATGAGGTGCAGGCTCACCCCGAGGAGGCGAACATCGTGATATTTTCAAGCAAGGAGCCCAAAATGCAGGTGACCATTTCTCTCACCTCGCCGCTGATGAGGGAGGACACTGCTGCTGAGAAGGACAAGCAGGCAGGAGGAAAAGCGGCTGAGAAAGGTTAGAGAAGCCAAAGCTTTCAGTACCAGACAACCAAATGTAAGCGATGTGTGTAATACACTTATATATATATATATATATACCCCTTGCTCCACCCTTCCACCTATAAGCAGCCTACATTTTAGGCTGAAAAGCTCTTAAATTACACAAAATGAGAGGTGGGACTTTTAACCAAAGCCCACATTCAAGTTGTTTTTGTTTAACCCCTAAAATAAGAATTAACTCACACATTCATTTGTCCCACTCTTTTCATTTCCCCCATTTTTTGCAGTTACACTAGTCCCCAATTTCTTTATTTCTTTTCCACAACATGGGAATCAAAAGCCGGGCTCTCCGACCTTTCTGTGCCACTAGGGTGTGTGTTTATCTGGTGAACACATGCTCAGATAAAACCTTTGAGAAACTTTAATAATAAACTGAAGTGATGATCAGTGTTCAGATAATGCCCCAGGGATGAAAATGCTTCAAATTGTGATACTATTTCTACAAATATCCTTATTTTCACACTAGAGAAAAGTTTTGCTTCTTGTTGCATTTTGGCCGTGATACTTATGAGGGGATTTTGAGGTCCAGCGACTTCCCATTCCCTCGTCTCTCATCCCTGCATCTCAATGTGGCATTATCAATGATGAGGTGTTGGAGTGTCATTTTATCGCCTCACAATGATCAGTATTGAAATAATAAGATGACACTAGTAAATCCATTATCATTACCTCCCCCACCATTCAAAAACAAAGGTAATTTTCAAGATCATTGTGTTGCAAACACTCCTCCGCCTGCTCCAATAACTGTCAGTATTTTAATGTGTTTTTTTCCCATTTGGAAAACATGGTAGAAATGTTTTCTGTCTTTTGATTTTTTTAATTTTGTTTGGGTTTGTTGATCAGTGCCCCTAATTCTGTATCAGCAGACCTAGGCAAGTCAATGGCTGATGTGAAGACCACACTTGTACACATACCACTAAGAATAGAACAATTACAGGAACCATGTTGCCCATGTTTGTTAAGCTTTTTAGAGGGAAAAAAAGCCTCTTGTTCACTATCATCAGAGGGGCTGATGCTAAATGAAACAACCCAACTCTAAGAGGCTTAATAAATATGGGTCTTTGATTCTAAGTGGTATGGTAGTGTAGACTTCAAAAAAGTGGCTTTGTTTATGTTATGGATTTCCCCTGTAAGAAGGCTAATGTCTGGCTCTGTTTTTGCTACAGTTCTAGTGAACATAAAAGTGTGGAAAGCCCCAAGGCTGATCTTGTGAAATATAACCTCATCACAGTCATCAGTAACCACATTGAATGTTTTGGACAAACCTGTCATTTGTCATTTTTGTAAATGTGTCTTAAATTTGTCCTCAAAACGTTTTACTATTTCATAAATTCAACACAGACACAAGCATTATTTTTTGAACAAACATAACTTTGTGTTCTCCCATTTTTATTACTACTAATTAAGTTAATCTTGGGGTTTGTCATACTGTATAAAATATCTGACTTTACTTGGATTGGTTTGCCTTTTGAAGTTGATATTATCTCAAAATATGGAGGCATGAAGGGAAAGAAGTATCTTTGCTCTTGTGCCTTTATCTGCTCGAAGTTTCCTTCATTGCAGAGGAGTAGTGGAAACCTTTTGCTATCTGTGCAATGTAGGGCCGTTTTAAAAACATTTGGTATACAGTGACAACATCTCCAAAGAGATAAAGTCCTGTTTTAGTTGTTAAATGATGTAGAAAATATGTTTTTTTGGATCTGAATCTCCTGTGTCAGTCAGGCTCTTGTGCAAAGTGTAAAGAAGAGGAAATCCACAACACTCAGAGTTTGAGTTTATTACAGGAAACTTTTTAAAAGTCTTAATGTGAACAGCTTAAAAATGTTTTACTTATTAAATAAATATGAAGTTCCCATGTGAAAGGCATGATGGGACTCAGTAGTGGTGTGAAGGAAGCCAAATTTGACATGGTTTCAATTTTTTATGAATAAATATTGGGGAAGAAATCGTCAAAAGATGAGGCTCAATGACCAGTTCCTGAACTGGAAAAAGGTTATAAGATTTTTTTAGAGATGTTGAGTGATAAGATCCATTATAGTAAGAAGGAAATGTGTATAGTGAGAAGGAAAGGGGCTTAAATTACCTTGATGACGTCTAATAAAACAGTCTTGCGTCTTTCTCATAGCAGACATTTTGGCTTGTTATAGCAGGAAAATGATTAACGATCGCTCCGTTCCAGTTTCAGTTTCCAAGTAAGTCGCCCAAGTGAACCAGCATGGTCAGTACCGCGGCCTTGGCACTGACCCAGCTAAATGTAATGTAGACATTATTAATGTTATAAGTTACACCTTTGTTTGACAAGTCAAAATGTCTCTAGAGAAAGATGTAGTCACACAGACGATAATAGATTGGGCAACAAATTTACCAAAAAGTATTAAACTAAAAAGGAAATATAAAATCCACCACTCTTTTCTCTGAATGCCTTGGATTTCCTTCTTTTTTTGCATGTGGCTTCCACTCCAAACAACACGCTGGTAATTGTACTACTTTTTTGCTTTTTTTTTTCCACTCTACAAAACATAGAAACACTTTAGTCTTCCTTATTTGAATGCTTCTCTCATATCTCCCCGTCATTATTTTTCTCACAAACAGAGAATTTATGTATTCAAGGAAATGTCACATGAGATAAACATGAGCGTCCAGTGTTTTTATAATTTCATCGTTGACCAGCGTCTTCACATCAACAGTAACAACACTTACCATGTATTGCAGTCATCATTTGGGTTTTGCAGTAGTGTGACTGTAAGTCATGAGCTAGTACATGTTATCTCCACCCAGATGTGGCTGAGAAGGACCCTCCTGATCTTCTGAATAAGAAGAAATGTCTGGAATACCTGGCTGCTCTCCGTCACGCCAAATGGTTTCAGGTAAAGACATCACAAGAAGTGAAATGGTTAATTAGACTTCATTAACTATTTTTCAGTCCCTTCTGGAAATTGTTATTGTGTGATTTTCTCAGCAGTTATTTTTCCATTGAGGTGTCCCACTAAACCACTATGCCAATGAGACGTCATGCACAATACCATATAAAAACTAAATGCAATGCAGCCTTTATTAGTGTTATTAGTTACACCTGTGCTTTCTTGTAGTGACATGTCGAAATGCCTGCTAGTTGCAACAGTTTAACATTTTGATTACACACGTGTAACTAATAACATCAGTAATGGCTGCATTCCATTTAGGTGTACCAGTGCTTACTGGTACACCTAAATGTAACGGAGCCAACATCAATGTTATTAGTTAACACCAGTGCGTATCCTGCTCTGACATGTCTACAAAGGTGTATAATTTGTGATGAGGTATTTATGATATATGTGTAATACTTGTATTATACTGGAAATGTGGTTAAGTGTTGTTAACTGTTGTCACTTCCTTTTAGGCTAAAAACAGACTATATAACAATACAAATGGTTTTTTTTTATTTGTAAGCAGACAATAAGGATTCTGTGGCTCTACAGGAGAAAAAACACCATTGTGTCATTTGTGATTATGATTATGAGACTTCCCAGTTTTAAAAAGTTACTGTGAAAATCATTTTTTATCAGAATGGCAGCTCCAGCTTTTTAAACAAAATAACAAAAAAGAAAAAAAGAGGGCAAATTTCACTGCAGTTTTTTAGAAAAGCTCCAAAATAATGACCACAAAATTCAAGTTTAAGTTGTTTAACAGTTGTTGAAACAGGTTTGTAGTTTTGAGTAGAATCATTTGTTTTTTTTTATTTTTGTTATTTCATACACACAAATTTAAAGTCAGTTGTATTTTATAATGACATTGTCAGAAGTCCAGTTTATCTAAAATAAATGCCCTTTTCTTGTTAATTGATATGCTTTTTCCTTCACTTCTGAAGGCTCGTGCCAACGGGCTGCAGTCCTGTGTGATCGTCATCCGGGTCCTGAGAGATTTATGTCAGCGGGTTCCCACCTGGGGGAAGATGCCCGGCTGGGTAAGTGGCTTCAGCTGTCTTTTTAGTTGTCTTTCTTTGGTGAGATGTGAACCTTCTCCTAATGAGGTTTTATAAAATATTCTCTGCAAGCTTGTTGTACATTTGAATTGAACTTTTAACTAATGTTTGTTGTGAATTTCCATCCTCTTTTTGTCCTCCATGTCTGTGTCTACTGGTGCCGTCTATGAGAGAACAATAACATAAAAGAATATTTACAAACACTCATAGCTCTATCAGTGCTCTGTCTGTATTGTATGTGAGGAGTTAGCAGCTTATGCACACCAGATGTCTTGACCAGATGTTTTATGAAGAGTTAAGACATCGAAAGGTAGAGGAGGACCTATATGGGGCCTTCAGTCCGCTGTCTGGAGTGTCGTCTTCCATTTCAGTGCGTCTGTTTCTCCCTGCAGGCGATGGAGCTGCTGGTGGAGAAAGTGATCAGCAGTGCTACAGGCCCGCTCAGCCCAGGAGAGGCCATGCGCAGAGTCCTGGAGTGCATCTCCACAGGCATCCTGCTACCAGGTCAGACAAACATGCATGTTAATGAGATGTTAATGTGAATGAGTAGATTGATTCATAAGATCAGAAAATCTCTCCACTTGATGAATGCCACATGCTCATACAGAACTTTTATCACTTCCAAGAAAAAAAGTTTGATTGTTCATGTCATTTTTAATTCTGGGGACATTTTCTTATCTGCCGTGCTACAAAATCAACCTGTGTCAGACTTGAACTTTTTGAAGGGAGAAAGATGCACTATTTTCTGCCTATGATTTAGTTACTTCTTCTGTCAAATTAACATGTTTAACTTGTTTCTCCTCCCCTTACTCAGATGGACCAGGGTTGATGGACCCCTGTGAGAAAGAGCCAACAGATGCTCTGGAAAACATGATGCTTCAAGCCAGAGAGGACATAACTGCCAGCGCACAGGTACCTACACAGAGCATTTATACTGATTCTGATTGGCTGGAAGTTGTGAATTTTTTGTGTCACTTTTAGCAACTGGACAATATAACAGGAAACCTATAATGTAGGTGTTTGTTTTCAGTTCTAAATGAATGGGCCAGCGTTAAACTGTAGGTGAAGAGAACAACAGTGTGAGGCTTAACTAAAGAGCTTGGTGATAGTTATTTGTGTAACCACCAACAACAACCTAAAAAAACAATTGTGTGTTTGATATTTCTATGAGTCTGGACGTCCAGATAAACTAATTGTTGGGGAAGGAAAGAGACGACTTTTAAAATAACGTTGGCCACAGTGAAGCTGGTAGGCTGCGTCTGAGCGACAGCTGCAGGGGAAAGGAGGGAGGACTGCAACCCTCGTTTCCTATGTGCTTCTATACTGTCAATTGTCAAAACAATTATCTAAAAAAAGAAACCTACAACTCTGACAAACCTACATTTCTCTTTCCTGTTTTCTCTGGTTCCAGCATGCTCTGCGGCTGCTTGCTTTCCGTCAGATCCACAAGGTTCTGGGCATGGAGTCTCTGCCGGCGTCCAAGGCCAGCGCTCGCAACCGCAAACGTCGACGGGACGGCAGCGACGCGGGCGAAGGGGAGGGGGAGGGAAAAAAAGACAAGAAGGAAGAAGCAGAGAGTGCTTGACCTCTGCCTGCAGAGCAGAGGCGTTTGCTAGTTTAGAGACTGGTAGAATGTCACAACTTTAAACTTTTCTTATCTTGGAAACAATCTTAACACGCAGCTATAGCCTACACATACGAATATAACTGACCGCCCTTAAAATAAGCGGAATAATGTGTTGGAGGAGGAGACTGAAGTTTGAGAATCTGTACTGCAACTCCTTCTCCTGTATAGTAACTTCCTGCAGATATAGATTGGCTTTTAAAGTGTGCAGAGAAAATTGGCTCAGTAAAGAATAATGAAAATGACTGATTACATCATTCCGTGTCACTATAATTTCACACTAACTACTGATTATCCCTCCCCTGTTTATTCACAGCAGTTAAACCACCGTCAACTACAGTTGTATGACTAGAAAGCCTCCAGTTAAATCATCAGCACCTTAAGCTTTATTTCCTTCTTTGAAGAAGAGTCTGAACTCGGTTTTACCATCCGGCTCTTGAGTCAGGACTCGCTGAACTCGTTGAGCGAACCTCACGAGTCCATCCTGAACTCGTAATGCTCTCTTTCTCCTGTAAAGCTGTTTCTACATTTCCTCCTAACACATTTTGAAAACTTGAGAGAAATTAGTCGCTAGAGTTGTGAAATCCAAAGGCTCTGCATCACACCTTAAAAACAAGACTACACTAAAATAACTTCCCCCTTGGAAAATACCTCATGAAGGTGATGTGGGAAACAAAGACACAGAAGGTCTGCTTCGTGCAGCATCCCCCATGAGGCTTTCTGTGGAGGTCACACTGGAGAGTAGATCTGTCTCTGAAGAGAGAGAAGTCTTGTGTTGCACAGTCTGTAGCATGCTGAGGGAGTGAAGCACTTATGAAATGACAATGTTACTGTATGCAGCCATAATTTTATCATTTAAATAATATGCCTAGTAATCTTTTTTTCTTCCAGAGTACCATTAGCAGAAGAGAGAAGCTTTAGCCCGAAAAATAAGACTGAATATCTACTGTAATGATCAAGTAGTCGTTTGACTTTCTTCCTTGTGCCTGCATCATGTTGCGTGTTACAAAAGATAAGTATGGGGAACATTTCTGAGTTGTCAGGTTTAAAATTGTAATGACGTTATTTCACAAAGAGGTAGG
Organism: Maccullochella peelii; assembly: GCA_002120245.1. NCBI lineage: Eukaryota > Metazoa > Chordata > Actinopteri > Centrarchiformes > Percichthyidae > Maccullochella > Maccullochella peelii. The sequence continues at coordinate 86,024 of LKNJ01000354.1, read as the reverse complement.
ACAGGAAGGGGACAGTTGCACAACTCTTTTGGCTTAAAAGTTGATGTGAGAGAATTATTGTGCAGTTTTATTTTCATTCATCAAGAGCATCATATAAGTATAGCTTATTTTATTTCTGAAGGATGTTGCAATCTATTTTGTATTGTTTAAACGGAAAGTGTGAACGTTGCTGTCATATGATTTGAATGTCTTTGTAGTGTTACCTAAAATTAAGGGGAGATATTAAAACACTTTTAAGCCATTTGGTCTCCTGGTCTGTGTTGGCTGGATCACTTTAATCAATAACACGCACTCTACATTTTCAAGAGACACTTCTGTCGTGATCAACACAAGAGGACAAGTCACCTACAGCGTCACTTCTTGCGTCGACATCATGAACCACATTTGTCTAAATTCTGAGGAAGTCGCTTGGCAAACTAATATCGGTGCTTACATCACAGCTGCAGTACATGTCTGCGATATGAATACACACAGAATCGGTTCCTGCTGAGTTTTAATGAGGAAATTTGACAGAAAATATCACCGCTGAATGAGACAAACAGACTGCAGCTGCTGGGGGATCTGAAGTCGTCGTGGTGGTGTTTTCTTCCAGTTTCCTGAGCCAGCTGTCCTGAAGAGGAAGGCTGTCCGCATCTGTCCAGAGAGTAGCAGGTACTGAAACATTCATGCAGACTGAACGAGCTGTCGGGGCGTTCATCCTCTGGCTTCTACTTTTAGTTTATGCGACAGGAGCAGCCAGGCACAAAGCTGTCAACAGCCTCCTGCCCGCCTTTTGCCATTGTTAGTTTCTTCGACAACAGCTCTATTAAGGCAACAGTAGTGTACTTAGAGACAGACAGTATCTTATGTTATCTGGTTGTTTAGAGATATTTTCTCTTGGACAGGTGTTCAACACAGAATCATCCACCTCTCCAGCCCTGCTCATGGCAAAGGTATGTACTGCGATTCAGAGCAGACTGTGTGCAAGTAGTTTGCTTTAAATATCAATCAATGTAATCAAGCCCCCTTTAATCTATAAAAACAGGAGGCTGTGTTTTTAAAATTATATTCAAAGATTTTAAAAAATGTCTTTTATTAATATAAATTAAAACATCATTAAATCAAATTAATCAACACAGTGAGATGAATAATGAAATAATGTTGTTTGAAATTTAACAGACTGTGAGATCAGGCTATTAAACTCTAAGCAACAGAGAGTTTAAGGTGTTTTGAAATGTATTCCATGTGTATTGAAGCCCTGTTTCTGCAGTTGTGGCACGGATTATAGGCAAAACAGACATTGTGAAGTTTGTACACCTCTAATGTATTGATTCCATTTAAATGCAAAGCTAGCTTAATCTTGAGTCTGTTAGTCATTGCAGCTGAACATGCAAACGTGCAATTTGTTTACAGGCAAGCATGCCTGTTCAACAGGAAGAATAAAGTAGAATGAAGTATCTAATAATCATAACGAATGATGAGAAAATACTTTACTTTTACTTCAGTCACAGAACGTTGTATGTTCTCTATCATTAGTACCAAATTCCATGGTCCTTTGAAGGAAACTTTAAGAAATTAAGTAACGTGGACCTGTAAATGAAAACAAGATACATTTTTTCAAATATGACCAATAATCTAATGATACAATAAATGTGATATGTTGTTTAAACCAGCCAGTTCCTTAAGTTAAAAGTCTGACTCCATTATTTCAGAGAGACACAGACACGTTATATGGTCTCTTATTATTATTCCTGTGTTTCTGCAGATGAGCTGGACTGTCGGTACACAGTGTGTAGGCAAGGGGGACCACAGGAAACCAAAACCTGGAGAATTGGCGTACCACAAAGGAGACATCCTCACTATTGTTGACACAAGCACGGTACTGCCATGTTTAAAAGGAGCTACAGACAGTGTTTTTGTTTGTGTTTGTTTGTTTAGAGTCATAATTTTCCACCATTTGACACAAGACTTTTTTCTTTTCTAGAAGAAGGGATATTACAAGGCCAAACACAACACCACAGGAGAGGAGGGACTCATAAACTCCACCAATGTGCGTGAAAGAGAGGCTCTGCGTGTCGACCCCGGCCTCAGCCTCATGCCGTACGTCTCCTCTTCCTGTTGAAAATGTTCCTTCGTGCCGCTCAAGTGAAAGCTCGACCGAGTGTCTTTATTATCTCACATCAGTAGGGAGCGTCCATGTTTACATACAGTTTGCAAGCAGTGTGACTGTCACATGGAGGCACGCTAGGTTCTAACTTTAGCTGTGGCTGTGGCTGTGGTCAAGCTTAAAAACACGTCTTGTGACCACACAGTGTGGGCTGATGTTGGACGTGCAAACAGATATCGTCTCAAGATTAATCACTCCAACTTCCTTTTTTGATGTGTAAACCACTCAAAATTTTACATGTTTTAACTTCCTGTCTGTTAAGAAATTAGCATCTGTAAGCTATTTGGGACTTATTTTGGATATTTATGTGGCTCACCGTGGGCTGTCTTTCACCAGTTGGTTTCATGGGAAGATCTCCGGTCCAGAGGCGGTGTGTAAGCTGCAGCCGGCCGAGGATGGCCTGTTCCTGGTTCGAGAGTCCATCCGCCATCCCGGTGACTACGTCCTGTGTGTCAGTGTCTCCAGAGAGGTCATCCACTACCGAGTGATTTATCAGGACAACAAGCTGACCATCGACAACACACAGTACTTCTACAACCTCATTGACATGATAGAGGTAAGAGGCTCTTGGGTCGATTCAATCCAGGTTGTGTAATCCTGTGTAACCAGGACAAAATCCAACTGCAACATGTACAAAATCCCTGAGGATCTTTCATGTGAAGGTGAAAAGAAAAATACACATATTGCGCTAAGACTAAATTTACATTATTCAACAAGTCAGTGTCATTTAACAGATCCACCTGTACTTTCTTTACCCAGAATTCAGAGTAGGGACTTCAAACACAACTTCATCCACTTCCAAGTGGACAAGGGGAAAAATCTGATGTCAAAACTCCAGCAACACTTAGTAGTGTAAAGAACAACTTCATTGTGTGAACAAAACGCCTTCATCAGGGTCATCCAAATGAAGCCCGCAAGCTGAAACACGTTGGTCTCACAATAAAGTTGACCTCTTCACTCAGAATTCAGCCAAATGTTGCAGCATAAATAATCAGCTCTTCCATGCAAACTCCTAGGCCAGCCTGAGGTTTTTAATATCACACTTGCTAGCGGGCAGTCACAGCCTTCAAGCTGCTGCCGCTGCTGCTATTATTGTTATTAGGCTTATTATTTGTATTACTATTATTAATATTACATAAATACCATTACCACTACTATTACTTTATGTATGTATGTATCTGTATGTAGAACTGTACTGTACTACTGTATGTTCTCTTTCCTCCTGCTCACTTTTCCTTCTCCTTCTCTCAGGCATTATTTATGCAATGGTACTCAGTTGAGAGTACTCAGGAAGCCATTTGAACACTGTGGTACAGACTTTGGCTTGACAAAAAAACAATGAATACACAATGTAAACTTATATTTAGCTTTAGAAATCATTAGAAAAACTGCACCACACAGTCCATGTTTATTTATATATTTGTTAGTTTATTTCTCAGGGACAATGCAAGAAAACATTGCAACAACTTACAGAGAACATGCTACCGATGTACTGCATAAAGGATTTGTAGCCAAGGCTAACTTGCAACCCCTGTCCCTGGTTAGGCTTTTCTGCTTAAAAAGGTCATAAAATATCATCATTAGCAAAAGTTCATTAGTTAAATTGAGCAAATAATAAATAGAGACATTCTCATACATGTGACATGATCATATAAAGTATATGTATAAATACTCTTCAATGTCTGAGTAAAGTCTCTGTTTCCTTACGACAAAATACAAAGCATCAAGGGGCGGCAGCTGAGTTAAACTGCACCAGTAAATTATTGTGCGACCAGCCAGATGTGTGCGACTGTAACTCATCATCTCTCTTGAAACATTCTGCAGCTGCACTCAGATACAGAGTACTGTTCTTACTGACGGCTCCAAGACAGCCTCACATACCTGCTTAATAGGTACACTGTGGTAATATGCTAGGAAATTAGGCCACACAAAGGTTAAGGCTGTATTTTTGCCACTACAATAATCAAATTAAAATTTGGACTTCATGAAAAGTCATGGGATCGCCACCAAAATTCATCCTCACAAGAATATGTGAACCAAATTTCATGGCAGTCCATCCAATAGTTGTCAAGACATTTCACTAAAAAAAGTCAACCTCATGGTGGTGATAGAGGAAAAGTCGAGACCAACAAAGTCAGTAGCATTCATCCTCTGGAGACCACGAATGAGTGCATAAAATTTCATGCCAATCGATTGTATAGTTATATTTCAGTCTGGACCAACGTGGTGGACCGACCGACCGACCGAAGATATTGCCATCCATAGAGCCACGCTGCTAGCATGGCTAAAAATCACTCTAACGTTCACACTTAGACCTTAACATTTCCTCATGTTAAGGGGTCACAAGCCAAAAAAGGTTTGGAACCACGGTCCCAGGCACCCTGTTGGCAGCTATATTAATGCCCAAACTGAAACTAGTCTAAATATTTACATTTCATGTGTCAGACAGGAAATCTCATAATTCACAGCCCTTTTATGGTTTATCTGTACTTGGCCTGTGTCTGTGTGAGGGTGCAGCGAAAGCTTTGCGGCCAGCTCTCGTTCAGCGCCGTCTTATCTGCGAGCCACAGATGGCTTCAGGCTTGAGTCAGACCGGCTGACTTACTCATGCAATGAAACAGAGGGAGGACGTTCCAGATGAATATTTGGGCTGAATCATGTTATAAATGCTCCATCCCACAGCTGATAGACTGCTGACAATATGAAACTCTGATGTGTGACTGTACATGAGCTCATGATTTACTGGTTTAACTCAGCTGCCACCCATTGATGCTTTGTATTTTGTCATAAGGAAACAGACTTTACTCAGACATTGAAGAGTATCTATACATAGACTGTGTGGTGCAGTTTTTCTAATGATTTCTAAAGCTAAAAATAAGTTTACATTGTGTACTCATTGTTTTTTGTCAAGCCAAAGTTTGTACCACAGTGTTCAAATGGCTTCCTGAGTACGCTCAAGTTCTTGTTCAATGAACTCTCTGCAGAGCTAGAGAAAACAATAATATGTGCTGTACATTCTTAAACCCTATATATGTGGCAACCTTTACACAGCACTTTACAAATGAAATTACAAAAATACAGGTGTTTATTGTGCAGAAAACAGGGAAGCACAGACAAAGAAGAATGAACATAGCAAAGGAAATGATACGAAAACATCTACTATAAATAACTGAATGTGTTTGGTGAATATATGTTGTGTGTTTCCATCTCTGCAGTTCTACTCAAAGAACAAAGGCTCCATTGCTACAACTCTTCTGAAGCCCAAACAAAAACAAGGAGCCAAGTCAGCTGAGTTGGAGCTGTCTAAAAGTGAGTCTGACGTCAAGGTTTGAGTCCCAAGAAAACTGTATCTAAGGCATTTTTTAGTATTCCTTTGGAGTCTAGTAATAATGATTATGAGAGCATGTAAAGGTATGTGTCAGGTTTACAGTATTGTCCGTGTCTTTCTCCTCTTCAGATGGATGGCTGATGGACATTGCGAAGCTCAAGCTGGGAGAGAATATCGGGGAGGGGGAGTTTGGTGGTGAGCTTCCCTTTGATTTTATCTGCTCTTCTTATCATCAGCCTATCTTTGTACCCTCCCAACATTTATAATGAAAAGGTGTCTGCAAACATTTACAGAAAAAAGATCTCTGTCTTAATTAGTAAGCATGTATTGTGATGTGTGATTATCCGCCCCAGCTGTTTATGAAGGAGAGTATATGGGCCAGAGGGTGGCAGTAAAGACCATAAAATGTGATGTCACAGCTCAGGCCTTCCTGCAGGAGACGACCGTCATGACGTGAGTCTGAAGGTTTCCTCAATTTTAACATTTGTCCCGTTTTACAACTTCATCGTCAAAACACTATTTTACAGTTTTTATTCCTGCTGTTGGTGTTTTTAATGTGGATTCATTCCTTCCAGGAAGCTCCAGCATAAAAACCTGGTGCGATTGTTGGGGGTCATTCTTCACAAAGGGCTTCATATTGTCACAGAGCTCATGACTAAGGTACAGTGAACGTATCATTTATCATATGCTGGGCCTCAAGTCTTATTATAACTTAAGATGACGTTTTAAGGTACTAAATAACTTGTTTAGCACTGCATTAACACAATTTACAAATATGCTGCAGCACCAAAAAGTTATCCCCAGCGTGTAGTATTTCTGTCTAAGTGTGTATTTCTCATAATACTAACTAAGAAATCTTCTAATGGAACCTCATTTAAGTATTTTATAGTGTGTGTATGTTTGTGTTCATGTTGCAGGGAAATCTTGTTAATTTTCTCAGGACCAGGGGACGTTCAGTCATAAACTCAGTTCAGCTGCTCCGCTTTTCTCTGTGAGTTCAAACTTCAAAGACAATCTTTAATGATTTTATCATTCTGTACAGCAGAAATTAGAGCATGACATTGTGTGTGTTTACATGTATGTGATCACAGTGATGTGTGCGAGGGCATGGAGTACCTGGAGTCCAAGAAGTTGGTTCACAGAGATTTGGCAGCTCGTAACGTGCTGGTCTCTGACGACAGTGTGGCCAAGGTCAGTGACTTTGGCCTGACCAAGGTGGACTCAAAAGTGTCAGATAACGCTAAACTGCCGATCAAATGGACCGCCCCCGAGGCTCTGAAGAAAGAGGTGCTTTTCTTTTACCTGGGATTTGATTTTATATTTCTATTTCTGTTTTAAGCCGATACACCCTGCTTTGACTTCCTACATAAAGCATAATTATTAGTATTTTATGGTCATTTCAACTAAATACTCCAGCAGCTCATTTTTATGGTTGCTTCTCTTTGTTGGAAGGTGTCATATTTAGTGATCACAATCAAACAATCCAATCATTGTGCATGCATGTACATACAATAATGTCACTAAAATGGCAGCAAAGTAACATAAAAGACCTATTAGAAACGTGTGCTGATTTTTTAAAAATATGTGTATACATTTGCTTCCATTATGCAGAAATTCTCCACAAAGTCAGATGTTTGGAGCTACGGCATTCTTCTGTGGGAGATCTTCTCTTACGGTCGTCAACCCTACCCTAAGATGGTATGTAGCACCAGTATGTGTGTGTTTGTGTTTGTCAGTGTGTGTGTGTTTGTATGGGTGTGTCACAAGGCACACAGGTGCAAAACAAACATTTCAGTTACGGCAAAAACTGCGTTAAACCAATATTTTGACATTTTAGGAAATACACTTATTTGCTTTCTTGCTGAGAGTTAGATGAGAAGATCGACATCACTCTCATCTCTGTCCGCTAAATATGAAGCTACAGCCAGGAGACGGTTAGCTTAGCTTAGCGTAAAGACTGGAAACAGGGGGAAACAGCTAGCCTGGCTCTGTCCAAAGGTAACAAAGTTTGCCCTACCTCAAAAGCTCACTTATTAACACGTTATATCTCGTTAATTTAATCCATACAAAAAGTGTTAAAAAGACAAATTGTGGTTTTATTGGAGGTTTTGTGCCAGACTATTTCTTGTCCGGGACCAGTTTACTTCCTGGAGTTTTGTCGTCACTTGTGAGGTTGCCGAGCAACTTCATCTTCTCATCTAACTCTCAGCAAGAAAGCGAAAAAGGTGTATTTCCTAAAAAAGGGCAAACTATTCCTTTAAATCAATCAGACAAAATCAGCCTTCTGTCTGTGAAGTTATCTGACCTCTGTGAAAGATTTGAAGTGCCTAATATTTACAATCTATTCCACTTGAGATTTGATTAATGTGTCTAAAATGACCTTTGACACTTAGCTTTATCAAACAACTGCATGACCACTCTTTGTCTGAGAAACTGCAGACCTCCGTCTTGTCTTTATCTCTCTCTATACACCCTATAAAGAATCAGGAAGATAAGGCTTCTGATTTTTCATCACTTTCCAGACTTTGCTGAAACCGACAGCAAAGAGCGTCAAGCTCATTGCACAACTCTCTTTCTGTGCCATGTCAGGGTAGATGTCTCTATCACGTCGTAGGTGTGTCGATTGGAAGCATCCAGGCCTAGTGGTCAGATTCGTTAGTAGACCGTCACCTCGACTTACTGTGTCTGAGCAGGAAACCGCTTCAGGTCACTCAAATCACAGTAGTGCGTCAGCGAGGATAGAGGTTTAGCAGAGAGAAGGAGCTCACAAACATCTCTCCACTGTTACTGTGTGATAGGACAACATGTAGAAATAAACGTGATGTTCTAAGTAAGTAGTTAATCTACTTTCTGAACTGCTTGTGTTGGTAGGAAGAGGAAGTCTACATGTAGACATCAAAGCAGGCGGGTGTAGGTGGTAACAGGCCAAAACAGAGGGGGCAGGGGTTGACGTCACATGAAAGTCGGATCATGTTGACACTGTAATGGAGAGACTCTGGAAAGGAAGAAACTATGCTACTTAACAACACAGCTCTGTTTGTCACAGAAGTCTCTCTCAGGTAATCCCTGCTCCCTGACCAGTGAGGTGATTTGTGTCTTGGCCGGCGGTTCAGTGAGGACAGGAGGATCAGGCAGCATTAATCGAAGGGACAATTAGCACGGCACGGCCTTGATGTCTCTCTTGCACCTTACATAAGTTGGTGTCCTTTTAAACACACATGATTACCTCCTAATTACAGGCTGTTTAACATATACGCACGTTGATTTATTTGGGTCAAGTTTATGTTCCCCTCAATTAAACTCTGCGCCTGGTAATCTATTATCTGTTGGCAGAGAGAGCAAGCTGAGAGACAAAGAGAAAAAGTACAAAGAGAGAGAGAGTGTGTGTGTGTGTGTGTGTGTGTGTGTGAGAGATTATCTGTGTTTTTAACAAATATAATAAAAAAAAGGCAATGACACAAATGCTTAATTTCACCCGCACAGTGCCGATAAGAGCCTTTTTGTTTGAGGTTTTGATGTTATTTGTTCTCCGGTTATGTTTGTGTTAAGGTTTTTTTTAACTTTATTTCAACACAGCCAGCCAGGTGAAATTTGTAATGTCTAATGAAACCACACTTTCCACTTGTCCCCTCTTCGTCCCCACTGATCCTGCCTCCTTCCTCACTCGCTGTTCCTGCTCCTGCAGTCTCTGATGGAGGTGAAGGAGAGAGTGGAGGTGGGCTATCGCATGGAGGCTCCAGAGGACTGCCGCCCTGGTGTTTACTCCCTGATGAGGATTTGCTGGGAGCAGGAGCCTCGGAGAAGACCTGCTTTCCAGAAACTGAGAGAGAAACTTGAACGGGAGATGGGTAAACTGAGCCCTGGGTCGGAGCGTCAGGATGGGATCAGGTCTGGATCTGGATGCTGATCTCCCAATAGTGAGAATAGAGTGCCGTCTGTTGGACAGCTGATCCGCACATTGTTACCCCCTCCTGGGTTGGTGATACTCTCATACACTGCTTTAGAGGAGACCGTGAATCAGACCGTGGTATTATTATTTTCACTATCAGATATTTAGCCGTGATAGCAGCGTGGCTCCATGGACGGCAATGTCAGCCTGGTCCACCACTTTGGTCCAGACTGAAATATCACACCAACAACTATTTCATGTATTGCCATGAAACTTTGTACAGACCTTCGTGGTCCCCAGAGGATGAAACCTAATGACTTTTTACATTTAAAAACACGTTGACATTATTTTTGAGTACAAAAAAGGGATGACTAAATGTGATTTCAGTTGGACTTTAAAAGGGAAGATCTCTCACAAACATTTAAAATCAACCCACAGAACAATTCACAGAGAAGTCTGTTGACACTATGTTTGTAGTACCACACCATACACGAGTCTTTTTGTCAACATTTCCCATGAAAAGACAAAAACCAACAATGCATGAATGCAACTAACGAGTACTGTCTGTGTAGCCGGAGCCCAATATATATAATATAGTGTATATTCTTCTGTACCATAGACCTACATTGTTGTCCAAAATCATTAAAAACACATCAATGACCCAGACCCTTCCACAGGGTGACGTTACAATTAACATGATAGTTTATTTTGACTTACTTAACTTCAGTGCCCAGTTGTCTTAGGAAATTATTTAGCCCCTTTTAAAAAATAAAGCATTTAAAGATTCGTCAGTAAGAACAAATATTATTGAGTGTCACAGACCGGCTGAGGAAGTCCAAAGGACACGGGAGATGTTCTGTGACACTGTTTGTTTTTAATGGGATTTGTTAACAATAACAAAAATACAGAATATCGCCAGCGTCATCCTTAAACAGTGTTGTGAAGATTAATGGCAAGTGGCAGCGCAGCACCATAATGTGTTGGAAATATTGTACAATGAGTTTGAATCTCCTGAATGTCATGTGTTCAAACATCAGTCCGGTCAGTCAGGGAAGAGCAGCTGGGATTTAGTGGAGTTTGTATGTTCTCCGTGTGTCCGCGTGGGTTCTCTCCGGGTACTCCGGCTTCCTCCCACCATCCAAAGACACGCAGGTTAATTGATGATTCTAAATTGCCTGTAGGTTTGACTGTGAGTGTGAATGTTTGCCTGTCTCTGTGTGTCAGCTCTGTGATTGACTGGCGACCAGTCCAGGGTGTACCCCGCCTCTCGTCCAATGTCAGCTGGGATAGGCTGCAGCCTCCCCGCGACCCTCTGAGTATAAGCGGCATAGATAATGGATGGATAATGGATGGATGGATGAATTTGGTACCTGTATGATCAAAAATGAATAAATACAGATCTTTAATGTCAGGGAGAGATGTCAGAAAAAGACATGTATAGGAATGAGAAGGGAAGGGGAGAGATGGAGAAAGATGAAAAATGTTTATCCTGGATTTAATCACAGATCACCCAAATCTGCTTGTATCCCAGCATTAATGCTCAACAATATGCTGCCATGGATTCAGGGCTTAAAATGAAAAATATTTAATGTTATTGCTGGTTTACAGTAAGTAAAGAATTGTACTTAATGTTCAATACCTTGCTTGTGTGCAGAGAAGATTGGGACGGTTTGACAGTTAATTTGCTGCAGATATTCTGTGCTGCCTTTCGTTAATTCCCCTAAAGCTCAGTAGCTTTTTGACTTTTATTTAGGCCGGAAGTCAAAGATGAACTGTGACATGTATTTTATATTTTCAGATTCTGTTTTAGAAACCGAGCCTCACACTATTTTTAACGCTTTGTCCGTCACACACCACCAGTCAGGATACTTGGGGTGGACTTTGATTCGATTCATTCAAACATTTGTTTTGTGAGACTAAATCTATGGGAAATACAACATTTATTACTTCTTCCTCTTCCCTCTTTATTAAGATTTTGAGATTATAGGATTGACTTTGTGTTATCCACCGTCCTCTTTTGATTTTTGCAGGTACAGAATGGCTTCTGCTTTCCTAATCTTGGGGAAAAAGGGTTTTGGACTGCAGATTATTTTACATATAATGTTACATATTCTATTTATTAAAGCACATATATCTCACTAATTTCACAGTATGTTATTGTCAGCTGTTTTTTAATAGAAATGCAATGAAATGTTCATCTTTCCGTTCAGATAGATACACTTGTCACGTCACCAAATTAAAGATGTCATTTGATTTAAGTTTACGTAAGCCTGGTGTTTGTCTCTGTCCCAGGAGACGGACCCCAAATTGAGGCTTGATCCTCCCTCTCTTGTTATACTTTACAGTGCGACATGGGTCCTCTGCGATTTGTTCAATCGCGATTTGTTTGCCTGGAGCTCTCTAATGGGATGAGCAGCAATTTTCTGCACAAGGATTTATAAAGGAACCACATGCTTTAAAAAAAAAAAAAAAAATCATAATAAGAAATTGCTGTTTTTGATGGGGATGAGTTATACATTATTGAGTGAAGGATTTTTTTCTGAATATCAGCAGTTATTTTATTGCTGTTGATGCAGGGATATCAGGACAAAGCTTTTATCCTGGTATCCGGATGTTAATGGGTGAGCTCTTAAGATGTTTTTCTCAGAGAGTCTAATGCCCTCTAAGGTGTGTTTTCTACTAATACCTAGTGAGGAGCTAATCTGCTAAAGCAGTGGCATGGATTGACTGCTTTCAGCAGTTCTGAAAACTCAAAACACATTGGATATGAAATGAAACACTATGATGTTAAAGTGCTGACTTTGAGGTTTTATTTAAGGGTATTAACATGTAGGAATTCTAAGATTTTTTTATATATACTGTAAACCCCCCATTAATTAGGGGATCAGTTGTAATTGAACAAATTAGATCACCTTAAAGTCCTCTAATATTTGGTTGTAAATCCATTTGCTGAACTCTATGACCTGTTGACATCAGTAGACACTATTTCCTGGTGATGCTTTGCCAGGCCTATACTGCCGCCACCCTCAATTTTTGCTTGTTTTGGAGGCTTTTTGCCTTGAGTCTGGTCTCAGATGTCTATGCCTTTACCTTTTAAAGATGTCTTTACATTTAAAGAATGTAAAGACGCGGATGTAAATATCCTCAAATTAAAGCTGAGAGGCAGCACTTTCACCTCATAGTCACTGTTTTCTTTCATATCCAATTTTCTGGATTACAGAGCAAAAACAACAAAAAAGTGTCACTACGTAAGTCGTTTTTGTGTCCCCAGCTGTTCCCGCCCCCTTGACAGTTGCAGTTGAGTTTTGAGGTTTTTTAACGTTTGTATCGTTAGCTATCCGAGTGAGTTAAAACCCAATACTTACATTTAAAAGTGTAATCCTGTTTGGCCGCTGTTGACGGTACATTTGGGGATGCCATATTCTCGTGCGCAATGAATGTTGGGATAGGTTTGGCCACGAAGGATACATCCGTTAGATCCTCCAAATTTGGAAAAAGAAGGCTGCATTTAAAGGAGCCTTCAAAATGGGACAGCCGTGTCGCTCAGCACTGCTGTGACGCATTTGGTCTTCAAATGCTGCCTTCAAAGGATGCGACCCCTAAATTGAGACACGGGTATAATTTGTACATGGTTGCATTAATGTCACATTCACAGCAAATTGTTTAGACAGTAATTACGAGCTTACGAGAGTTGGAAAAACTGTTAGCCACCTAGTTTTAATTTTGAGTCATAGATTGCCATTCAAATTTTCTGACAATGACAAAAATGACTACAGAAGTGTCAAAAACTATTGGCAAAATGCCTAGCCTCCATCACTGGCATTATATCTAAATAAACAAAATGAAAAATTTCTCCAAAATGAACACAAATACAATCAATTCACTTAATTTGAAAGGAGCTATGCACAGTTTGTATGTACCTAGTTTCAACAAATCGCTTCAAATACATAACATCGTAAAAGTAGCTAATTTAGGCTATTTAAAATGATGTGACCAAAAGGCTAGCAGTGGAGGTAACCATGTGGGAACAATGGGAGGTTTTCCTGTTCTTCCCATTCTGCCGACATTGCTTGAAAGCAGCGTAACTGCCAGTGTTATTAACTGAACTGACGTTACCATGGAAACAATCTCAACAGTTTCATGGAATTCGGAAGTTCTAACCCAACAGACGAGCCAATCACAGCAGAGTGTTCCCTCTGTGTGTGTGTGTGTGTGTGTGTGTGTGTGTGTGTGTGTGTGTGTGTGTGCTTTTGCATGACAGAGAATCACATGAATTCACATTCCCTGTTACACCACCACCTCCCCCTTTCTCTCTCTCTCTCTCTCTCTCTCAGGATCAGAGGGACTTACATTGTCATCTGATAAAACTAAGCAGCTTGATAACTACACTGCTCCTTCTTAACCAATTTATGCTCAATTAGGATAACAGAGAAACAGTGGAAGGACAAAAATGCATTAACAAAATCATGAGGGGATAAACGAGCACCATCATTACTCCATAAGCTTGTTGGCAGTGAGAGTCATTTTGCAAACAGACTGGTGACTCTGATGGGAATGAAGGAGTGTTGATGCAAAATTGTGCTATGCTCTGCTTTTCTGGTCTGAAACTTAGATGATTATTCATGATGTTAGTGCATCTGTTATTGATATTATAGATATCTGATTGTATATTATTGGTATTAAAATAATTAAAATTGAAATGATGATGAGCCTTTTCCTCCTCTGTTGGAGCCACATGTCATCACCTCTGTGAAGCCTGGATTTTATAACCAACTCATTGTTTTGAATAACACCGATGTGTTGTCATTTGAATTTTTACATGCACGTTACAGTCAGTTTATTAAACCACTTAACATCCAGTCATCAAGCTAACAAGCTAAAAAAGAATATACTGTATATGTGGACAAACCAATATTGCAACATTCAATCAGGTGGAAATATTCCACATCTCTTGTGCATCATTTTGTGCATGTTTCCCCAAACTTCAGCCAAATATATCTGGTTTCTGTGGGATCTCCACTAGAATTACAAATAAATTTCTGTGGGTTTGAGTAATGATTTGGGCTGCACAGTGTGAGTTTGTGCTGACTGTCCCACCAACAGAACAGTGGTATTGAAAAAGTTAAAGCATTCAGCAATCACTGCAGTACCGGAGTGGCAGTATATATCTATCAGCAGACATAAAAAAACCCATCAGAATTATGTTTCTTTCTTTCCTGAATGTGCAAGTATCAGTTAAAGGTGGTTATGTGTATTTATTTACACATCCCATTATAAGAAATTGGACTTTTCCCCCCTCCTCCCAGCTAACCTGATAATCAGACCCAATTGCCAACTATTCACTACTACTCAGAGGCCTGGAACCAGGCTGAAAATAATAGAAACTGAAGGTTATTTTTAACTGCGGTTGCCCAATAAATAATTCCCACTCCCTGAAATGCTCTCCAGAAACGTACTCTAAGTTTCCTAACGTAGATGCTGATTCCAGAGTGCTTGGAGTGGTGTCTCTAACAAATATTAAATAATAATTCTATATAGTGATAATGTCTGTTTGTATGTCTGTTTTGGTATAAATTACAAGATGGAAACAATACTATTAGGGCTAGGAGTTTAATCTGAAAACCCACTTTACACTTACACATTTATCATTTAAAACCTCCACTGTTCCCATTAAAAAACACATTTTTTATTTTCTTCCTTTTTGCTCTTAGCAGACTCTGTTTTTACATATGTGCACACTCTCCCAGTAGTAAAGACTTTTTTAGTAGACGTTCCTCTAACTTTAGCTTTAGATATATGTTTGAGGTCACAGGAACTCTCTTTAGCGCCTTTAGAGTCGTGGCTGATTTCTGTGACACTAAGCCGAGGTCAACTTTGAACTCTGCAGTCTCCACTGATTTTAAGCTGCCAGCAGACACTTTTGTGCTCCAGCACACAAAGAAACAAGACCCAAGTGCCACAAACTGCCTCTGTGAGGATAATGAGCCAGTTAAGACTTTGTTTTAGTCATTAAAGACTTTTGTTTCCAGTCAACATCAAGCATCACAATCTTGAGGAGTCTGTTTGTTATCATCCTATCATTGTGTCATCTCATTGTCAAAAGCAGCTTTAAATCCAAAGGGACATGTTAAAAAAGGCCTTGAAGAAATACTGCACCTCCACAAGGGGAGTTTTACTGTACAATCCTTACTTATCCGTACTTTTCACTGACTGGGGTGCTGTACTGAATTTTCAGTCACCAACCTGAATGTGTCCAATTTACAGTTGCGTCACCCTCTCCTCTACCAGGCCAGTGTTGGTCCAGCAGCGTCATCTGACACCAATGTAATCAACCTGTAAAATCTGGACATTTACTCTTTTTGAAGGTACAGTATTCCCTAAGTCTTTCCAACCACTGAACAGGCTCGGTGGGTTGTCTTTTATATGACTGAAGAACAGCTTCTTTCGTTTGTGCATGTTATAATGTCATACAAATAGTGTTACTGCAGTGTTTCATGAGTCATTTTAGCTCTGAGAAGAATTTCTAGGAAATCACTGGTTGTTTTGAAGAAGAATTAACATCAGCATAAAATATTTGGTTCCATTTATTTGATTTTAAAAACATTGCTATATTGGTAGTGGCTTTCATAAACCCATTTCAGCCAAACTGTAGTTAAAAATGGTTGTAAGCTATCTCAAACCACAAACGCACTCTCTGAAGTATGATTGTGATTGAAGCGATACATTACATTCATAAATCTCATATTGTGTAATTAGTTGTAAGCGGTATTTATTATGTGGTTTCCTGTCTAGAAGTAATTATCATTTCAATTTACCTGACATTTATTTAAAAGAGCTAATAACTATACAACTCAAGATTAATGTTTTTCTTAAAAGGTTTTAAAATTATGAAGTAAAAGTTTTTTTTAAATGAAGGATTTTGAAAAAGTCTCTTTTTAAATATTGCAAAAATAAGTTGCTGTATCTGGTTATTTTTTTATTTGACCACAATTTGTAAAACATAAGTAGCAGCTTGATTTAGATTGCATTTTTAAAATAATAAATGTATTTGTCCTTGTACCAGGATGTCAGATTAGACAGAGATTGAACCAAGACAGATCTCATGTGGGAATGTCACAGAAAATTAAATATTTGGGTGAAATTTAAGACAATCTTTCATAATAATGTCATTTACTGTTTTAATAAATTAAATAAATATCATGTTTTGGTGGGATATTAGTGTAAATATTTATCACTGACACCGCTTTGAGAAAAATGTATTCAACCACCAACATCAGCTTGTTGCATGAAGATATTCTTTATGCTGACATTAGTTTTTACCACGTGTTATCATTTCACAATTCTCTTTTTTTCATGTAGTTCCACATAATGAAGGGTGGCTGAGCTTAGTGAAAACTTTCAGTGGGTTTTTTGTCTTTAAAACAATACATTTATGAAAGTAAGTCTTGTCCAGGCTTCGTTAGCCTGGGCCTCCTCCTGTGGGGGTGAATGGAAATGACATTTAAAACAATTACTGCAAGTAAGAAAACAGCTGCCAATCACTCTTAAAGGGGAAGGATTCCAATTAATAACCCTCTCCTAATCCTCTCGTTTCACCTCCTACGCCCCCTCAGCTTTGTCCACCTCTCCCTCTCTGTCTTTCTCCTCTTCCACTCTCCTCTCTGAGCCGGAGTGCATGGCGTCTGAACTCAGCCACACTTTATTGGAGTGTTTCTGTCAGGACTGTTTGCTACATAGAGAAATTATTTGGAGAGAGATGCAAGGTAAGCAAAGCCGGCTGAGTGACTGCGAGCGCTGGGAAGAGTGAAGTTGGAGGGTGAGCTGCTGAGAGGAACAGGTGGAGCGCTGGCATCAGCAACTTTAACAGTTCAACATATTCACTTCCAAAAGGTAAGCTCTACCACCACCCGTCTCGTTTTATGGCTGTCACACTTTACAGTGACACTGAACTTCCACTATGTTACTTGTCATGCAAGTGCCTGAAACTGGAGATATGTGGGTCCAAAAAGATGTATAGTGTGTTCACTATAAATCTTGGGATGCACTGAACCAACAAACAAACAAACACTGGTGATCTTGAAACTAATAAACTCCACACTCTCCTCTACGTGTGAGTACCTGAAATGTGCTCTTTTGCACATGTAGATCTGTAGATTTATAACACAAATAATAGATAAAAGACTACAGAATCAGTTTTACGCACCATTTCCAATACAGTAAAGTTACTTAACTTACTTTACTTTATTTATTTATTCTTTATTAGGGCCAGTGCATATTAATTAACATCAATGCAGTCCCATTTTTTTACACTTTTTTTGCAGATGTATCTTTTCCAACACAGAAACCTTATTTGTTCTTCAGCAACATGCATTACTTTATCCAAAGATTATATAACCTGTGAATGAATTGCTGTATAGAAACAGTCTGTAACTGCAGACATCAGACTTGTAGTTCCTAGAAATGATTTGTTGCTCTTTAAAGTTTTGGATCATTGCTACAGTTACAATCTATACTTACCAAACATAATGTTGACCCCAATAAGTTTACAGTATGTAAAGTAATGGGAGGCAAAATCATAAGTAGAGTGACAAGATATGTGTCTTTTTTATTCCAATAAAGAGACTTTGACTTAAATCTGGGTTAGTGTTTTTATGGGAAACATTTTCTTTGTTTTTTATAAAAACTGGAAATTGAATGTAGATTTAAAATTTAGCAGTTAATTCATATTCATAATCAACACTGTAGGGTCATTATTGCTTAAGTGCTTAAGAAGTCGTTTGTGTGTCATTAGTGTCCATCAGCACGCTTTCAGAGAAGGGATAGACTCTTGACCCCCTGCGACTCTGCAGAGGATGAGCGAGTTTTGATGATGGAGGGATGAACGGAGAGTCATCTAAGGTAACCAGGTGATCTCTCACCTTTAGTCCTTCACTCAAACTCCTTTCCTGTGACCGCAGGCCCGTTTGAGTGCCCAGACGCTCTAATGCATTTATCACTGGATACCATGAGCATGGTGGACGACAGCTGCCTCTCACCCAGCAACTTCCACGAAATGGGGAAAGGTGGGGGCGTCGTTGCCGGGGGCCGCGTCCACAGCATCGATGTCATTCTAGGTTTCAGTAAAGACCAGGACCCCCTGCTCAGCCCTGCAGGGGCCCCGCGGCCCCATAAAGTGGACATAGATGGCCTGGCAGAGCCTGGGAAGCAGCAGGAGCCCTCGTCACATCCGACCTACAGCGGGCACCTTTCCTCTCTGAGGAACGGCAGCACAGAGCAGCAGCAGCAGCAGTACCATGGTGAGTCAAGCTGCTGATGCTGGGGATACTGGTCTACAGTAGTATCACCTTTTAGAGCACTTCGTTTCACACCACCAGGTATCAGTTTTATTTTGGTTGAGTTCCTTGTTCGGTGCAGATCTTGCTTCAGAGTTTGTTATTGAGGATAAAATTTATGAATCATCTGATTTTTTTGCCTCAAAACATACGAGATGTTCAAGGATTATACAGCAGCACTTTTGGTCTTGGAAGGCTAGATAAATATGAGCTCTGGGTTCAGTGTTTCAAAGATTTTAATTAGATAAGAAATGATAGATTTTGCTGCACTGAAGTTCGGATATTATCCCGCTGAGCAAACATAATAAATCTTACTTGACCGCTGACCATAAAGTTATCTGGCCGCCAACACAGATTCAGTCTTTCAGGGTCCAAACAAAACTAATTGAAGAGCAAGAACGAACTTATGATCTTATGAAAAACTTCAAAGCGTAAATATGAGTTGAGCATATCAAACAGCATGTATAACGGGCACAGCATGCACTCAAAGTAAATACTTATTGTTAAAAAAACTGTTTCTGACACAAAGAGCCACTTAAAAAGAAAGATGTAGCTGTAAAATAAAAACATCCACATTTATATATATATATATATATATATATATATATATATATAATATAATGTTAATTAGTACCATTGGATCATATGTGTTGGTGCAGCGTTTCTTTGCAGTTTGCATCCGTTTAAAACCACTCACATGTAGATTCAGAATCACTGTGTTACACGCTGTTGCCATGTGGAGCCTGTTGCATTAACTGTGTGAACTGTGTGGGCTGAGATTGAGGGATAAATCACAGAACAAGATGGTGTAGGGGCTTTATGTCCCCAAGCCCAATCCCATCCCCTTGTGGAATTCCCCTAATCTTCTCTTCTGTGCAGATTAGATTGTACAGTAGTTCATTCGGGTGTTATTGCTATCGTTCTGTCTCAGATTCAAATTCATCACGTTTAATCTGAAGCTATTTTCACGTGCGGGATCTGGCAGGTGGTTGGTGATTTTGTGGCAGAAACACAAATGAGCTGGAGACGGATATATCTTGTCCAGAAAAATGATTGTAAGTGATTTAAATTCAGTCGCTGAATCCAGGAGGATATTTGTTTCTCTTGATTAATGTACATCAACACCAATGACATCACTCTTTTGTATGTAACTATCCTGTGAAGTCAGCCAAGTTCCCCCTGAATGAGCAACTTTTCTGTGTTTGGTGTCAGTCGCCCCCCCTCATCTCTCTGCGCTGAGATGTTCTGCTGGCTGATAAACAGTGGGCAGCCTTCAGACCAGTGGCTGTGATGGTCTGACAGGCCAAGAGCTGGTCACTGAACCAGACCTGACCTCTGTCTTTGTCAGAGCCTGGCCTTTGTCATAGCTGCTTAATGAGAGGTGGATAAATGAACCCCCAAAATCCTGCTTTGCCTTTGCCTCTTGGCTCCCGTTTGCCAGTTAAAAGACCACAGTGACCCCCTCCTTCATCTCCATCAGCACATCTCGGTCACAGAAACACGCTCACATTTACATTCGTTTACTGTCAGTTGTTTTACTGAAGCAGTGACAGGGAGACAATAGTTAAGCATGAAAGTTCATTCTTGACTTTAGAAATGCTCATTTGACATAAAACAAACAGCTATAATCTTCATTTTTGTACTTAGAACGTATCAAACGACAATGTGAAAGGGGTTGCTCGTAGTGATGGACCTACAGAGAATTATCAGCTCATTATTTAGCTGTTTGGCCCGCAGCTTTACTGTTTTGGTCCACTCTCACTGCTGTCATAGCGCAGTTTTCGGCAAAAAAGCTCTAAAAACCCACTGCACACTACCTGCTCAGCACCAAACTGCAGACAGACACAGTTAGCAAATAGCCAGTGAACACAGAGGAGAATTTAGCAGCTAAAGAGACAGATATTTCCCTCAGGAGTTTGGTAGAGACCAAAAAAGAGTGAATATTGGACTTTCATCAGGTGGACACAACTCCAAATGAATGATAATGTTGTTCTGGGTATCTAAAAGGGAAACTGTTTGCTAACAAGTTTGCCAAATCAACTTAAAAGTGGATGATATGTCAATGCTGTTGTTGTCAGCTTGTTTCTGCTCCCTCCACTGAAGAAGACAGTAAGATTCGATTGAATTCTCTGGAAAAAATTAGTTATGTATAAAATAAAATATAAAATAAAGTTATGAACCTCAAGTTAAATTTTTTTTGTCTAACCATATACTGTAGGAGTTCATTCATAAAGACAAGACAAGATGAGATTTCATGCCAAATTCTGTATTATTCCACTAGTATTTGTGGGCCAAATCAGGACCAAATTATTGGTTCTTTCCACTTAGATGCCAAATTTTCACTTCTTACACCAAACCGCATTGTGAATTCTAATAATTCTACCAGGAGAGTATTTAAAAGTGAATTTAACCTACTTTCTGTGATTGACAGCTAATCCAACACAATCTGAATGATATTGGTGGTCCGCATGGTACTGTATCTGACTCAGGTCTGATCTTGGCAGACATGAACTCTGTTAGAGTAGCTGCTTAACAAGAGCGACTGATCTGATTGTGATTGTGAGGCAGCGGAAACAACTGCAATGTGATTTACAGTTAAGTCCATGAAAAGAAAGGGAACACTCTTGTTTCCAAACATATTTATTGAGGACAGTTTGCCTTTGGAGAAGATAAACTCTGGAAACAACTTTTCTAAATCCAATTAGGAATGTTTTTGAGCTTCATTGAAGTTCAGGGGATTGCTTGCTTCACTGACCTACAGTAGCCTATTATTGAGGGTGTCAAACTAATGTCTGCTCTACTGGAAAGTGGTCACTACATTCTTCACGTCAACGTACCCTTCTGCTCTTGTTTTTCTTCTAAATTTGAGTTAATAATTGTAACATATTGTTTTGATACTTTTCAAATAAAAACGGATTAATTTCTCCTGTGTGTGCTGAACAGATACTGGCTTATTCACAAACAAGTGCGATGAGGAACTGAATGAGCTGAGGAAGAGTGTAGAGAGTGAGGAAGGTAATTCTCCAGAGTCATGCAAGGACGATCAGCCCAAGAAGAAGCACAGGCGCAACCGCACCACCTTCACCACCTACCAGCTGCATGAGCTGGAGCGTGCCTTCGAGAAATCCCACTATCCAGACGTGTACAGCCGTGAGGAGCTCGCCATGAAGGTGAACCTCCCGGAGGTCCGAGTTCAGGTAGGAGGAACCACAACACCAGACGCAACAACATGAGTCTGTCCAAACAAGTCTGTAGGATATTTTGTCTGTTAACATAAGTAAGTATTCACGGTCTGCAGTGTTCATGTTTGTTTTTCTTTAGTTTTCTCTTGTGTTGGGCCATTCCTTAATATATTACAGCAGTAGAATAATTAGACAATCACGTCACAAGCTGATAGTTAACTTTAAGAGTTAAATTGGTTTGTTTCCAAATGCTGAGGTGCTCTTGAGGACAACAGAAACATGCCAAGCCTTCAGCCTTTGGCTTGTCAGTATTCAGGTAATGAGATTGTACTAGATACTAGTTACATAAGCATTGTGAGTGTGTGTACACAATGCCAAAGGTCATATAGAGTTGTGAGGACAGGAAGGTGGTAGTCTTTAAATAGAACAGTGGTGTCTTTGAAGGAACAAAACGGCCAAACATAAGACAAAATGGCACCTGTAAGGTTGGCAAGAATTAATTCTTAGCACAAATGGCCGCTTACTGGAAAATTCAGGAGCTTTTAACCGCATCTCATGGCCTTCATCAGTGGTTGAAGTTTGCTCAGTTGACGTAGAGATGACTCAGTTGTTATCATGTGACATGTGATAATAGGTGGTTAGAAAATATGTAAGTGGACTTTAATAATGAAATTATCCATAATGAACTCAACTTCTCAAGAAATGTTTGGTTAGTGCTGCAAATATGATGATAAACTCACCATACCTGCAGTGTAAGAGGTGCTTGTAGGTATTTAACTACATCTGTATGTTTCTGTGGCTTAAATAACTTTCATTTGAACTGTGTTTCATAGTGTTGAGATGCTCATTGTGCCTTGGTCTTAAAGGGCTGTGTTAATGTAGAACCATTTCTTATTTAGATGATACTTTATTATTTTTCCAATGTTCACAACTAGTCCCAAATAATGTAAATGGCAAATTATCAGCCTCAAATTATGTTAAGAATTAATCAATCACATGGGTCACCACATACTTGAAGGAGTATAATTATATGCACATCACATGTAGTTGCAAGGGAAAAAATATTGATGAAAATTATAACATCTGCACATTGATCACTTAACAACAAGTTCATTTTAATGTTTAAACGTTTTGATGCCAAATAGGGTGGGATCAAAAAATGTGGATCATGCACTCATGTCCCTCATATTCAGGTACTCGTCATGACAACTTGATTTTGTCCTCCAGGTCTGGTTCCAGAACCGTAGAGCTAAATGGCGTCGGCAGGAAAAACTGGATGCCAGCACCATGAAGCTCCACGACTCACCCATGTTGTCCTTCAACCGCTCAGCACCGGTTCACACCAGCATGGGTCCGATGACCAACTCCCTCGCCTTGGACCCCTGGCTGTCCTCTCCCCTGTCCAGCGCTACGCCGGTCCACAGCATCCCGGGCTTCATGGGTCCAGCTCAAGGCCTCCAGCCCAGCTACCCCAGCCACAGCTTCCTCAACTCCACTCCTCATCCTCATCATCCTCATCCTCATCCTCACTCTCATCCTCATCCATCCATGGGCCAGGGGATGCAGAGTATGGCTCCTCCTCCCTACCAGTGTCCAGCACCATACCCTGATAAATACCCTCTGGAGGACGTGGACCAGCGCAGCTCTAGTATCGCTGCACTGAGAATGAAAGCCAAGGAACACATCCAGTCTATGGACAAGACCTGGCAACCCATGTGACTAACAAACCTGGCAGTCCATGTGAATGACACTCGGAAAGGGAGATGTGGAAGTTGTTTCTTGTGGTTCCGAGTAACAGACATTGAGTATAATGTTGGAAAATATGGCAGTGGCATGTCTGTTACTCACAGAGCAAAGGAAATGGATTTTGAGCTGTGAAAACTGAGGATTTTAGGACTTTCTTTTTTCATTTTTTCTCATCTCAAGGACATGAAGCAGACAAGTGAACTATATTGCTATAAAAGCTTGGTGGCCATTGCTCTGATCGCAACTTGCACCGTAGGAGCAAGGGAATATCTTTCCTTATCATCCACTTTTTATAACAAACCATAGTATCTTTACAGGCACGTTTTACAGGCAAAATAGTTTTTAATGCCTAGAGATGTTTATGTGTCCCCTGTGACAGCTAGTGTCAGAGGACAGCTTTTCTTGAACTGGGAATTAAGGCATGCTGACATGAAAGGCACCTAAATATAGGGATTATTATTGTTCTAATCACTTTTCTGCTATTTCTGTCAACCATCAAAAATGGAGTCAGACAAAACATCCTACATTCAGCTGTTCATTATTTCCTTTTCCCATTTTTGTCCCACTAAGTTCGTGTTTTTACTAATTAATCCAATTGTTACATTTTCATGGGTCAGCTAATGAGAGTCTCAGAGTACTTCGTGAATGAAAGTCTAGTCTCAGTTTAATGTGAGAGCAGCTTTTAAAAGTCACAGCATGAAGACACATCACAATGTCTCTGACTGTCACTGTAAATGCGCGTCTCACTAATCTGTTAATTTATAAAAGCTGTGTAACTGGTTTTAAGGTGATA
Organism: Maccullochella peelii; assembly: GCA_002120245.1. Lineage (NCBI taxonomy): Eukaryota > Metazoa > Chordata > Actinopteri > Centrarchiformes > Percichthyidae > Maccullochella > Maccullochella peelii. The sequence continues at coordinate 61,608 of LKNJ01000354.1, read as the reverse complement.
TCCCAATTATAACATGGTTTATATTGCCACTTACTTTAGATATTTGGGCTTATAGCTTAGATACGCTCGTGTGACTGGAGGAAGATGACAGCCGAGGACCAGTGAGGCCTGCTGTCGTGGTTTTCAATATACAGGGAGAGGAGAATCTCTCACTTACGGGGTCAGAAAATGTGAATGAGATAATTGTTTGTTGGGAAAGTGTATTAGAGTCAGAGATGATGGCACCTTCTAAGTGGACCAGGGTTGAGAATATACCAAAAATAATTCTGCACAATTAAAATCTTTTTCTGATTTGTGCCGAGATGCTTTAAAGAAGGAAGGGAGGGAGAAAGGAAGGAAGTATAAAAGAAAGAAAAACCGGCTATTGAGCGGAGTAACCCTTTTTTTGCTTGAGTGGCTGTTGGAGGAGAAAACCTGTTGGCAGCTCAGTGTTGGGTGGCTGCGTGTACGTGCAGGGCAGCAGAAAGATCCCTGTGTGATGCATCACCCCACATAGTTTAGTTTTTGTTCGGCACAATTGATCCAAGTGTATCCTCTTTGTCTGAAATTGAAGGGATGGGGGGGACAGTCTCAGGCTGCACTAAATAGGCCCTTGTAACCATTTTGTCATGGAAGTTTTTTTTTCTTTCTCAATCAAAGGAGGAGATTGGATTGTAGCTGCTATGGTCATTAGTGACACAATATTAGTCTTTTACCATCTGTTATAGAGTCAAGCTGTCATTGTCTTAAAGGTAGAGAAGAACCTAACCACAATGTGTTTCATAGGAGCAGCAGAGCTAAATAATAATTGTATTTGGTATTGAAATATTTTAAAAACAGTATCTACAGATGGCATCTCACATAACTGAATGTGTACAGGCAGAAAAGCTATATGGTAACCCCATATGTTAACTTTTTTGACTTTTTTATGGAACAAGAGGGAGAGAAAATCCTTGATCTTAAAGTGCAATTTCAGACTCCTTTTTATATTTTATTTTTAAAAAGGAGACTCATTTTGCCCATAACTGCCCATTGTATGGTTGTGATATTTCACTTTAATGTAATGTGAAAGTTGCACTGACAGTAAGTCATGCATCCATACTGACTACAGCAAGAACAGTATTAAGTCATTTCTGGTTAATTTTAAAACCCCTTGTTGTACTTCTCAGAGAGGGAAAAGCACAGTTTCATGTCCTTATGTAGTTCTTTTTAATGTTGTTGGTTAGTGATGTTTAGACTCCCTGTTGGACAATGCCAGGACCTCACACCATAGAGGATTACCTTGCACATTAAGAGCTTCTTTAGGGTGCTACATAAATGTGATTTTGGACCAAGAACAAGCCAAAGGTTAGATAATGGACAAAAATGCACTAGAAGTTTGGCAGTTTTAGTTTTTTTATGTGAATATGTACAGGATATTTTTCCTGTACCGCTGTTTTGTTTCTTACATGTCCTATTGTTATATCTGTCCTAGTGATATTATTGTTTTCTTTCTTTTTGATTTTGTCTGGATCATTGATGTCCATATTCTGGAAAGAACGAAGATCTACTGAAAATAAATATAGTTTGATAGAATATGTATCTCCACTTTCTCACTGCAGTGCTTTCATGTTGACCTGCGCACTCGTTCCCACGCAGTCACTGTATATTTTTTACCCCATTAAGTCTAAAGAGCAATCCAAGATTACTACAATATAATCGTTATCACCTGACATACATGGGCAGTGATGTTTTTCTTTCTTTTCCTCTTACACTTGTACCTCGTTTCTCTCTGTCATATAAGAGCTCTCTCTCTCTTTTTTTTACCCCTCCCAATCCTCTCTGCTCTTCCATGGTTTGGTGGCAGGATGCCAGCCTGTTAGGAAGATGAGACTCCAATCAATCAGGGCTTCCCAGGGGGGCCTCTGACCGCAGGGCCCGACTCCCTAATTGCCCGCAGGCAGGCAGGCCGGCAGGCTCAGCCGCTGCAACACATGTTCACAGAGGGACCAGTGCCGCAGTGCTAGCTGGCCTCCTCAGCGTGTGAATCACTTTCTTGGACAGATGGAGGCCTGGATGGACCTCACTACATGGACCATATGGGCAGGCCAGTGGATGTAACAGAGAAATGTTTTTTTACATGTCCTGAAGTGATTAGATACTGCATTGCACTCCAGTGGTGTGTCAGTTTTTGCCTCTCATGAATAACCAAATCACAGAGCTAAGCATCTGATTTTCCAGAAAATAAATACTTGTTGATCTTTTAAAATCCCAAAAGGTAAATTAACAACACTTACCGCTGTCCTGAAGGCATTTCCAGATTCCTCAAAGACTCTTTTAACCATCTGGATGAAAAAAATTGCATCTGTTAATAAACATTAATAAATATTTTTAACCCATTTAAGTTGTGCCTCTTTTTCCTATACAAGATGGAAGCTGGAAGTGACGTAACTCTGTAGTGACGTAAATTTGTACAACGAGAATCAAAACTAAAAATTGTATTATCAGTTATATTAGTATTTATTATTGTTTTTTTTCAATTATTTTATATTTTTTATATTTTCTGTGTGTTTAACAAAAAAGGGCAAGGATATACTGTATGTCATTTCCGGCAATCCAGATTAGGAAAAGATTTGTTGCAATTTGGGAAACTAGTTAAAAATCTTGTTTTATTGTGCAGCGGACAGAATATTTTTTCATCCAGATGTTTTGAGGAGTCTTTGAGGATTCTGGAAATCCTCCAGAACAGCAGCAAGTTTTGTTAAATGACCTTGTGGGGTTTTCAAAGATTTCCAGGTATTTCTTTTTGATAAAATCGGATGCTTGGCTCTGTGAATCAAATGTAATGGTTATACATGAGCAGCACAAACTGGGGATAGTTGTTGGTATGGAACAAAAGTAAAAGCAGTTATGAATCGTGAGACACAACTGGATCTGTAAAGAATAAGACAAGAGAGAATCATAGCACTTTCACTACTTTCACATGTTGATTTTTGTTTATTGGATCACATCTCATGGTGTTTCCAAAGAACCGAACAAACATTATGCTGAATGTATGAAAAAGGGCGAATAAATGCTTTAGACAAGAAAGGATGAAAGGAGAGACAGAGAATGTGAGGAAGTCAGTGGGAGAAAGGAAAAAGAGAAACATTAAGAAAGAGATTAAGCAGGAGAAAAGTGTGGGAGTGAGTGAGAGACAGAGGGAGTAAGAGTGGAGAGGAAGAGGGGAGGGAGGGTGGGATGGCTGCTCATCAGAGTTAATGATGTAGAAAATCCCCCAATTAGAGCGTTTTCCTGTGTTGCAGGATGAGTTCAGAGCGGGGTCCTCTGACAGCCCAAGGATTAGTACCGGGGCAGGGCCGGGCCGGGCCGAGTCGGGCCTGAACAGACAACTAACTGCTGAACAGCTTGGCACTGCTCAGCTGGGGCCGGATCAGGGCTATAGCCACAGTCAGGGGCCGGGGTAGGCATGCGTTTAGCCAGAGTGAGTGGCACAAAGAAAAGCATGGGAAAAAGAGCAGCAGCAGATCAACAAAGAAAAAACAAGTTCTGGTGGAGAGTTCTTCTCTACTATGCAAAATCTCACATTTATTTAAATGTGAGCCAAATAAGATTTTTATATTATTATTAAATTACATACTGTATGTGCTCACCCAAAACATAACCTAATCTAATCTGGACATCTGGATTGTATTGAAAATCAATCTGTCCACATACTGCTTGATTGGGTATTGAGTATTGTGGTGGTGAGACACAGGGACACAGCCTTTAATCCTCCTGACCCGGTACTTGGGACAGTAAATCTGAACATCAATCTGTCTCTTCACACAACGATGAAGTGATTACTGTTGAAACATAACCAGTAAAAGCCATTTGCCTATCATAAGGTATTCACCTGCAAGTAGGAGAAGCAAAACAAATACATAGAAGTAGAGATATTGAGACTTGAGTCAGACTTATGTCACAAAACTTGTCACAGACTTGAGACTTGAGCATGGAGATTTGTTCTTGACCTTGGGGACACATATATGTTGTAAATATTTGAAATGCAAGGTCTACTTACTTAGCTATTCCTGCAGCTTTTGACTGTGTCTCATGGCCTAAGTCGGCAAAGAGACTTGATACTTGACTTGAGACTTGACTGCCTATAGATTTGACCTGACTTGAGAAAAACTGTAAAAAATATATAGTATCAGCATCACAGCATCAGACATGCTTTATTCAAATGCCGTGTCTTTTTAATGGTCAGCATTCAGTGACCTGAGCAGCAGCAGGTCAACATGAAAAAAGTGCGAGTGAGAGTTCTTCTCCAATGTGCAAAATCTCAAAGTGTGCTAAATGAGATTTTAGTTATTGTATTTGGAAGTTACTCTGAAAGACTGGAAATGGTCTTTCAGTTTGCTTACAAGACTCGAGACTTGAGCCCCAAAAACCTAAAAACAACTCTGCAAATAAGTGAGGAAATTACAGGTAGCTTGGTAATTATAGGAGCAGAGCAATAGCATTATAAAATATATGTTTCTTATCTTATTATTATCAGTAACAACAGAAAAGCATAAAGGTGATCAATTCTAGCATTTGGACATTTTCATGTTTTCCTGCAAACTGTAAAGGTCACAGAAAGTAAGTTGTCAGTCTCCAAAGTTAAAGGTTGTTGACTAAATTGCAAATAGGAAGACAAGCCCTAACTCACCTCTACTACACAGTTGCTGTGTTCATTAAGAACAAGTGAGTCCCTAATGACTAATTGATTAATTGTGCAATCTATTATTTCGCTCCAGCACCCCAGTAGATCTGAAAGGGCCACGGCTGGAGTTAACAGACTTATTGGAAAGACGCGTTCTCTGCAAAGGACAATAAGGGAAAATAGCGGAATTAATTGGATTTGATTAAGGGAGCTTTTCAATGGGACACAGCTTTTTCGCATGACATAATTAGAGGTCAGTTAAGGAGGGTGGAGGGGAGGGGGGTGGAGGGGGGTTTTGCTTGTTGGCGCCAGTGTTGTGTGGGTGTGTCTGTGTGAGAGACAGACAGGCAGGCAGACAGACAGACAGACAGACAGGGGGTGGGGGGTGGGGGGTGCTTCCTTTACACTTGTAGAGCTATGTTGTGTGTCTGATGTGGTACATTTCTATTGGCTCACTCACCAGAAAGCACACAGTGAAGTTCACAGGGGGCGCTCTGTGAGCTCAGTGTGTGATTATTATCACTACACTTGCCAGCATTAAAGGCACAGGGCTCAGTCTTTTGTTATCGCTACACGCTCATTAGCAGAGCACTTCAGAGACTACATTATTGTATGGAACAGGGTGGTGACAAAAGAGTACAGTCAGCAGTGTTTTTGGATGAGAACAAAACATGTGAACAAACTCAAAACATGTATTGCAGACACAAGCATGCACACATTATGAATTTATAATCCTGTTGCAGTATAATCTAAAATAGGAGGAAGGGCATGCGAGCCTTCAGATCTAAAAATACATCTCTGAACTGTCATGAACCAAAACCAGGCTTCACGTCTGATTAGATTATCAAATATTTCATCACAAGCCTGCAGAACAGTCCTGATTCCACTGTTCTCTGTTTTACTGGGATTTTGGCCAAATAATGAGCCCAAAACGGTGCAGTGGAGTGAATCTTTAATCTCACAGATAGCAGGCCTCCACCTTATTGAAGTGTCCTTGAGCAAGGCATTACACTACAAGCTACAGGAAACATTCGGCACTGAACAACATGGTCTGACAAAGTGCGATCAATAAAGTTTATCTTATTTCATCTTGTTTATTTATTTTTTGCATGTGCTATTGTTACTGATATCCTAAAGAGATCCACGTGTTTCAAGGCCCGTGCTTTGATTGTAGCGTAAGAGAAATGTGTGTTTGTCAGACTGCAGGCAAGAATGGTGGAGCAGGACAAGACAAGCAATTGTTAAAATAAGTTAATTTAGAAAAAAGCAGGCCGAGGCTGGTTTAGAACTTGGGACAAGTACACAGTGGTGGAATGTAAAGTACTTTTACTCAAGTACTGTACTTAAGTATAATTTTGAGCTACTTGTACTTATTACTGCCATTTTATGCTGCTTTATACTTCTACTTTGCTACATTTTGGAGGCAAATATTGTACTTTTCACTCCAGTACATTTATTTGATTATTTTAGTTACAGATTTAGATTATCAATATAAAATATAACTCAACTAATAAATGATGATGTATTATTATAGGTTAATATATCCAGCAGTATATAAAGTAATTCAAATTAGCCCCAGAATCCAATACCCTATATTATTCTGAAATGGGCTGTTGGGCATAATGAGTACTTTTACTTATAGTACTTTAAGTATATTTTAATGCAAGTACTTTTGGACTTTCACTTTTAACAGATTATTTTTACACCGTAGTATTGCTACTTCTTCCACCACTGTAGGTACAGTATAGTCTGCTGCAGGGCACTCCTGCCTTTAGCTGGGTCTGGAGTTTGAAAATAGAACTAGCACGCCCTCTATGTTTACTTCTTGGTCATGACTAGGAACTCAGCCACACTGAGACACAATAATATACAGTATATTCACTTGTATTCAACTTAAACAGTTTTTTTGGTCTACATCAGAGGTGCCTAACATTTTTCATGTAGTTGAATTGCTTGCAGTTTGCTGTTAGACCACAGCAACCATTTGATAATATCTATCTGACTTTTACTGTTAGATATACGTTTATATAGTAAGTGGGAAAGTACAGTTTAGGATATATTGTACTATTGGTTGTGAAATACTTGTAAGGACCCCGTCCCTTACCCACAAACCCCGACATGTTTAATCGCTGATTATAAAAAAACTCTCTCTGCTAACAAATGCAGCATGTCCGTGTTTTGATTTGAGAGGCATACGTCACGGAGGTGACAAAAATCCCACAATGCAATGCCACTTTCAGCCCAGCTAACCTGAATTAACCTACATTACAGCTGAGCGTGAATATCGCTTGTTTTTACCTGATATCTCCAAGAATTGTAGTTTGGCGTTTGTGTGGTGATATTCAGAGACGGACTCGCTGTTGTATGTATGTAGCTTAGCCACTAGCTAAATTAGCTAACGCTAGTTGTCATTAGCTAGCTTTCCTTTTTTAGTACAAACATGAATACAAAGAAGCCATTTGATGACATTTAGCTACGAACACGGTTCTTTAAAATATCAACTGTTGCTTTGAACTGGTTAAAAGTTAGTCGCGCCGTATCGTAATTAAAGCAATTGATCTGTTTCCAATCTAGCATTGGGTTTGCATCAACTGTTAGTTTAAGATTAAATTGAATAAATTACATGTTGTTAAGATCATTTAGTTTATAACACAGCAGGTGAACTGTTAGACAGATATCTTTGTGCCTTGAGATATCATGTGAAAAGTTGTCGTTAAGACAGAATTATAATTCCAAACTTAACTTTCTGGTTTTACAGGTTTAAATCAGTATTTTAAGGATAGTACATAACATTTTGGCTAACTTTCTAAGCCTGCATTATGGGATACCCTCCAGAATACAAGCACATATACAAAAATAAACAAAGAATCACAAGCGCATTTCAATTGAAATCAATTTTTGGTGTGTTGTTGGCCAGGTCCCCAACCCAACAGCCTGTGGCTGTGGGATCACGATTTCAGTTTAGGATGGATCCAGAATATGAACATCGCCTCCTCCGACAAATCAACATTCAGAATGACAACTTGAGCCCTGTTGAGTTGTTCTTTTTTTTTTTTTACTTTTCTCCTCTCCACTGTTATTTTTCTGTGATAGATTATAAATGAACAGAGCAAAAAAAGTGATCAAACTTACATAGATTCATACTTAATGATAATTTATTGGTTTTTCAGAAACTTACACAGAGTCTTCACGGTCGGACACCCAACGGCTCCCCGTTATCCTCACCCAGTAAGCTTGGAGACAGATTCATCCCAACCAGAGCGGGGGCAAACTGGAATATCAACTTCCACAGAATCAATGTATGAACATTTTGTGGGTAAAGTTGTTGATGAGTGTGTCTTTTGCAAGAGAAAAGTAGTATTCATGTGTATGACAAAAGTCTAAAGTGAATTTGATCAATGTTCTGTCTGAGAAAAGTTTGTCTCAAATTAATGACGGTATCTTTGTGATTTTCAGGAAAATGAGAAGTCACCAAGTCAGAACCGAAAAACAAAAGACGCCTCTTCTGATAATATCAAAGGTAAATGGATTTTCTAAAGCTTATTTTGAAAATCCTATTACCTACTCATGTGCACCTAAGATTGTAGTTTTGTGCTCATGTATAAATTATACTTTTGTTCATGTAGCAGATGGGCTGGCCTACTCTGCTTTGCTGAAGAATGAGCTGCTGGGAGCAGGAATAGAAAAGATCCAGGACCCCCAGACAGAGGACAGGCGTCTACAGCCATCAACCCCAGAGAAGAGAAGTCTCTTCACTGTATGAAAATTTAATCTCATAGTCCTTATGTATTGAATTATACAGTATATACAACTATACAGTCAGTGTACAAGTTTTCTTAAGTGGTTCATGTTATTTTAATGACGCTGGTAGAGAATACGATGAATTCTGCTTGTGTGTTCTTTGCAGTACTCACTCAACACCAAGAGGTCATCACCAGACGATGGTACCAACATCTCCCCCTACTCTCTATCACCTGTCAGCAACAAAAGGTAGAAGCACTTTTTTTTTGTTTTAAATAATTTTTAAATCTCTTATTGTTGATCACACTGCAAAGAAAGAAACTGTACATTTTGGCATCAGGGTTTCATAATGTCTGACTTTTTCTGTTGCAGTCAGAAATTGCTACGTTCGCCAAGAAAGCCAACTCGCAAGATCTCAAAGATCCCCTTTAAAGTCCTGGATGCTCCAGAGCTGCAGGATGACTTTTACCTCAACTTGGTGGACTGGTCGTCCCTCAATGTGCTCAGTGTCGGGCTGGGTACGTGTGTTTACCTGTGGAGTGCCTGTACCAGCCAGGTACTGCAGAGTGTTTACACAACTAATACTGGAACATGAATGTGAATAGTCTGATGTGTATATATATTTGTGTTTCTTCGTAGCATTCATTACTATGTTATGCCACAGTGAATCACTTGCTGAATTGTCTTTTCCTCAGGTAACAAGGTTGTGTGATTTATCAGTGGAGGGAGACTCAGTCACGTCAGTTGGGTGGTCTGAAAGGGTAAGTACACACAACTTACTGCCTTTAGGAAACTGTCATGGTGGTTAATAGGTTTTGTTAATGAAAGGATTCTTCATGTTTTTAGGGTAACCTGGTGGCAGTGGGGACTCACAAAGGCTATGTTCAGATCTGGGACGCTGGTGCTGGGAAGAAACTCTTTGCTCTGGAAGGACACACAGCTAGAGTTGGTGAGAACATTTGCCGTGTTTGAACTGTGAACATGGGTTATAAAGTGCCTTAGCAGGAAGACTTAAGTCACAATAAAAACAAAAGAACTATAAACAGCCAGCTTTAAGCTGAATTAATGATTGACATTCTTCCTAGTTGTCTCCTGAGAGAAACTATGCATTTTAGTGTTGAGGGTGTGACTAAGCATAAATGAAGCTTTGCTCTGCCTGCAGGAGCGTTAGCATGGAATGCAGACCAGTTGTCTTCGGGAAGCCGCGATCGTATGATTCTTCAAAGAGATGTGCGGACCCCTCCGCTCCAGTCAGAGAGACGGCTGCAGGGACACAGACAGGAAGTGTGTGGCTTAAAGTGGAGCACTGACCATCAGCTGCTCGCTTCTGGTGGCAACGACAACAAGGTACAGTTGTTGTTGTTATTTAACCTGCCTCTCTCTTTGTGAATTTACTCATTGCATTCATCAATGTGGCTGTCATCTCAGCTACTGGTTTGGAACCACTCCTCGCTGAGCCCAGTGCAAACATACATGGATCACCTGGCTGCAGTCAAAGCCATTGCCTGGTCCCCTCACCAGCATGGCCTGCTGGCCTCGGGGGGCGGCACTGCTGACCGCTGTATCCGATTTTGGAACACCCTGACCTCACAGCCGCTGCAGTGTATGGACACCGGCTCTCAGGTCTGCAACCTGGCATGGTCCAAACATGCTAATGAGCTTGTAAGTGACTCCAGATATACAGTACACTGTGCACAATAGATTTGCAGGCTACATTCTATTAAGTTATAAAGAAACAGTTGTCATGAAGGTAACAGTTACATTGAGACTAAGGTGCTACATGGCATATTTTTAAACACAATGCCTGTAAAAAGGTTGGCAGTGATGATTTAGAAGTGTTATAGTAAATGGGGTGAATACATATGCAATTGATTATTTAATGTTTTACATTTGTACTTAAACTACATACGCTGCAATTCAGTATTAAATTTAAGGGGTTTAATACACTTAAAAGTATTGTATATCCATGTTAATTGTGATACATTGGCACATACCACTAAAACATGGTTGAGACAATTGGTTGTCTCTATCTCATGCCGGTGTTTCTCAGAATTAAGACAACATATGGGATGCTGTGTCCTCAATTAAAGGTTTTAAAATAAGGCAGTGCATAGACCTTTACACTGTTTCCATATTTAATTGTGAGATACTCTGGAAAATACACCTGTTTTCACTGGAAGAGGTGTTGCTTCTTTCTGTTTTGGCACACAATGTAAAATATGGATTGTTGAGACCAGTACAACTGTCTGTCAACAAACAAGACCATCACTGAGAAGAAGGTCTTGTTTGTTTGCAGTAATTATTATTATTATTAAGGAATTGTTCTATTGCCTCTTTTTTCCAGGTGAGCACTCATGGCTACTCTCAGAACCAGATCTTGGTGTGGAAATATCCAGCTCTCACTCAGGTTGCCAAACTCACAGGACACTCCTACAGAGTGCTCTACCTGGTCAGTGTGTGTTTTCTTTCTGATGAGACTGTGATCTTGCTTTTGGTCATGTTGATGGAAAAGCTGGACATATTTGCCAAAACATCTAGCAGATTCATGAATTTGATTATTATTTTTTTTTAAATATTAGGCCATGTCCCCGGATGGTGAGGCGATAGTGACAGGAGCTGGAGATGAGACCCTACGCTTCTGGAACGTATTCAGTAAAACAAGGTCAACAAAGGTGAGAAAGCACTTTTTGGGAACAGCGTTCTGTAATTACAGACCCCCTCACATTGGCAAAACAATTAACCAAGTTTCTCTATCATTTGTTTCAGGAATCTGTATCAGTTTTAAATCTCTTCACCAGGATACGGTAGCTTTAAGCAAATATTAAAACTCTAAAAATTGTTTGAATGGATCCTGGCATCACCACTGGATAGCTCGTCAACATGGTGCTAAGGACATACAGTACAAGCTAAGACATCTTGTGACATTTTTTACAGAGGAAATGGCAACAAGACAACGGAGCAAGCTTTTTTTTTTCATGCTAACAGTTGTTGGGGAAATTATTTCTGACTTTTGCGCTCTAATTATGAATGCAGTATTTTTTTTTTCTTTTTAAAAAAATGTATAAATGGAGAAATCATAGGCCTTACTTAAAAAATATTGTGATACCATTTTCATTGTTGTGGAATCTGAAATGTGGAGAGAGCATTTTTTAGTTTTTGTTTAACTCAGGTCTTATTTATTTAACGATGCAGTGAAAGCCATTGCAACTTTCACTGCAATGGCTTCAATGGAGAAAATGCCATTACATTTTATGACTAAAACATTAAAACTTAACAAAATCACCTACTAAGGCCTTTACAGTATATGCACCATATTTACTGTGATCCTTAGAGTACTAAGGTTGTGAGTGGTTGGCTGAAATAGTGCAGTTTTGCTCCTGTGGACAGAAAGTCTAATGCTGTGCATCTAGACATATACTACATGGTTGATTCTTTGTAGTAAAGGAAGAAATAAAAGATGATGGAACTGAAGAACCTGAGTCTGACTTGTGTATATTTCCTTTTTGGTATTACAAATACCATTAGCATTTATTCTTTGGACTTCATTTAGTATAGTTGCACTTTTGTTGTATTATAGATTATATTTTGTAATGATGCATCTTAAAATTCCAATTTTAAAAGTATGTATAAAGTTTTTGCAGCTCGTCTATCTGAAAAAATATGTTGGATTGTCGGCGAGATTTTTCTTTAGAATTTACGGATTCTGAGGTCAATTTGCCAACTGAACAGTGCATAATACACCATACTAACAAAAGTGATTATACCAGGAAGATAACCAGAGTATTTGAAAAATTAACAAAATAAAAAAATGATGAATACAGTTTAATCAAATAGTGCATTATACTGTATATTTGTGTACATTATGACTATGGCATATTTGTGGTGCCACTGTGACTCCATGGCAACAACCGCCTAAAACCAGCGGTGGCGCTGCGCTGCCTCGACTCATATGCTGACCGGAAGTAGTGTGAACGGGCGGGAAGTTGAAAGTTTGAGTATTTCAGATTTTAAAAAAATGCCATTACCAAGTTAACTTGCGTGTTTTAAAGTAAAGACGCATCTTACACAAGAGCAGAGTACGTTCAAGGACTAATAATTAAGCAGCTAAATGCGGTCAACGACTCGAGCAAACTACGCTAGCTGACAAGAATAGTAGCTATCCCGTTGGGCGTTGCTAGCTAGCTCGCTACAAGTTGTTTGTTGTCTGTTGTCTATCAGGATGGCGGACAGAAATCTTGTGCAGCAGTTGAAACGTTGGGCAACAGAAGAGTTCAATCTGCCCCCGGACAGCCTGCCAAATGACAGCTATTTTAAAACGTGGGTATCAGCTTGTCTATACTTTCACAGTTAATACTTGAACGTAGTCCTCACAATTGATGCTTATTTTGCAGCGTTGATCTAACGTAATGCTGATCGTTTGTTTTCTAGGCTCTGTGTTGGGACAGGGAAGTCAATATGGAAATATGTCATCCAACATGTTTTTCAACAGAGGTTAGTTTTTACACTGCTTTCCTGTTCTGTAACTTCTTGATCGCTTTCCTGTGTTTAAGAGTACTTCTGATTTCTTATCCCAAAACTCACTTAATCCCTATTTGGCTTGTCAGAATAAAGAACATCATGGCAACTGTTAAAATGGCTTGGTCTGTAAAGTGACGTCTTCGCTGTTGCTCTGATTTCCCAGGAACGTGAGGATCATGCGTGGGAATCTCCAGTGGTATCCTTACATTACAATAGCCATGACAACTTCATGTGTACATTTTAGTTATTGAGTTGCTCTTGTAAATTTCAGTGAGAGATCACTTTGGCAGAAGAGAATCAGTATCCTGTGTAAGGCTTATTGCTGTTGGTATGTTTATGTTCTGTCAATGTACAGTCTCTTTGGACACCCAGAGAGACACCACTTGGACACCATGCCACTCTCTCATTGCATGCATGCATACAGTGTATGCTTTCATGGTCCCTGGATCAAGACTTTTATGCCATCCAATTTCCTCTCTCTCTCTCTCTCTCTGCTTCTTGTCAGTTGTCTACTGTGCTGTCTTATCCAAATAATTTTAAGTATGCCCTTCTCCTATACTTGGTATAACTCAGTGTGCACTGAATTTCCTCAGCCACCACCACCACTGTCTGTTTAACATTTATCCAGTAATTTCCTTGACATTGTGATCTTTTAGGTACAAAGTTCTTCAAGACAAAGAGGTGGGCTACAACTTATTTTTATTCCTTGTGGTTTATTTCTATTTCATAATTACCTGCTGGATGTAATACTTGATTTATCTTGAGTGATCACACTAATGATACACAATGTGAAATTTTTAATTTCACTAAGAAAGCCCCTGATAAAATGAAATGTATTTTTATCTGCTGGTGTTTTTGCATGCTCAGTTGAAGCAGGCTGAGGGCCAGAGTGAGGCTGCTAAGCAAAGAGATCTTCAGAGGAAGATAGAGCAGCTGAGAGCTGAGATCAGTTACTTGGACTCTCAGATCAGTGGAACAGAGGAACAGCTGGCTACACAAGGTTAGTTCATCACATGCAGTAAAGGCTGGGTATCTGATCAGACCACATTACTTCTTTAGCAGCTGCTGTGGTCAGAAAGCATAAGCCAGCCTTGCTGATGTTTGCTTTGCTTCCATAGTTCAAAAATATCTAAAGTGATCCCCCACGCCAGTATTTTCTACTATTTACTAACAGAGCAGTCCATCAGCCGTACCTGGGCCCAGGTGGAGGACAGCCGGCGCAGAGAGCTGCTCCTGCAGTCCTTCAGACAGCGCTGCATCTTGGGCCGCACGGTGCTCTCTGATGACACACAAAAGATCAGTGGGCACTGCCAGGCACTGGAACAAATGGCGAGGTAATGCAGAACATTGAAAGTTTAAGTAAAATAAAAATAAATGAAGTGGGATCATTTACACACCCGTGCTAATCATATAGTATGTAAGTAATAACTGTATTGTGTATTGCAGGAAAGCAGAGATTGAAGTGCTGTTTGATAATAAGCCTTCCAGCAGCAGTGATGGTGGCAACCTCAACTCCAAAGCTGCAGCAGAGGCACAGGTCCTGGTAAGAGAGGCCTAAATCTGCTCTGTATTTTAGTGAGTAGAGTTTAGAGTACACTTTATCTGGCATATGCAATGTCTGTGTGTTGCTGCTATCCTTTAATACATGTCTCAGCCAGACAGCCACTAAAATAAAGAATGAACAGGCCAACTAACAAAAATGCTACACAGTGGTTGTGTACGAATGCACTCCCTATTTACTATATGTGCACTATATTTACCCTTCGTCATTTTATTTGAGTGTGAAATTTATGCACTATATAGAGCCCTCAAAAATTCCCACAATGGAACGAAAAAAGTAAGAACTACTTTCTGCTAACAATCCCACAATACAATGCTCTGCAGTTATGTGACTCTACATCTGTAAATGATAGCGATTCATGAGCGTCAGAACTCATCAATAAATAACAACTGAGTATATACAGTATTATATAGTGAGTAATGAATGAGTGATTGAGGGAGTGATTTCTGACACACAATTCCATCTTAGGTGGGAAACCAAAATTACTGCTTGTCTTTTCATTATGTGTCTTGTTATGCCCTCTTGAGTGATTTCATAGTACTGCAGCTGGTGGAGACACGCACTGATTTGATATTCTTTTGCAGCTGTTTTAAAAAATAAAAAAAAAGTCGAAATCTACACATTTGGAAGAAAATATACCATCTGATAAGCAGTTATTAACACAAATCTGAGTAATGTAGACCAAGATGCCTGTAATACATCAGCACATTTTTTACATTTTTTTTTCCCGTTAGCGTGAAGTGAGGGAGCTGTGTGACGGCAGGGTCCACTTCTATCAGTCTTTACAAGAGAGTGAACTGAAAACAGCGCACTCTGCTGCCAAACAGTAAGGACTAAAGTGGATACAGTATTTGAGAAATCAACTATTCAAACAAACTTTCTTCTTTCTTGAATTAATCGCTTCTCTCTTCATTTCCTCTCAGTATGACTCGTGAACAAAGGACTGTCGTGTTTCAGTACTGGCTGAGTGCTGTGGAGGTTGGTGTATTTGGATCAAATCTCACTAGATATTTTGGTACTTAAAACTGTTCATTTTCACTTAGAATTAACATGCTGTTGCTTGTCATATCATCAGAACCTGTTTGGTGGTTATCCTCCAAACCACGTCCTCTCAGCATTGGAGTATTTAGCCTCCAGAGAGCAGAAGGAACTAGAGGAGAAACTCACCTCTCTGGATGTGACACAGGATGTGACAGCTCTACGGTAAACTTCAACATTATTATAATGTCCTCTCTTCCTTTTATGACTATTAAAACCCCAATGTTTTCGGTGTTAGGGTATTTATCCAGCATTTTAATTGCAGGTTCCGCTATGAAAGTAATCACCTACTGGACATGTCAGCAGAAGAGGATAATGAGTTGGCACCGGTTAAGACCCTCTTAGAGGTGCTAAACACAAACACACATTCAAGAAGTTCATAGTAGTAGAAAACATGTTCACGTGTTTCCTGGCATTTGTGATTGTTGTTTTTTTATTTGTGGAATTGCATGTTTGTTGTTCCAGGCTGCTTGGGAAGAGGTGGAGCAGAGTTTGGTGGAACTGGCCCAGACTCGCTCCAGAGTCCAGCAGCTCCGAAACCAGCTGCAGGCCCGCAAAAAGGAGGCTGAGCTGGAGGTGTCTGGAATTGCAGACAATGATACCTTGGCACAGTAAGTTGACTCACTGTAGAGTTTATTGATGAGGCTCCCACAAGTCATGACAGAAGTGTTTTATCCCAGGAATAATATTTTAGTTGTGGAATTTCATATAATAAAAGTCAGGAAAAAGACAGATTTCTTTTTTAGTAGGAACTCATTATTGACAAGCAGTTTTAACTTAAGACTGAACCATTTCGTTTAAATTTCTTCTCAATTTAGTCTCAGTCTTTGCTTGTTTTCTGTCTTTATTTTGTTATTTTTTGTATTTGCATTTTCAATAAATTTGTTGCGAACACAAAGAATAGCTAATAGTCAAATTAAAGACTGATTTGATCTCAAATGAAAAACTTGTTTTAAAGAATTGACTTTGTTGCTGTCAGGTCGGCTCTACAGGTGGAACTCCAGTGTGTGATGCAGGCGGCAGCCAGGGATCATATCAGAGACCAGTGTATCCAACTTGACCAGCATGCCAGAAGCCGACAGGAGGCGCTTAGGAACCTCCATAGCCAGTGGCAGACCATCCTTGACTTCAGACGACTAGTGGTGAGAGTGAATTGACAATATGGGACCACTCATAACCTTTGCCAGTGACCTCTTGGATCACGCATTTTCTACATGTTTCAAAATATATCAGTGATTATTCAGGAAAATGTGGTCTAGAGATTTGGTTATGATTATTGCCAAACCTTTATTAAGTCAAAATGCAGAGCGGTCAGTATTTCTCCCACATATATCATTAAACATGTTCTGTTGTTGTGTCTCTCCAGGTTCTCAGACAGGAACAGATCAAAGGTCTGATTAAGGGGAACTCCATGGCCAAGACACAGCTGATCCATCTGCACACAGAGGTGTGGATGTTCTCCATCTATGACACTGAAGTAGAGAAATTTGCTTCATCCTGTGATGAAAGAAATGTTCTGGTCTCTTTAAGCTGGAAAAAAAAGGTCCACAAAAAGCAAAAATATGAACATCTGTTGAGGATTTCTATTCCCGTGTCTTATTTCAGTTACAGGAATTTGTCCAGGACAAACTGGTGCCACAGTTTGAAGATGTCACCACTGCAGCCAGCAGTCTAAGGAACTCCATTTCTAAGGAGGCCAGACAGTTGGGAACGGTTTCGCTTCTTGCTCTGGACCGTAGGACTGTTGAAGGGTAAGAACAAGTTGCCTGATACCTGAAGGGGTAAACCCCAGTCAGGTTAGTATGTAACCAGTTACATTTTATTTTTGTTAACACCCAGTCTAGAAATTTTTTTCTAAATTAACACCCAAACTGATCATTTCATATCCAAGTCTGTATTTTACTACCAGTAAAATATGTATTTGGCAATAAATAAATAAAAAATGGTTACATGACACACACTGCCAACTGTTCTCCGTCTTTGCTGTGTTGAGTTTTGTTGCATTTCATGATCAATTACAAATTCACAGAGGGGAGGAAAGCAGAACAGTAAAATCTGTCAAGAAATGATGGTTTACCTGTGGCTCCAGCAGCAGTGGACTAAAATATTTTACTTTGAAATTATGGTTCACAGAAAGTGCATCACAAGAAAAGACATTTGAATCATACTCCCTATCAGGTGGTGACAATTGCTGAACAAAAACAGAAAAGTGACACTTTTTCTGTTGTTTCAGAATGGAAAGAGTCCCTGCATCATGGTTGTCCATCCATCGCTTGCAGTCCCCGACCTTCAGCAGCTTGTGTCAGAGCTTGGCATTCCCACTGTACAGGGTGAGTCTGGACATAGATTGCATCGATCTGTTATAACAAAAGTGGGATCTCCTTCTTCTTTGTCTTCTTGCCCATAGCAACACTATATATGCTTGTCAGACCTTGTGTTAAGTCAGTTTGATTCATAATTCAGTGGTTGACGATTCAATTAAAAAAGCAGTTCAGTAACTATTTGCTATAATTGTTAAACCTATGGTGTAATGTTGAATTACTTCACAAAATACCATAAAATTGTGTCGTCCAACTGACAGACCACCATAAAATATTACTGAATAATTTATACTAAAATCTAACAAATAATTTCTGTAGTACACGTGTGGTTATGGTAACATCGCCTGGTCAAGCAGCGTGTCCATCCCTCAGTTGAATGTTATTGTTAACTTTGCATGTGAAGTTTGCCTGTGGACACTTGCCAGCAGCTCCTAGAGTTCACGCTACTCCTTAAACTCAACATGTGCAGAGTGCTTTTGATTAAACAGCAAACCAGTTTTAGTGCACAGATGCACAACACCAACAGCCTGTTGTGAATTTGCTTTTTAGGGATATCTGCTAGTCTTACAAACACTCACTGTGTAGTTTTTGCTTTTATATAGTATGCATATAATTTCTTGAATTCTTTTCCTTTGACACAAGCTAATTTTTTTCCTTCTCCTTACACTTCAGGCTCCAGAGGAGTTGTGCTCCCAGACACGCTCCCAGCAGCTTGAGTTGCGTTTTCTCTGTCAGTTACTGCAACTTCACTCTGCTGCTCTGCAGAAAATACAGAAGGAAGTGGAGTCGCTGCATTCATCTGACCAAAAAGGTAATATGGGGAACTCATCAAGAGTGAAGCTTGCTTTAAATACAAAGTAAGAAGTGCTGTATTTGGCTGTTCGTATACATACTGTATGACAAAGAATTTATGTTCCCTGGGCAAAAAGAAGTTTGAAGATTTTTTTTAATCAGTTTTATTAACAACAAAACTAATGTTTGTCTACACGATGCCTCTTAGCTCTGCTGTCCAGAGTCGTGGAGGATGATCAGAAGCTTCTGACGGCTCTGGTACCAAGAGTCAGAGACCTCACCCAACGTTGCGCCCAAGGCCTTTGTTATGGGGTCCAAGTCAAAACTGCCATCTCTTACTGGTGAGGCACATTGCCGAAGTAGATAACCTGTTGTAAAACAATGGATACACCACATTTAGCATTTTTGATAGTATGCTGTTTCCTTTCAAAAATGTCTGTAAAGGAGAATTCTTTTTTTTTTTTTCTTCAATCTGGGTCTATTTCCACCACATTCCTGTCAGTTAACATTTTACCAGTCAGCTTCATTGCTGACATCTGAGGACGACCCACCTAGATGCAGCTTTACAGTGGAGTGCATTAGGGCAAGCAGCATAAGCAGTCATGCAGGTTTTAAACAAGTCTGCTGTCTAACAATGCTACCTAAATCATCTGCGAGTGAAAATGAATGTTAACGTGACGTGAAGTTGTCACTCAAACAGCCTGTTCTGAACACCCATTAGCTTTCCAAGAACTCCCCCCTGGTTCAACTCTGACACACGTTAATTGTGTGCACACACAGTTTTACAATGTAATGGATAATGTGTTTAATTTGATTTTGCTTTCCAAGTGGTTTAGATAACTCTGTTAAACTGCGAATTTGTTTAAACACCGATCTGATCATCTGATTATTATATCTGGTTATGAACGTATGGTGTTTAACTTTGTTGTTAAATGATTCTGAACAAATTGTAACTATAAACTATGAAATTGAGTGGATTTTTAATTGATGCATAAAAGTGTAACACAGTACACTGAACATCATTTTATGTAATTCTTTTGTGATAATTTGATATTTCCTCATCAAATTACTCTTATTAAACATTTTTAGTAAAACATTTTTAGTAAATGACAGAAGTTATGGCAAGACCCTGGTTGTTTTTCTTTATTGTTCATTAACAGTAAACTCTGGATTAAACCTTCGCTGCTTTTATTGCATATCGATTTTTTTCTAAACAATGTATTTGTATTGTTTTGGATTTATAGCTTCAGTCAGGAGTTAAGGGTCTGGTTTGCTGATTAACTTTTTCTGTCTTGTGTGTGTGTGTTTGTTCATAAATGTAGGTGGGAGAAACCAGCCCAGCATGTCCTACCTGAGGTCAGTAAAGGAGGACTGACTTTTCAACAGTGGCTACGAAGGTGGAAACTTGCTGCCAAAGTTTCTTAGTGGATACCTGACATTTAAGAAAATGACATGACATATGAGAAAATTAAAGGAGATCCCTTACAGCACCTTTCAGTGGCAGAATGACCATGCTATAGTAGTTAGAAAATGCACAAATGTCTATAAATAAACGACACTGTCCTTTTTTATACATGTTTCACTCTCATTACTCCTCTTGATGTTTTACCATGTGAAAGTCACTAATAAATCATTTTAAATCCTATTATTTGTTCCTGTCTTCCTTGAAGTGCATTCAAAAATTCAATAAAGTTGTTGAAAACTGCCTCTTGCTCTTCTATTGAACTCGCTGAACCAGTGCTGCGTTGTGCTCATATGCCCACACTGAATGAGATGTAAATATCTATCAATAGCCCAGTATTGATCTTGTCTTACGGTCAGTGCCCAGTCTATCGTTGATCGTGTATATGTGGGTACAGTGTGAACTATGTATCTATCGTTTTGCATGGAGTGACATTGTTCCTTTGTAGCAGTGAAGGGGGAGTGGAGCAATCTGATTCTCGTGAACTCAGCTCCTCCCATCGCTGCGGCTGCGCAGTTCAATTTTTCACTCTTTTTCTTTTTTCAATTTTTCACTCCTACTCTGGCTTCCGGACGCCAAGACAGACCGCTGCCGCCGAATTTAAAGAGACAGGCGATAGTTATTTTAAATACGATAAACGGCAACCATTGTCCCTTAGCTTATTTTCCGACGCTTCTTGACTGCGCTTGTTTAATTCGATGGTGATGTTTAATCAAAGTCGCAGTGAGTAGCAGCTTGTCTGTCATCACCCTCCACTCTGCTAGATTCTCCGTCCTTTTGCGCTGTGCCGAGACTGTCCAGCTAGGCAAAGTAGGGTTGCTCGCTGGCAGGCTGGCTTCCCGACCGAGAGGAAGGTTTGTCGGCTAGCCAACAACTAGAGGTAACACCGAAGCTTCCCTCTCAAGTTGTGGTAGTGGCTCTCAAGCCTCCTGTCGCCGGGATAATGGCGAAGATTCAGGCACACAGCACCGCGAAGCAGATAAACCAAATTCAAGACAAGCCTTTCGTTATAACACAAAAGCAAGTGCAGCAGCAGCACTTCCAGAAGCTGAAGGTAAGAAGACAACGGACACGACAGGGGAAAAGTCCCTCAGAGTCAGAACCATTTTGTTCGTCGGATCATTGCATTGGATTTGAGGCTTTCCTCTTTCTCCTATAACGTCGAGAGTAGTGAAAGGATCGGCTGGCTAACGTTAGTTAGCTCGCTGGCCTATTAAAAGTAATTCATTGCCAAACAGCCTAACATTGACATTTAAGGTTAGATGTAGAAGCTGTATTTCATTAATGAATGTCTGAGTGACAGTCGAGTGACACAGTTAGCGGTAGTTTCTTATTTATGATGTCAATAACAGCCACTGTGAGCAAACGTTAACTCAAACCTCGGTTGTGGGAAGTTCCTCCTTGTTCGTTTTTTCAGCCACCCTGAACAAAGTGGAGGACGTAAGCCAGGGCTAGCCAAGAACGGCTATTTCAGTTGATTAGCAGCTTCATTAGACATTTCTTTGTTAACGCAGTGTTTGAATTTTATCATGCTGTTTTTGCCAACAAGACACTGTTGGCTAGGGACCAGCTGTGACTAAACGTATTGTATAAATTTGTATGTGGGTAGGTGTTGTAAGTGTCCGTGGAGTTATTATCGTCAGTTGACTGGCTGTTGGCTAACGTTAGCTAGCCTTAACGACCCTCTTCAGACGTGGACTGTTTGTGACAATGCTTTGTGGGAACACGTATATTATCGTAACCTAGCTTGGATGTTGTAAATAAAGAGAGCCGAGGTCCAGTGAACAAAAAGCTGCTTGGTGTTTCTTGTATTCGCCCATTTATTTATTTATTTATTTATTGGTCACTTGTACAGCTTGTACCGCTAACTAGTGCATTTGTTGATATATCACTTCAGATGACAATGAAGAAAGCAAACATGATCTATTTCTGTAACTTCAAGTCCGAAAACGTCCACATATAGTATTGAGGAAATTCTGCAATGCAAATATGTCGGTTTGTTAGTGGCACCACTTGAAATTTGTTAGTAGTACATGCCTATATATATATATATATATATATATATATATATATATATATATATATATNATACACACACACACACACACACACACACAATTTATTAATGAGACACAATGTAGCATTGCTGTGTAGACAAACCATTGTCCTGTTAAACATGTTCTAGCTTTTCTAGAGCTGGGCTTACGTCGCTGTAAGATCCTTCTTCCACAACAGGATGTTTGCTAAAAAGCTTCTCCACAGGTCCAGGTGAGACTGATCGTGCTTTGTGCTGCATTGATGATTTTTGATTCCCCCCCGTGCTTAGGTTGAAGATGCCTTGTCATATCTGGACCAAGTTAAGATCCGTTTTGCCAATGATCCTGGCATATACAACAAGTTTCTCGACATCATGAAAGAGTTCAAGTCACAGAGGTATTTATGCAAGAAGTTACTCAGTTTTAGCGATAAATTTTTAATGAAATGAATCTTAATGCAGACTGTGGAGATAGTGAATGGCAGACATTGATTACGTTGCAAAACATAAATACCCAGAGATCAACCACACATTTTTAAGGCATTTATCAGTAAGGAAGAAATTGCAGATAGCATCCTACTCTAGTTATCCAGCAGTTTATATTCTGTCGAAATTGAATTGTGGGATGATATAAATTGTTGTTTGTGATTCCAGTGTTTTTCCTTTTAAACTAAGCTGCATCACTCTTTTTGATTAGGAGTTGTTTGTCTTCATGCAGCATATGAGAGAGAGGAAGCTAATCTTTATTTGCTGCTGTCACTCACACCACTAATGTGTCTGTGTCTGCCTGTTCTCTTGAATAGCATTGACACACCGGGTGTGATAAACCGCGTGTCACAACTCTTCCATGGACACCCAGACCTAGTCTTGGGCTTCAATGCCTTCCTACCACCGGGGTATCGGATAGAGGTCCCCAAGAATGGGGTGGCTTTCCTCCAATCTCCGTTCTCCACCCAGGTGAGACACTCTCCTCAGAGCTGAAGTTGATAAATTCTCAAAAACTAGTGCTTTATTTATCTTCAAACCTATGAAACATTTCAGCAGGTGCATCATAGCAAACTCGCAATGTGCTGAAACGTACTATATGTGCCAAGCCCACAGAACTTTCTAAAAAAAATGCTTTGATGCCAGCAGATTTGTCAGTTGACTAGATTTCAATAAAATTCACAGGAATAATCAAGACATGAGGTGATTATTTCTTATTTTTTAACCACTGGAGGTCCACCCTTTCCTTTGTTTGAAGAGACATTTAAACTTTTAGATCCCAAACATGCCATGCTAAATTGTATATATACACAAAGTTGCCAGTTTATAAGGTACACCTAGCTAAAACTAATGACTATAAGGTTGAATCAACAACTTTTTTAAACAGTTTCAACAAAAACTGAACATTATAACTTCATGAAGGTAGGATTTATTACAGGACTGTATTAAACAGCATTAGTTTTAGCTAGATGTAACTAATAAACTCTCTCTTAGACAAATTGATATGTAATTTTCATACATTTTCTGCAATTTGATATAAAAAAAGATACAGAATAAGTTTTGGTCCACCATAATTCAAAACTGTTACAGCGTGATTTGCTTCCGTTCAGATACAGTTCACATTTGATATTTGATCTGAGGACCAGGCGAGGTGTGTGTCGTACATACATGCAGAGTGTTACTTGCGTTTCACATCAAAACCGTTTTTGACAGCCACGTTGATTTTAGAATTTTGTCACTGAATATGGTTCGGATGTATGTTTTTGTACTGAAGAAGCCGAATCTCCTTTTTTTCATTTGACGTAAAAGTGCAGTCATTAAAAATGTCATCTTAGATTGAAATATTTCACTTAATTTAAGTGTGATATTACTTAAGTAAGAGACACAATATAGGCATACTGTTTTCCGATAGTGTGAAAAATGTTTTGTATAACTTGGAAGCTTATTTGCAAATTTAAGGGAAACACTTTCTGTGTCTGAAATCATTCCGTTTACTATATAGTGCGCTATGTTTACTGTCAGCCATTTTATTTGAGTGTCTGAATCCTGAGTGTGAAATTTCTGCAACATATAGTGCCATTAAAATAGTCAACAATCCCACAATGTAATGCGCCACATTTCATAGATGTGAAAACACAACATTGATACGGGTTTTTTTTTTGTTACTGGGAGTTGTAGTTTTTCTTCCTTTCCATCCTGTTCAACTTCACATAATCTCACTGAGTGGTATTGTAGGGTTTTAGGAGAGGTGGGTAAATTACAGATGTGGGTCTCCTGTCAGTGATGACGCAAAATCACATCACATCATCAAATTATAAGTGTCAGATTTCAGACACCGAGACGTGTTTACATTTTTTAGCATCAACGTTGCTTACCACCAAATTTTAACCACCATCTGGGCTGTCTTTCATCTGTCCAGGTATCTCCTGGCCAGCAGGGGAAGAGTCTCACCACCTCTGCAGTGACCGCAACCTCAGGTAGTGCCTCTGCCACCCAAACTGAAGCTGGACCTGCCCAGACCACTGAAGTCAAGCCAGCCTCATCAGAGTCCCTATCTTCCTCAGCCCCAGCAGGACCCCCAGAGCCTCCCAGCAGGCTTTCTCTTCCCCTGACTAGCAGAGAGAGCCAGAATCAGGCAACCACCTCGTCTGTATCCCCACCTGCCTCAGAGACGAGCCCTGTAGAGTTTGATAGCGCCATCAGCTACGTAAACAAGATCAAAAACCGTTTTCTGGACCACCCGGAGACCTACAGAGCCTTCCTAGAGATTCTTCACACATATCAGGTACTGTACAGATAAAATGTGGTGCTGTAAATTGCTTTTTAGTTTTATATCATAGGCAACGTAGATATTTTCAGTTACTGAGTTGTAGTTTTTCTTACATTCCTCCTCAGAGATTTTGACTGTTCTTGTAGGGTTTTAGCAAAGCAGAGGCCTCACAGCACTGGTATTCTAGTGAGAATCTGAGTCCTTTCTAAATGGCTTTATGGTATTTTAAATTAAATTACTAAATAAAGGTCATAGTTGAACTGTTATTGTCCAGTATCAAATTTCCACAGCAGTCTGTTCTTTGGAGGACAGTGGCTGTGTTTGTGTCTCCTGCACCAAGACTATGTGTAGCCAGCCCAAAGAATTTTGGCGAAACTTGGCGCTACTTTTTTCTTTTTAAATTAAGTTTGATTCCTCACTTCTGATCACCATTTTCCCACTACCACCCCTCAGAAGGAGCAGCTGGAGGTGAAGGAGAGTCGAGGCAGCCGAAGTAGCAGTGGGATGACAGAAGATGAGGTGTTTTCTAAAGTTGCCAGTCTTTTCAAGGGGCAAGAAGACCTGCTGGCTGAGTTTGGACAATTCTTACCTGATGCCAAGAGATCATTGGTCAGTACAGCAGCAGCAGTAGATGGAGATAAATACAGTAATTTAAAGTGCAAGTCCAAAGTAAAGCTAAAACCATTTAGTAGATTAGTCGATCGACAGAACATTAATTGGCAACTATTTTGATTGATTTATTAAGTTTAGGTCATTTTTCAAGCAAAATTGCCCAAAATTTACTGGTTTTTGCTTCTCAAATGTGAATATTTGCTGGGTTTGTTTTTTTTGGTCTTCTATGAAAGTAAATTAAAGATTTTTGGATTGTTGGTTTCACAAAACAAGCTTTTTTAATATGTCAACTTGGGCTTTGGGAAATTGTGATGGGCAGTTTTCACTATTCTCGACACTTTGTGACACTTTTCCTGTGCGATTCCTCTCCTGTAGTTCACAGGGAGTTCACTGACAGGGGGGAAAGAGCAGCTGAAAAGGCCGGAGGAAGACGACACGATAACCAAACAGAACAAAAAGAGACCCAGGCCCATCCTACTGCAGCACATGTCCCCACTGCTCAAGGTAAATTCTCAATTTAGAATAACTGCCTTGGGCAATACACCAGTGTATGTATACATGTCCTTGATCTCTAAAAGGTTCAACAACTTTTTGTATCGTTCCTAAAGCAACCATTCACAAGCTCCAACTACAGTAACTTTAATGACTAATGTTTAAATGTAAAGACCATTAAGTACTGATTTATTTTTTATTTAGAAAAAAATGAAGTATTCCTGTACCAAAGATCAGTCCTTTGCTTCAGTTGGCAAACATGGAGTCTTAAGAGAATTCTCCTTCTTTGATAAGGTGAGGCATCATTTTCCATGGCAGTAATGATTTCCTTCTTTCTTGGTTCATACTTTTCTTTTGAGCCACTGCCACTATTCTTCCTTTCTTTATGCCTCATTTCTCTATTGCTGTCTTTTATTATGTTTTTTTTTTGATAATTGGTCTGATTTCCCCTGTCAACCCACACATCATTCAGGTTCGCCGCCTGTTTAAAAGCCAGGAAGTGTATGAGAACTTCCTGCGCTGCATCGCCTTGTTTAACCAGGAAGTCGTTTCAGGAGCGGAGCTGCTACAGCTAGTCACTCCTTTCCTGGGGTGAGTGGATGGAAAGATGATTGAACTGAACAAATGTGTGAAATGGCTGGATGAAATCAGAAAAATGGAAGCACAAATGAATGGATACAGTAGCTGCAGGGAACAGACAGAAGGTGTAGACGGTAATGTCTGGTGTTGTGGAAGAGGCACTATGGTATTACCGCAGGGAAGGGCAACAACTGTTAGGACTGTTGAAGAATGTTTAAAGGTAAATGCAAACGGTACTGATATAACTGCCATACGTAATGGTCATATGAACCTAACTGTGCTAAAAGAAAAAACACTTAATGTGACATAATGCATTTATTATTATTCTGACAGGTAACACTTGGTTTTTAATCAGCTGTTCTCCTCCTGGTTTATCTGTCATTCATGATTTCATCCATCTCCTTCCAGGAAGTTTCCCGAACTGTACACGCAGTTCAAGTCATTTCTGGGGGACAAAGAGCTCTCTCATGCTGTGTCAGGGCTGTCGGATCGCTACATGGAGGGGGGAGGGGGCAGGGAGGTGGATTATGCCTCCTGCAAGCGCCTGGGGTCCAGCTACAGAGCACTGCCCAAGACCTACCAGCAGCCTAAATGCAGCGGGCGCACTGCCCTATGCAAGGAGGTACACCCACTTCCATTTTCCTAAAGAGTTGTCACTAGATCAGTGCGTTGCTTAACGGTGCCCTGTGGAGTTTTTTGTAAACAAACTTTGTTTACACTCATTAAGACACATTGTGTGTAACCTTGAGGTCTGTTGAATGGATTGTTTACAAGCTGGCAGTTTTCTTCCCTGCCTTTGCTGCTGTGTTTCTAGTATAAATGTAGTAATTTCTAGAATAGTATGTCATTATGAAATGTTTTCCTATTAAAAGCGTTTTCCCATTGATAATTTTACATTTGTGTGTGTAGGTGTTGAACGACACCTGGGTGTCATTCCCCTCCTGGTCAGAGGACTCCACCTTCGTCAGCTCAAAGAAGACTCCATATGAGGAACAGCTGCATCGCTGCGAGGATGAAAGATTTGAGGTACGTACGTCCTAAAAAGGATTCTATTTACACTCCTTGTAGAGCAAGGAGGTTTGTATGAACATGACAACTTACTCAGTATATGTTTTTATCTTTTTGTGTGAGATAATTTAACACACAGATGCGCTTGCCGCACTATACTGTAGTTGAAGGCTGCCTTCTAAAAGCTCTGTCTGTAACTCTCCACATATAGTTGGATGTGGTTCTGGAGACAAACCTGGCCACCATCAGGGTGCTAGAGAGCGTCCAGAAGAAGCTCTCCCGTCTTTCACCCGAGGACCAGGACCGATTCAGATTAGACGACTGCCTGGGCGGCACCTCTGAGGTCATCCAGCGGCGTGCTGTGTATCGTATCTATGGTGACAAAGCCCCAGAGATCATTGAGGGACTAAAGAGGAGTCCTGCTACCGCTGTGCCTGTGGTGCTCAAGAGGTCAGGACTCACTTTTTATTTTTAATTTCTTCAACGGTAAAACGTTTAATGGAAGAAATTCAGCGGCTGAATTTTTGTGTTTATGATCTTGATTTGCAATTTATCATGGCGAATTAGACATATTGCTCTTAATTTTCTTGTATATCAACATTGTGAATATGGAAAGAAGATTGTTGCTTGCAGTTTTACCAGCAGGGAGGTTTAACTAAGTGACAGTATGAGTAAGATCCTTGTATCAACAGGCAGCGATCTTTGTACGTCCTGCCAACAAAGGTGAACCATACCAGCAACAGTAGTGTTTTTAAAAAGTGTTTGTGTATTCAGTGTGCTGTACGTAGGCACTTGGAAATGTGTGTTGTGTATGTGGCAGGCTTTCACATAAAGAATTAATTCTGAAAAACTGACATGTTCCCTTCCACAGATACTTCCACAGCCTTACAATCAAACTGCCATGTTCACACGCAACTTCACTGACAGACATGTTAACCTAACATACAGTAGTCATGTACATGGCTGTGAGGTATCTACACTGAAGATTCCTTTCTCTACAGGTTGAAAGCCAAGGAGGAGGAGTGGAGAGAGGCCCAGCAGGGTTTCAATAAGATATGGAGGGAGCAGTACGAGAAGGCTTACCTGAAGTCCCTTGACCACCAAGGAGTCAACTTTAAACAGAATGACATGAAGGCCCTGCGGTCGAAGAGTCTCCTCAATGAGATCGAGAGCGTCTACGATGAGGTGAGAACACTAGAGATTTCATAATGTGAAAAGATAATTGAGGTGTGGAGTGTTAAATCACATTTCTGTAAAATGTTTGGGCCAGGTTTTATAGAGCCATACCGGAGCTTGGACACAATAAATATGTTCATTATATTTTATACTTATGAGCAACTCGGCACCCCTTTTTAACTTGGAATATGACCCGGTCACAAAAAATGTATTCAAACCCAGAGCCCACCGAAGTTTGACAGTTCATTCTTGACCTTGGAAACAGCAGTTGACAAAAGAATCTCAGCTCAAGGCTCAATCACAAGAATCGATCAGAGTCATAGAAAGTTTGATTATCTACAGTTCATGGTTATACAAGCAAGCAAGTAAATAGACCTTGTTGATGTTGTTTTTGTTTTCATCCTTTGCAGTGGTGGAAGAAGTATTCAGATATTTGACTTGAGTGAAAATAGCGATACCACAATGTAACCACAGTCCTGCATTCAAAATCTTATTTAAGTAAAAGCATTGGCACCAAAATATACTTAATCTGCAAAGCAACTAAAACTATCAAATGTAGAGGATTGAAAAGTATAATGTTTAAAATGGAAATACAAATGCATCAAAATTATACTTGAGTAAATGTAGTTACATTCCACCACTGATGCTTTATGTAGTGCAGCTGTTAGTCTCTGAAGTTTCCTGCATTAACCTCTGTGTTTTTCTGTGTATCTCAGCGTCAGGAGCAGAGCACAGAAGAGGGCGGAGTTGGCCAGCAGGGCCGTAACGGCTCTGGTTCGGCCTTATCCAGCGAGCCCCACATGGTGTTTACGTATGAGGACAAACAGATCCTAGAGGACGCTGCTTCGCTCATCATCTATCACGTCAAACGCCAGCCCACCATCCACAAAGACGACAAGGACCACATCAAGCGCATCATCCAGCACTTTGTCCCCGACCTGTATTTCACCCGCCGCGGCGAGCTCAGTGACACTGAAGAATGGACAGATGAGGAGGCTGAGCCTGAGGAGGGGGGAGAGAGAGGAGGAGTAGGAGGTGGCGTGGTGGCAGCAGCAGGTGGAGGAGGAAATGGTAATTCTAATAATGCATCAGGAGCAGCAACAGCCACAGGTAGTCTGTCTCTACCCCAACCTGCCCAATCCCAGTCCCAACCCCAGCAGCAGCTCAATGGGGAATCCAGGCGGAGGCGCTGCAGCCCATCCCAACCTGCAGACACAGAGGCCTCCACCACCTCCAGTAGCATGAGCCAGCCTGGAGGAACTGCCACATCCACCCCTGGATCTACACCTATGGAGATGGGTTCAGGTGCAACCGGGGAGAAGGTGGATCTGCGCGACCCTGAAGCAGAGCACCAGAAGGAGCTGGATGGCGTCTACAACCTTTTCTTCGTCAACAACAACTGGTATTTCTTCCTGCGGCTGCACCAGACCCTGTGTTCGCGGCTGCTGCGGGTTTACCGTCAGGCAGAGCGGCAGCTGCTGGAGCACCGAGCTGAGCAGAGCAGGGAGAGGCTGCTGATGGCAGAGGGAAGGAGAGAAAAGGCATGTGACCTCGCCATGGAGCTACGCCTCAAACAGCCTAGTAAGTTCAGCTACTGGTTGGTTCTGCAAACCCAACAATGGTCTGATTTTAAAGTATATAATTTGAGTTGGATCAACCAGTTGTCATGTCTCAGCTCAGTGTAGGAGGCTGTGTTTTGTTTTAGAACTATGATCAAGAGCTGTAAGATACATGTTACCTCACCAGGGAGATGAGTTAATTAGTTTTAATTAATGAGCACTGAATCAGAAAGTGCATTTAAATCAAATTGTTTCTGATGTCAGTTCACCTAAATGATGCCAGGATTCACAGTGTCGAGTCATAGTCATAGTACATGACGAAGTGAAAGACTGATTCTTTCATTTGCCTCATCAGCATGTGAAACAGCATGGTGTTGAAGATTGAAAAGTTTGAGAAAAGAAACAAAATAAAATGGGTGTGTTTTTATTGTTATAAGCTTAGTGTAGTATTCTGTGATATTTTGTCAGTGTAGCACAATATCTATTTTTGGTGTCCTGAGGTGATTTGCAAGATTAGTATCAAGGCAATTTTAAAAATGGATTTGTGTGCTGTAAAAAGATCCATTTTGGATCATTTTGTTTATTGTAACCCATTGAGCTCCAGATAAATAGCCAGTGGGGCTATTTTATAACACTCAGCTGCAGTTCAGGAATAGGAGTAGGAGTAGCGTTAACGGTTAATTTCATTATTGATCCATCTGCCGATTCATCTTCTCAATTTCTCATGTGGTCAATAAAACATCAAAAAACAGTGGAAACATCACAATATTGTTGAGCTCCAGGTGATGTCATTGAATGTCTCGTTTTGTCCGACCAACGGTTCAAAACCAATACATTAAATTTACTATACTGCAAGTGTACAGCAAATTCTTACATTCAAGAACCTGAAACCATCAAATATTTGGAAGTTTATTTTGAAAAATGACTTGAACCATTAATCACTATAGTTGCTAATTTATTTTCTTTCGATTGATTAATCGACTAATTGTTGCAGTTTTACTGCAGAACAGCACAAATGCATATCAAGCAACAGTTTAAATGAATGATATCCACACTGACCACCCATTTATTTAAAGTGCTGCTTTTGGTTAAAAACTGCATTTGAACTTTAGTGTTTTATTCGTGCTAGAGGCGAAGACGGAGTGTCGAAATCCTGCCCAAGTCTTCCTGTCACAACAGATCCTCACAGATGACTTACTTACATCGTAACAGCATGCTATTGTAACGCACGTGACGTCGCTTTGCTTCCACAGGTGAGGTGGAGTTAGAGGAGTACTACCCGGCCTTCCTGGATATGGTGCGCAGCCTGCTGGATGGCAACCTGGACTCCACACAGTATGAAGACACACTGAGGGAGATGTTCACCATCCACGCCTACATCGGCTTTACCATCGACAAGGTCATCCACAACATAATTCGGCAGGTAAGTTTACCGTCGCACTGAGCGCTCGTATTGGACAATGAAGACATGTACAACATTTAACAGCGTCATATTCTAATCCCCGCTTTCTTTGACTTCAGCTGCAGCACCTAGTGAGCGACGAGGTGTGTCTGCAGGTGGTTGATCTTTACCTGGCTGAGAGGAAGAGGGGGGCAGCAGGGGGAAACCTGTCCTCGCAGTGTGTTAGAGCAGCCTGGGAGACCAGCTACCAGTGGAAATCTGAGAGAGTCATGGCTGAAGAGAACTGCTTCAAGGTGAGCACAAAGTCCTTGTGAACGTAGGAACATTTGGCCCTGACATTTTACTCTTGTTCGAAGTAGTGAAACTATTTTCGCTGCAGTGGAAATATGCTGTTTATACTTGATCTTTCACTTCACTTGTAATTTTAGAGGATAACAAAAATTTCTCAGAATGTAATTTAAATGTACCCAGAAAAGCAAAGCACATCACTAATAGATATTTTTATAATGGTGTTTTCAGGGATAATGATAACATTTTCTTTCAGAACTAATTTTCTGATCTGAGGATGTTCAATGCTACGGACATAGTTAGTTGCAGTTTTACCTTCTCTGTTATGACTAGGGCTTAATTTGGACATGGAAGTGACCCTGCCAGTTGTACTACAGCCTCTTTAAATTCACTTACATATAATTGGATCAGCCACCATAACTGTCAGATCCTTTCTCTTGTTTAATCTCTTTTGTATGGCTATGAACCCCTGGCGTCATTTGACCCTGGTTTTATTCAGCTGTAGTGAGTCGACTGACTTGTATGTATGTTTGCATTCTGTCATCAGGTGATGTTTATCCAAAACAAGGGTCATGTGACGATGACCATTGAGCTGCTGGACACTGAGGAGGCCCAGGCTGATGACCCATTAGATGTACAGGTAAACACACATTTACAAAAACTGAAATAAATAATAAGACATAGTCAAACATGTATTAATCTTAATGTCTTTGCTGTCTTCTCCCTCAGTGCCTGTCGAGCTACATGGAGCAGTTTGTAGGAACAGAGTCCAGTCTGTGTTCTCAAGCAGAGGGCTACTTCTTCAAACCCGTATTTCTGCCCAGGTATGGAAACAGTTTTATTTCCAAACATCTGATTCTTAGAGGTTTAGACTTCAAGCTGTGCATATGCAAATCTTATAGTCGCCCATCTTGTATAAAGGCCACAGCCAGATTAGCTTTTTATCACTCCATTGCAACTCTTACTGCTTTCCCACACAACTTTTAGTACAGTGCATCTAATACAGCCACACCAAAGGAAAGTTTGAATTTCTGCACACTGTTCGCACCAAGTTTATTGAAAATGCAACATTTCGTGTGACTAAAATGTTGTTTTTTTCAGTGAACTTAGTGCTGACAGTGTGAGGAATTCATGTTTAATTTTACTACCGGTATGCAGAGGTAAATTACATTTTAAACAATACTGAAAAAAAACATCTGCCTTAGATGGAATTAGCACAATGGAGGAAGTGGTCTGTTAAAATGCATCTTTGTAATATTTACTGTTTGACTGCATTGTAAATAGATGCCATTTATTATTTAATTAAAATTTTAATAACATCAATTTAGTATCACCCACAGGTAGTCAGCAGATGTGGCCAGGCACATCTGTGTAGAACATGGAAATATTTGAAATCTGACTTAAGTGTGATGTTGTCTGACGTATCAGATCTGCTGTCATCTCAGATAACCTTTGTAAAAATGAACAGGGTCTAATTGATGGGTCATTCAGTTCTCAGAATAGGTCAGACAAATATTGTCATCCAATCAGCATTTAATAAAATGTGTCTCTTGTAGGAACCTGCGTCGTTTCCGTCGCTGGCAGGTGCGGCAGGTGGAGGCGATGCGCTGCAGGAGAGAGTGGCACCGCCAGCTGGGGGTGGAGAACGCCGGGAGTCTGGACTGTCGATTTAAACTCAACACTCACAAGATGGTGTTCGTCATGAACTCAGAGGATTACATGTACCGCAGAGGAGCGCTGGTCAAGGCCAGGAAGGTAGGCTGGAGTCTGCGTTTAATATCAATCATTAGTCTCCCGTTGTGGCGTGTTGTAAGAGTTTGAGATGTGATGTGTGGAGAATCTATGTGATAATGTGTCATTTTCTGCTTGTTAAATCCTCTTCCTCCACAGTCGCAGCACAGAGTGGCAGCGAGCCAGCACGAACGCTTTGACAAGTGGCACCAGGGCTGGCTGGCCAATCACGTCACGGCCTCGGCTGAACGCTCTGTGCTGAACTGGCTAATGGGCGAGGAGGAAGAGGACATGATCCCCTGCAAGACGACCTGCCTGTCGACTGAGGTGAAAGGGCAAACGGTGAACAGATACCAAGTTCATTACAGCGGTAGCAAAGCCCCAGCCTCACCGTAGAGATGGACATACAGTACGCACAGAGGTAAATGCATGGACGTACAGGACATTCACACACTAAACACAGACATAAACAGCTGCAGTCCCACTTCTCCACAACATGTTCACTCATTCACTTTCACTCATGGATGAAGAAACTGGCAGAAACACAGTGCAGACTGGACTGTTTCCACCGGTGAACAGTGAGTGAATGAGTGAGAAGAGTGATGACGTGGAGAACAAAGGACCAACACAGACAGTGAAGTAATCAATGAGAGTGAACTCAGCCCTGATTGATGAGGCGATCGGCACAAACGGAGCTCATCATCATTCTAGCTTCTCTTGTGGCACTAAGTTGATTAGACTGATGGACAGAGACGGTTGATCAGGTGAGAAGATATAAGATCATGAAATTTGTTTCTGAAATGTGAATGTCTGTTCCTTTTTTTTTTATTTTTTTTTTTTAAGTCAGGTGTAGTTTTTAGCTTCTAAAGCCAGAGGGCCTTCCGTTTGTTGGTTGGTTGGTTTATGCGTGTTTATATGGAGAGATAATGGTAAACGTGTGTATGTATGTGTATCCTGCCCTCTTCATTTTGTCTGTTTGTATGCCCAGTACAGCCTCGACAACTCTACTACTTACTGTATGTGCATATATACAACAGGGATCCTGTATTTTTATATATGCATCTACACGAGTTGATTGATACATCTTAAGATCACGTGGTTCTTTACAGTGTTTGCGGTCAGCCAACTCTTGATGTTTGCGTTTTGTATTTTTTCCCTTTTTTGTGTTGTAGCTAAACAAGATATCACCGGGGCAACAAGGAGTCCTTAAAATTGGTTTAATATGGATGAAGCAGTCAAATTATGTATCATTCATGATACTAAATGTTTACTTTGTATTGTCTTTTTTTTGGCATACTGACATTGAAAATAAAAGCAAAATATCAGTGTTAAAATAGAATGTATAACATTTATCCTGTATCAGTTATCACAAAATAAACAACCTAGTTGTGACCTTCTTAGATGTGGACTGGCAGGTCGTTTGTTTGTTGGCTTTGAAGAAGTTTAACTACAGAAGACTCACTGGATCAACTCTCTGAATTGATAGGTTGGTTTTGTAATACGCTGATAACAAAACATCGTCGACCAATGAAGTGGCTCCATGTCAAACTACAGACGACACAGTATCCACAAAAACTAAATTAGAGGTGAAACGATTAATTGATTAGTCGATAAGTAGAATATGAATGGGCAAATATTTTGATAATCCATTAATAGTTTCAATTAATTTTCAGGCAGAAATGTGAGAATTTGTTGGTTTTCTGTTTTAAATCACTGTAAACTGAATTTCTTTGGGCTGTTGCTCAAACAAGACAACTGAAGATGTTACACCTTGAGCTTTTCAAACATTTTATAGACTAAACGAATAGTTGATAACGAAAATAATTGGTAGATTGATCGATAATGAAAATGATCGTTATTTTGCAGCCCTAAACTAAATAAGTGAAAGTCAGATTTATTGCAGGGCTGTTGTGCTGGATTGCATTTAATTGTACATGTTCCTATTTTCCTTGTTGACACAAAACAGTCTCACTACAGTCCATTAGGAGCTGTTCTGGAGCTTTCACTCATATCACATGATCTTCCTCAGCACCTAGAGTTGCCCAGTTGTAATGCAATTGTAGATTTTTAAATTTCCATTTTTTTTCTGAGCACTTCTCATCCATTTGGGTTACAAGTGGAGATTTAGGTTATATTTAATCTGCTGAGGGAAAGTGTGTGATACGACTGAAAGCTCCAGAACAGCCACTAATTGACCTTGGGGTGAGATTGTTTTGCTCTGCTGCGGTCTCCAAGATCAAGAATAGTCTTTCAGTCTCAACTGACACACTTGTTTTTCTTTTTAAAAGTGAAAAGATTGTTGTGATTTTATGTTGGATTATGAGGGTTTGTTTGTCACCAAGTTAACTGTGTTCTCCTTTGATTTCGTGGGTGCTTCCTCTCTGCCAAGAAGCGGTATTTTCAGGCTTTTCAGGATGACTCATTCGTTCTTACTGGCGCACTGAACATTAACGGCGTCAGACTCTGTCTACCCACTGGGAACGAAGAAAAATCATCATGCATCAAATCCCTAATCGCCGTTTGTATTTTTGGATGAGTTGGCAATCTTGTAAAGACCTAAATCTTGTCAGGACCTGCTACACCACTTTTCACCACCGGGCTGCACATCTACTTGTATGTTAGGGGCTGAATGACGAACAGCTAAGCTCTGAAGGTTATACATGGTTGTAATCTACCTTAAAGTGCAGCTGTAAAATACTGCACTGACATTAAGAACAAAATAAGCAATCATAAAACCACAATAGCAAATAAACAAACGAACTAATAAAAGCACAATGCAAAGGAGGAAACAGAAATACCCCATCGACCACACCAAATAATCTGTGTGCAAATAATGCATGTTAATGTGCATGTACCTATATTCACAGAACTGCAGCAAAGATACTCACTCAGCAAAGCTTCCTGTTCACCGCGAAGGTCAGAGACGTCCACAAGAACCTAAAAATAAAATCTGACAAACTGAAAGATTAGCATCGGTCGGAGCAGCAAAAACTTTAATAGTAAGAGAGAAAATAAAGAGTCGAGAGGCATAGCGAGTTTTAAAAATAATCGTGGTTTATAAAACCCAGATATGACAGGATCACCAAAGTGTATACAGAAATACAAATACCATCAGGAAAACCATCATAGAACAGTGTTATACTCAACATGTACAAACTACTCTGTAAAAGGGACTCGGGGAGAATGGTTCAGATTGTAAGACATTTTCCTTTCTTTATGTCTCTTAAAATCACATTTAGCCACAATGTATTTATTCTATTTTTTTTTTTTTTTTTGTATCTTCTCAAAGTAGAACATCCATCTACCAAACTACAGGTACTATCACGTTCAGCTAGATTAGAGAAAGGGTACGAACAACATCGAGAGAGAGGAGGGAGGGATGCACAATTATTAAGCAGTTTAACATCATGGGGGTTTCAGCAAGCAGTGAAAACAAAACCGTCTTTGATTTTCACCCATGAGAAAAATGGGATGTCAGG
The DNA here is from genome assembly GCA_002120245.1 of Maccullochella peelii. Lineage (NCBI taxonomy): Eukaryota > Metazoa > Chordata > Actinopteri > Centrarchiformes > Percichthyidae > Maccullochella > Maccullochella peelii. The sequence goes on along the minus strand of LKNJ01000354.1, from coordinate 24,414 downwards.
GCTTATCGCCATCATCATCTTATCTAACAAACTGTACAAAATAACCCTGTTCTTGTTTTTGTCGCTGGGTTACACATATTGAACATCTGTTAACAGACACTGGTCACTTAAACATTTGTTTTCTCACAGAGAAGCATCTCGAAAATGCTTCCAGTGAGCAAATAAAGATCATAGACCTGTTTGTGAGATATTCAAGAGAAGCTTGGGCAGATGTGGGATCAGTTTAATCTTGTTACGGTGTGGGCCCCGTCTGGGCCGGTGGTCTGTTCCTGTGCCTTACAGTATGTCAAAGTGCTTCTCTCAGCAGGGCAGTTTACAACAACAGATGTGACGTCCACAATATTTTCATGCACATTCACAAATGTACAAACAGTATTACAGCTTCAGGGCACAGTGATTTCCCCCCGTCCCCCCACCTCCTCCACGAGCCCTGGACGCAAACCCCCGGAGATGACGGAGCCTTGAAATGGGAAGGAATCACCAACCAAATACAACTAATCACATTCTCCAGTTCTATGGATTTTTTCTTTTTTACAAACACATTATCAACAGATTTACACACGAAAAAGAGTGCAGGATCGTGACTAGTTAGAAAGAAAAGAAGCTCCTCATCACCTAAAAAATACTGCTTGTCTTGGAGCAAAGATGGCAACATATGAAATCAATCATTGTCACAGTAGCTACAATGATTGCTAATATTCACATCATGTCAAATAAATTAAGATCTATGTACAATGTAGAACAAAAGCAGCATGCAGGCAAGACAACAGAGCCTTTTTACAAAACTATCTGCTGTGGTGTGTGATGCTCTCCGACAAGAGAGAGAGGCAATGTGGGTTGTGTGTGTGTGTCATGTTTTATGCCTGTATACAGTTATGGCATGTGTCCAGTGTATTTAAATGGACCAGGAACCTACCCATCTTCTAAATTTTAACTGGTACAACACTTTTTTCTTCTTAACTGTCTAGCTTTCCAGTTCACATTAAGCTCATTGCACACAAGCTTTTCTTTTAGCCGCTACGGGAAAAACAGAAGTATAAGAAACAGGACTTTCTGTAACACATTTGTCTTGTAGCTCTCTGGGCTTTGTCTTATGACTGGCTGGTGGTGACGCGGTGTAGCCACAGGGAGCAACAGCAGAGCAGAGTAAGAGGGCCAAACAGGAAGCGAAAGTGAAGCAACACACCACCATTCAAGTTCGCATCCTTTCTCTGAAAGCCAGGGGGCCCTTTAACAACAACAGCAGCTACACATTTTAAAAGAACAACCATCAGATCTGTAAGTGAGCTGCTGGCTTCAAAACAGCCAAGGAGGCAAAGAGTGGATGTCAGATTTACAGCACATTTTTCCTGCTTGTTACTAACTTTCCTTATCTAATATAAGTAGACTACGTTTGATCTAACAAATCACAACACTTGCAATTATTTTATAAAAAGTGCTAAAACGATGAACATTAGAGACAAACAAACAGCATATATCTGGTGACAGGAACGCTGAATATGGTGAAACCTGACTGATTCAGGAGAACTGAACAGGAGATGTGAAACACGTCACAGGTTGTTGGTATTTACCGTTAAAAGAGCCCTGAGTGAGCTTTTGCAGTGTTGCCAGATTTGACTGCCACCAAGTAGCTCAATCAGAGCTTCAAACTCGCACAATCCTCAAAAGTAGCACCATTTTATATTTTGGATGTTTGATGAGGTTTTTTGTCCATGTGTATTCTTGTTTTATGAGTATAATTAGGTTAACCCAAATCAAAAGAGGCTGATTCAATGGGATAGAGTCTAAGTTCTTGTTGGAGGAAACCACATAAATGGTATAAAAAGTTGCCTGAATGATCAAAAGCCGCCTCAAAACCATTTTTATCTGCACAATGAAATGTAAAGTAGCCCAGTTGGGTACAGACCTGCACAATCTGGCGACACTGAGATTTTGTCAGCAGGCTCTGAATTTCTAGCAGCGCTCGTGTATACCAGTGGTTCTCAAACTCTTTTTTGTCATGAGCCACTTTGAAAAGTTATAAAAATTCAGTTAATTCTGGGAAAACTAGCAACAACTTAGCCAATTTGAAGTTCATTGCAATAACTATCTTTAATATGGTCTGCATTTTTCTTTCCGCGCACGTTTCTCAAGAGTTTTTAGACAAAAGGCTCTCCCTCTATATTGGCAGTAAACATGAGGGAAAGATAAGACTTTTCAGATTTTCTTTGTGACTTGTGTGTTTGAATTTCTTTCCCGTCAAAAATCGGTCCAGATTTTACATGTCGTTTTGGTGTCTGAATAAATCTTGCTGACCAGAGTCTTGAAAGCCTTGCTAGCATCAGAGCACTCGTTTGGTTATTGTAACCTTCATTAATCAGATTCATTCACTTTTAAAAGTGCTCCACTGGTCCCGCTCCCAGTTTGAGAACCACTGGCAGACATCCAACAACGCCTACCTGCTAAAACAGCCCAATACAATCTGTACGCTTTGTGCAGGTTGGATGGACAGAGCGACAGTAGCCACAGACACATTCATAGAAATAAAGCGTTGGTAGTTAATGCAAAGAATAGCAATGCACATACATATACTGTAGCTAATAGGGCACTTTAAGATGACCTGACACGATGATTCACAAGTCAGTTTTGCACTAATTTGAGGTTGGGGGTTAATCGAGGTCTAACTATGAGCTTATTAAAAACATGGCACAACCAAGAAAAACATTCCAGACATTATAAAATACATTAACAATCATCGTGCGGATGCTCAAACTAGTCTCACTAGTATAAACAACACATGTAGAAGTACTTAACAACTACAACAGAGTAATAACGCACATCAAAATATAGGAAATATATTACAAATCAACTTCACAGACTAGAAATGTTTGAATCAAAACATCCCTTTTTTGCGTACAAGTAGTTTTTTTTTCATGTTTTGTGTATTAAATGCACTTTTCCTGCAAGTGCCTCCAGGGCTGTGATTGACGGTATTACAACTCAACCAAATAAAAAAAAAAGAAAGAAAAAAGGATTGAGTATAAAAAGAATCAACAAGTTGAAACCAGTTGATTTGTTTTGATATGCTGTGATGTGTGTCAAGTCTTTCCTCAGATTTCTATTGATTGATATTTAGTCTTTTGATTGGCTTGTCTTCTCCCTGTTGATCCTAGAGCAGTTAAAAAAGCCGTGTAAACAGTCGTCTGTAGCCTATCTATGCAGCTTTTCCAAAATAAATCCAGAAAAAGTAAAGAAAAATAATCTAAAGAAACACAAATATCTTAAAAGTAAACACTTACTAAAAAAGTCCTTTTAAAAAAAGAAGAGAATAATCCCAGGGCAGTGTGGTCTGTGTTTCCTGTTACGTGCAGAAGATTTCCCTTGATGTCTGTCCATCTGTCTGTCTGTCTGTCTGTCTGCCATGAGCTCTCTCCTCAACTTTAGCAATATTACACTACGCTTGTGCTTCAGCAGGCTTATCTTTATGTGAGTTTCTGCATTACAGTGTGTATTGTGTGTGTTTTTCTATACTTATAAAGACCAAATATACTCGCATGCATGTAAAGATGAGGTAAATTGTCCAAAGTGAGGGCAGCCTGAGGTCCTCACTGCTTTAAAGGTTTAGACAGGGATAAGGGTTACTACACTTGTAACTATAAGGGAGAGGGGTTGAGCATTACTTATAAGGGGTCCTTATAGGTATAGTATATGTCTGTGTGTGTGTGTTTGAGTGTGTGTATGTGCTGACGTTGTGGACTCAGCTGAAAGCCTCATCATCCGTGTCTTCAATTAGCACCTTTGTGTCCTTTTTCGATCTAGAAAAGAGGATTGAAAAAATTAAATATTATCTGGCCTTTCATTTTATATGATCATTTCAGCAGATATGTTAATGCTGTTTTATGTTTTACTATTTAATTAGTTTGTTGCTTGTTATATGATTCAATTTTTTGTTATTTTAGTTCCTGTTTTTTTAATATTTCTTAATGTCAGACATTGAATGTCTGTCTCCACCTTGATAAATGGGTGGTGGACTGTGAAAACACCAGGGACAACAATGGAAACAAGTCCAAGACTTCGTCATTTCATCCCTGACAATTATAATTATAAATATATTATAATTATGATATAATTAAGTTTTTCAGTTTTTTTTATCAGCTTGTATCTAGTGATCCAGAAGTAAGTACGTTATTGTAGTGTTGTTTTTTTATCAAGTACATGGAAACAACAAAGACGAGGAATGTAAAATCTCTTCAAGGTCTTTGATTGTTTCATATTAGAACATTTTAGAGAGATTATTTGTCTACAGTAACTTATTTTATCTCCTCTGTGTTTATAAATCAAACTAAATAAAAATATATGAGCCTGACGTCAAGTGTCAATGTTATGTCTTACTGTGAGGAGGACAGTAGTGGGCGTCGGAGTGACAGGCTGTAGGACCTCTTCCAGGTCTTCTTGCCCGAGCGGTTCCGGACGCCGTCCTCCTGGTCCATCATCTGCTCCAGCAGCGTCTGGTCATCGGCATTGAGTGGCGCCACCGAAATGTCCCTCACAGCACGAAACTCACCACAGTTATTCAGGTGCTCATTTTCCAGACGGAAGAAGTTCCACACAAAACGCCTGCAGAGAGAAGGTGAGAGGTGATGAGCCTGATGCAAGGGGTGAAACTATTAGAAATAAATGTGGGGACTTATGGGAATGGGAGACTTGGGGGACAGCACAATGTCTGGAGATATGTACTGCATCTCCATCATCTAATATCAGTTTAATGCCGTTTTTTCCAAATATTCTTCAAAGCACTGAAAGAAAATCCTCATCCATGTGGCCTATGGTATGTGTATAACACAAAGTTGTCATGTAATTGAGACCCACCTGAAGACCTCGAGGGGAGCCAGCACGGTGGCTACGATGTCGCCCACAGAGTGGATCTTGGTCATTGTGGTCAGAGAGATCTGGATCGTCCAGGCAAAACGCAGGATCACATCTTCTATAATGGCACAGTAGTAGTAGGCCTGGACGCAGAGGAGACAGCATTAGAGTAAGTGTGTGTGTGTGTGTGTGTGTGTGTGTGTGTGTGTGTGTGTGTGTGTGTGTCATACGAATGGGATTCCTATCAGACTCTACCTTGTGTGGGTAAACAATTTCTTCTCTGAGGAAGGTGTTTTCTCCGGCTCCGCGGTCAAACAGGCCCCAGTCCATGCGCAGATCCCAGATCAGTGTGTACAGGGAGCTGATAGTGGAGAACACGATCAGCAGGTAGAAGAACATGTCGGCGTCCGTGTGGCCTTGCTCTGGAATAAACACACAAACACAACTGATTACAGACAACGCAGTTTAAAGACGTTTCTTTAAATATCTGTCTCAAATATCTTTTCTAAATCTGTTCAAAGATCTGGCTCGAAAGGAGCTGCAGTTTTTAAATGAAACTTTTCAGAATCTACAACCTTACTCTCAGTCAGTGCAACTTTGACCACTAGAGGGAGCCCTCCTGTCATGAATACACTAGCAATGATTAATATCGCTGAGCTGTGAACAACTATTAAGTTAAGAGTTTAATTTCAACTTACATCGTAACAGACGACCAAACATCAAATTACACGCTGTGTTGCAGCTTGTTCAGAAGAAGTGAGATACCTGCACTGGGCAATAATAAAACATATATTCTGTTTTGGCATTATAAGTGGGGGGTTCTGTACAAATACTACTGCTGCTGCCTCTTTATGGAGGACAGGTTCTTACTGCAGTTACAATCAGTAACTGAAATCATGTGTCCACTATAGCAGCTGTGCAGTTCTTTCATGATTGGCAGCATGTGTGTGTGTATTCTTCTGAGGTAATGCCAATATTATTGGCCATTTTGTATTAAACTGTTCATCTATTGTACTGTGTGTGCACATTTAATGTGTGCATGTGCTTATCCCAATACTGTGTGTGTATACTAACTTGTGTCAACCATCAACAAAGGCAAGACTGATGTAATAAGCAGAGGCATTTAGCCTACATGTACAGCAATATATTGTTTAAGTCAATAGGATTTAACCTGTGTAAAACGTACTGTATAATGCGCTAGTAGTTTGTTTTTGCTCTTAGTGTTCCAGTGCCGTGAAAGAATAAATGTCAGTTACATCCTTCTGCCCCAAACAGTGTGTCCTACTTCTAATATCCAAGCAAAGACGTTATTGGCTGAGAAAATGTTTATGCTTCTCAAAAGGGCAAATATCTACATGTATCTGCTGTATCTGCACCTATATGTCTACAGTGACAGACGGTGCTAAGTGCATGTTGGCTGCAATGATAATAATAATTATTATTTGTCGACATGCCCACAGGTGATGAGTATTTAACAAGCTCTAAGTTCAGTTGTTTGATGTGCTGTATAATGTCACCGTGGGTGTGATTTGCTTGTTCCTCAGTGGGCGCTGATTTATAAATCAGCACCCAGTGGCCTAACACAGTGACTCACACAGACACAGACAGCGGCCACCAGACAGAGACCGGGCTCGCTCCCATTTGTCAACGTCAGTCCTTCTTCCTGCTACCAGCCAACGAGACGCCGGGGAACAGAGAGGGGACATTTCTAACAGAGAATTACTGCTGGGTCCATTGTGCCGTTTGCTTCTTCAGCTGAGCGATGGGATGGAAGTAGTCCCTACAGCCACGCTGAGATTTCCCAGCCGTAGATTAAACTGAGTCCTGGAGAATAGACTCTTTTGACTGGAGAATATACACGCAGCTTGTAAAGTGCTGAAGTATTTAACCCTTCATCTTCTGTTATGGCTGAGGTTTTTTCTACCCGGCTGGTTAGCCACTGGGCCATTAAAAGGTGAGATGGACATTGATTGGATGCTCAGTAAGGGCTGATGGTGGTCACTGGCTCCTGTCACACACACTTAATTGCTAGTAGTCTGTCTCACTCACACACACACACACACACACACACACAGTTTCTACTGTTGTCCACAGGCACCCATGAGGTTAAACACAATTAAAGACAGAGCACTTCAGCCGGCTCATTTTATGCAACAGGCCCCACTGATGGAAACAAATTTACAACAAGAACAATCAGTCCCCCCTATTAGAGTGATTTCTCATCTGTTGCCATGACAACCCACTCCATCAACAAGGTAAATAAGAATCCTGCACCTGGAGACAACAGACCTCATCTAACCGAATGTATTAATTCCAACACTAAAACGAGCGATTTACAACTATGTTTGATGCACCTTTATCAGAAAATGATAAATAAATATATTAGCCCTAGCAGGAGGAGCGGTGAATTAGAGTTCAAGCAGGCAGAGAGAGAGACTGGACTCAGAAACATGTCTTTTATTTTCATTGGTTAACAGGGTCAGTAAATGAAGTTATAAAAGCTGTCAGCTCTGGGCTCATCTCTATTCCAGCAGAGTCCAGCAGACATGTGTTCAGCCTCGGGCTGGTAATTACACTCCTCTCCTCTTCCATTCATGTCGATGTTTCTCACCTTCCTCTGGTGCTCTCTTGTTTTCTCCGTTACTTCTTTCTTCTCTCCATCTAACCTTTCATTTTTACCTCCCCCGTGCTCTATCAGCTCTAAATTTGCCGATCCATTGCTGCAGCTTGACTTTATTTATTTCCGCCCCTCACCATCACAGTCAGCTTCTCACAGAGACCAGCAGGACTAATGTTCCTCTATGGTCACGGTTATTTTAGCTGGTTTTGGGAGTTTATAATATTGATGCCACAGATGGAGGGGTGTCTTTAAAACCTCTGTGCATTGACTAGACAAACATATTTGCGTTTTTTCTCATTTTGTAATTTACTGTGCTTTTTGTTATTTCCTCCCCCAATCAACTTTTCTCTGTCTATCAGAGGCTTGTGCTATTCCTGTCCACCATGCAACATCCTGTTCTCCTGCCTTTGCCTGTCCATGAGATAAATCCCATGGGTTTAAATTAGCATTAGCCCTGTAAGTCCCCTGCATCTAAAACAGCAATAAGTCTCAAGCCAATGTACATAAAGCTGAGCCTGTATTGATCCTGAGTAATGTAATGTGCTTTATTGTCAGGCATCACACTGTATCTTACAGGGTTTGGGAATTCTGCCTAAACCAGGAAATCCTCCATCATCTATCTGGTTACAGGCCTCTGAGCATCTGCTGAGATTACGGTTTCATGACAACGTCCAATCAGTTCTTCACAGTGCTGAACTGAACGTTTCTCTGAGGGTAGAGACCTGCTTCGTTTGCTGCACATTAAACAGGATTCAACCCTCAACTCTCACATCGGCACAACACAGCCAAAAAAGTTTCTTTCTAAAAACTGCATCACAGTTTGCCACATGTACACCAGAGAGGTGGCTGTACTTTAGATTAGCAAATGGAAGACCTGGACATTGAATACCGCTCAGTCCTCTACAGAGAAGCCCTTGATTTATTTGTTGCATTTATGGTTTAAGCATTTCGCTTTCCCGGAGCTAAATGTGGGCAGTTCCAGGAATGAGTGAGTCGGTGAGGTCAGACAGAAACCATCAGGGCTGTGATCAGGTTGGCAATGAAGGTGACACATCCACAGAAAGACGCTGGGAGCTCTGCCAGATAGTGACTGACACTCCAGCCACCTTTTACAGCTAGACCCAGCGTGTGAACACGGCACCACCCTGCTGTCTTTTCTGGCAGATGCTGGGTAATGCAGGCCGACTGGGCATCATCTGTCCTGCCTACACCAAGACCACACAAAGTATCAGTGGTAATGGCTTTTTTCATACCTGTACTTTCTACTTTTAATGCTTCAGAGGCTGTTCACTCATCATTTCCATTTTTGAATGCAGGATATTCTGACATTGGCGCCCATATATATTCATGAAAGGCTTTAGAATTTACCAGAACAATAATCTCTGCAGTGGATACATCAAATATCTCCACAACAGGCAATTTCCTCAACCATCCATTCACTATCAATGTGTGTATGTGAGCATTTGTCGGTCTTCCTGACCTGATCCTCCACCTTAACAAGTGACTGGTCTCAGCCTCCATTATCACGTGGGATGAAAGACAGCTTCATACAGAATAACACATGAAGAGAGGCCATTAGTCTACAGGCTTCAGACCAGCGGAGGAAGGAGGATATGGTTTAATGGACGCCTTTCTTACCGAGCAGTGGAAGGAAAAGGGTCCGTCTGTATGTCTGCCTGTCTCTCTTCCTGGTTCACTCAATATCAGATCACTGGCGGTCAGCTTAAGAAGCAAGCGTATTGATTTGAATTTATATCGGAAAAGAATAAAGTCAAGCTGGGAAATAACATTTAGCCTTTTCAAAGGTTTCAGATTCAAAGTTTCATAGATTGCATTTTGCTGGCAAATAAATATATAAACTGGCATTTGAGAAGAGTTTAAATATATGAGCGAAACAAGCCGCGTGGACAAATATCTGTGACAGAGAACTGAAATACAAAGGACGCATACTGAAGGGATGTTTTTATTGCCTGGGTGCTGCATCTTTGAACATGACTCCTTTGTGATATGACTTCTGAATCAGAATAATTGCAGGCTAATTGTGAAGCTGTCAGAGGGAGAGTGACTTTTAATGGTAACCACTCTCTCTTTTCCTCTGTTTCCCTCTGGTTTCTGGTAGATGTCAAATGGGAGTATTTCTCTTTCTTCCTCTCTATTTTTCTATTTTGCTTCGTCTCCTTTTTCTCTCCCCTGCTCTCAGATTGAAGGCCATATTGTGAGAGCAGAACCTTGTTTATCCCTGGCTGTGTTTGACAATCCTTTCCCATTTCCATTAAAAAAGCTCTGGGCTCTGACAAGGAAACCAAGGCCAACTTCTAGCATTTGCACTCAAGGTCACCCCTGCTTTCTAAGCACACACAACTCAATAGAAGCCTCAAAAGCCTGTGTGTTGTTGACATGCTCCTGTAACAGCAACAACAGACAAATATTGTTGCTTTGGACCGACTGACTTCTGTCTCTTCTGGCTCCTCTGTGATTTTTGACAGAAGATGCTCTTTCACATTCCCAGGTTCACTCAGCTCAGATCAAACTACCTGAGGTATGTGACACATAAAATAGATATTTTATGTAGATATATGGTGTATGTGTCCTGTGTCCTACCTCTGTGTGTGGCGTAGAGCGCAGCGAAGGTGACTACAAAGAAGGTGGTAGAATATTTCCCAGCATTCACCAGGTGAGGGAAGGCCCTCTTGGTGTCACGGTAACGCCTCAGGCATTGGATGAAGCGGAACCAGGCGGGCAGACACTGGATGATGGCACGCAGACCGTACGAGTAGCTGTGGCATACGTAGTCCTTGGGGTCTAGAATAGAAATAAACAGTGCAATGTTATAATCTCTTGGTCTCTTTTTTATTTTCTCTACCACAATGCCCTCCCCACATTCCCCTCCAGGGAAGCTCATCATTATTAGAGTCACATGGCGACCTCTGAGAGGCCAAACATTTCCGTTCCATTAGCTTCGTGTTAATTGGCTGCGTGGAGGCCAAAGTGTCGCTGTTGGTGGAGTGGACGGACAGCAATTAAAACCTTATTCACATCACATTTCCTGACAGGACAGCTCAACTGTCTGACACACGGTCAACTGATATTGTCACATTTACAACCAAAAGATTTGTGTCTTTATCACCGTTATGAGATAGATAGATACTTTATTTGTCCCCGTGGGGAAATTGGTTTGCAGCACAATCACAAGGCATTTCATCACAACATCACAAAAGTTACCACTAGACATACTTGTACACATACCCAAACCTAAAAAAGAAAATGACCCGGTTAAAAACATGATGGCTTGTGGAACAAATGAAAACTTCTCTATTTTTAGTGAATAGAGGGGGGCAATATCATCACCCAGATGGCAACAGTTCAAATGAGGAAGCAAGGCCGTGCCTCTTGTCACCTGCAATGTTGTTTGCCTTCTTCATCGTTCTCTCTCTGTAGATGCATTTCATGTTTGGTAACGTAATCCCTGGCAGTCTGCTGGCCATTGTTACAGTTTTTCTGACAGACTTGTGATGCGATGCAGCAGGTTTATAGAATTAACACTATGATAACAACAAATAAAAATAAATAAATTAGTGTATATATATTCAAATATCAGCAATCTGTAAAGGATTTTTTCTGTTGAAGTCTAATTTACTGTATGTTTTTGGTATTCCCACTTTCCACACACCTCATCTATGTATATCTACTTCAGATAGTATATTTCCTTAAAATTCCTGCATTTCCAAGAGTGTTTTTCAACAACCACCCGAGAACAGGTATGAACTGAACAGGGCATAAATCTTCCCCTCCCTGACCTGTTCACAGACAGAGGTGCAGAGGACAAGATGAAGCCATTCTGAACATGGATTAATGTCTCACCTTTAAGCAGCAGGCCCTTGCTGTTGCTCCACTGCAGCTCAAAGATGTAGAAGCAGATGAGATACTCCAGGTCCATCAGAACAAACACCAGAGAGTTGAGCTGATCAGCCAGCCAGAAGTCTGCGAACTCCACCCGGTGAAACGGTGCTGTGAACACGCGAAACTGGAAACAGACAAGAGTGGAAAGAAGGAGAAGTTAAGCCGTTATTTTGTAATAATATTTATTCTAATCTCAATGACTTCAACGTGCACTTAAACATTCTTTAGTGTAAACTGGGAAGAGTATATAAAAGCATCTAAGAATAATATATGCATTCTCCAATGTCAGTTTCAGAAAACACCTTGGCTGACCTCACTACTACAAAATTGACCTACAGTGAATTCTGATTGTGTGTATGTGCTTTAAACAATGGGGGTGAATTAGTTAACAATTAATTACTATGCAATTGTCGCAGCACAACCTCTATTAATGATCTGTTACACACAAAGGGATAGAGCCTCCAGAATACCTTATCAGCACGCCACAGGACACCGTAATGAGTCACGCTGTGCACATGTATTTGTTTATTTGTGTATCACTACTCGCTGGTGTACAACACAAACACATGAAGCAACCTGGCTGTGTTTTGTGGCATGCTTTGGCTTTTACGGGCATGTTATTTGGGATATGACTTTTGGCAGGAGCTCGGTTATTGACCACGCTTTGTAAAATGATACAACCCTGCTCGACTCTTTCCATTTACCCCCCCCAGGCCATATCTGACATTCAGGAGCCACTGTATGCCTCTCTCCATCTACATTTTCAGACGCAAACCCCACAAACACTCTCCCTCCACTGCAAATGTCAAAGAATATTGATTTTTTTTTTTTTACACATATCAGCTCTTTACATATTTCTCTTAACCTGTCAGTCAAGTCTGTATTGATTGAGTGGCCATCTCACTCATATCCGCTGTACCTGTGTGATGTCTCAAGGCTAAGCCTGCTGCAGTGATGTGGTTAGGTTTTCATTTCTTGAGCAAACACTAGTAATCCAGGTGCTAGCTCTGCAGTTTGTCCTATAATGAAATCTTTGTCCTTTGTCTGGTGTTTATTGTCAGTGGAAATGATCAGAACTGGAATGGATACATTTTATAGCACTGCTAGTAAAAAAAAATAATACAACTGATTATTTGTTCCAATAAAACTACAATTTCTCCTGAAACATCCTGAATCACTTATTGCTTATTCCATGAGGCTACATGTATGACAATCATGGAAAACAGCTCATATCAGCTCTAATTCTGTTTAGGTTGTTATGATTGCTCAGGGCCAATCAAGACTGAGGCTGATTATGGAGCCATGTCAGCGGAGGAGGGCTGAGGGAGTGTTGCCGAGGACTGTGGGGAGCTGTGAAGGAAAGGACAAGAATATGAGGAGGGGGTCTGCTGCTGCAGGAGGGCTGGAGGAGGAGGAAGAGGAGGAGGGACAGAGGAGCTCAGGGCATCAGCATACTGATAGATCTATGCCTGTAATGATTGCACAGACACAACCCTCCAACTCTCCTGGGACAAGGTTGCATTCTATTATCCCTCAACCCTCTGCCCTGTCTCACTACACCCCCACCAGATACACATACACGCTCAAACACACACATACCCACCCTACCCTGAAGCCCGGCTTAGACAAAGAGTGGGTTTTGTAAACATGAGACTTGAGATAGATATCTGAATTGTACATGCATTCATTGTGTGAGATAGAGATACAGACACCCACACACAAACGGGGCATATTTAAATTGTGTCAGCAGCAGAATACAGTACAACAATACAACAGATCAAACAAACCCGTTTTTAATTGTTTTCTTTGGTCTCAGTGTCCTGTCATCCCACATTATTAAGGACAAAGAAACAGTCCCTTAAACTTAAGCACAAGTACAGTTTTGTATTATATGCTACAAAAAGTGATGGCAGCATTTTTTTGGGACATTGTATACATTTGTACAGATATATAGTTTTATATATTTGGTCTGTCAGTATTTTGGGGGTTTAAAGTTTAGAAATATAATTTTGGTTAAGATTAAAATAAAATAGCTTGTTAAGGTCAGGGTAAACTTTTGTTTTTGTTGTTTTATCTAAAAACAAATGACTAGCTGAGTACACATGTACTGCAAATTTGTATACATGCATAAAAATAACCACCATTCTCTTTAATAAAATAACTACAAATTTCACATTAAAGCTGCAATTCAAGTTTCTTCTGTGTTAATACCATATTCAATCCTTAGCCCAGAAAGTATCTCTCATCTTGTTTGCATTTGGTTCCTTTTTTTTAATGGCAGTCCTATAAAGCATTACTTGCTGCTGGCTCACAGCTGTCAACATTTGTCTTTCTGTATCCATGAACCTTGACTGTTGGGCTCATTTATCCAGTGTGAAGTACATTGTTGTTATAAAACACACCGTGGTCAGACACATTTTTAGACGCTCTTAGTGTGAGTATGATTAGTGGCACCAAAGTTCAAATGTCCTCAGTGTAATTCTTTCAAACTACAGTCACAGAGGTGTAAAAGAAATGCTCCAATAAATAAATGAGTGGACTGACCAGCAGTTTGAGGAGCCAGAAACGTGATTTGTAGTAGCAGGTCTTAAAGGGGTTGATGAGGAAGAGCACCATGAAGCCATAAAGGATGAGCGGGTTGATCTGCATGGGGAGGTAGGTATACTCTGAGTAGAGACAGGAGAGGATGCTGAGACACCACAACACACCCAGGAAACCAGCAATCTGCAGCACACAGAGGAGAAACAGAAGAGACTGGCATTAAAAGGAAGAAATTAATCACACATAATCACAATTAACAAGGTAAGTGGAATAATTCAGTGCAAATTATGTTGTGTTTTGTAATTCTAGAATATAAATAAAACCCTGTGGACATTAGGAATGTATTATTTCTGCTGAATTAAATCTTATTTTATATGGTAATGTATTTCTTGAATCTGGATCACCCTAACGACTAAACAATCCCATTCGTTCCTAATACATATTTTAAAAATGCTTCATTGCCCATATTAATCTGAAAACAAAGTTGGTTTTCTTCATTACAGAGAAAAAGGTTATTTTCTCGCGTTCAGTAATAATTGTTTCCATTCGTTTCCCCATTCTGACCTCAAACAGGTGTTGGTGTGACAGGTTGTTTCGGGGATTGATCTCGAAGATGAGGACGTGGTTGACTCCGGCCTGTCTCCATCCGTAAGTGTTGATGCCCAACAGGAAGAGGAACTGGATCAAGAGGAAACCGCCCCGATAGATCCGCACCAGTGGCCACACGTTCTCAAAGCGGACGAACACAGCACCTGATAAAACCACAGTGGATTTTCTGCTTTTTAAAGATAAAATATGAAACCTTGGACTGGCTGCTTGATATAAATCTGAGGGAAAACAACAATAAAAACCTGGCAATCATGCTCCCTATTAATCTTAAACAATCTACCAAAACAACCAATTATCTCAAAATGTATGAATCTGAATGTTTATGTGACTTGCCAGTGAGAACGAAGGAGATGGCGAGAATGATAAAGAAGCCACAGTAGAGGCCGACACGAAAGGTTGTCCAGGCCATAGCAGGCTGAACCAGGCAGAGAGGAATACAGAAAAACATAAATAATAATGTTAATAATATTAATTAATAAGACACCTAACCACTGTATTAACAAGCTCACAGATACTGTATATGCATATAGATTACAGTCATTTTTCAATATTCAAATAAACTAACTATAAATTACTGAATGTGTCTCCATATAAAGCCACTCTGACTCCATTTATCTGCTTGAATATATTTATTACACAGATACCTGCAGGGGAAATGGAAAGCTCAATAGTTACATAGCACAATTCAAGTTAGAAATTACAGTAATTAATGCAGTAATAACAGTAGATATAACACAGGGGGGTAAAGTGCCACTAGCCTCAATTGTTTCTGAAAGATATCCTGTCTGTTCAACAATGGAAAGGCACTTATAAAATCAATACTGGAGGCTCTCAGGGTTTCTCTCTCTTTGTCTCTTCCCATCTTCCTCCCTCTCTCTGTTTCTGTCATAACAAAACTCTCACCTTTTGTTTTTACACATTACAGTAAGATTATTCTTGATGGGATACTCTCAGGCACGGACACCAAGTTTGTATTCAGGTGATTTAAAACAAAATAAAGAAGAAAAATGGTTGATATTATTGAACGGTCACTCTGTAAATGCAGATTACAAGAAGGCATTTGTTTGCTTGAGAGGTTATAAGTCTAAAAGGTTTGAGAGGCACAAATTAAGCTCATATCACTAAGTGATTTCCAGTGTAACCAGCTGTACTTCTGACCTGAGCTGCCCCCAGTGGAGGAACTCTCAACCTCTTCATGGCCTTCTGACGATCTCCTCCCTCCAGCTCTGTGGTGACAAGGGTCTATACACACACACACACACACACACACACACACACACACACACACACACACACACAAACAACAAACAATGATTTTATGTATGTGTTGTATCATACTGTGTGTGTGTGTGTGTGTGTGTGTGTGTGTGAGTGTGTGTTTGTGAGCAGGCACCTCTGTCTCAGAGATGAGCTGTGTGATCTTCTTGCAGGTGTAGAAAGGTGCCACCTCCACGTGAGCCACACGCCAGTCGGCCCCGCGAGGAGTATCCAGGATCTTGTCATGTTTCTTCAGGATTTTACGGAAACCAGTGAAGTTCAGGTTCTGTGGACAGCAATGAGGAAACAGCTGTTATATATCCATACCAGACAAACAGATTGGAAGGTTTATTTATACCAAACAAACTGCAAAACACACATTTATTTATATGAAGATGTTAGTGATTATTACTCTAATGATTGCTCCTTTCCTTATTTTACATTGCTTTCATTTCTTTGAAGAACTTTTCAACCATGAACCAACCTTGAATGCAGGTGTGTCTGAGAATGCATGAGTGTGCGTGCTGACACCTGGTAGTTCTGGAGCAGGATGAGGCTGAGGTAGAACTCGCTGAAGGCTAGCTTCAGGTCCTTGATGTTGTGGTGTTTGCAGCGCTCCTCCTGCGACAGGTGGAACATCGTCTTGCGTTTCCGCAGGCCGGGCGGAGCGTTGCTCTCGCGCTGAGCGTCCAGTGAAGACTGCAGCTCATTCTGCAGCGTGGCAAAATGTCTCTGGGCTTCAGCAAGCTTTTCTACAGGTGGGAGGACAAGAAAATAATTTAAAAGTGGTTTTAGGTTTTTGTGACAAATCATTATAGTTATTAATAACATCAATCATTAAACAAAGAGAATCAAAATAAACAGCATTAATTAGCCGAGTTATTTCTGTTAAGCAAACAGTTCTTCACTCTGTTAGACTTGTGTTTTGGTAATCTAGCCATTATGCCTGAGGGAGAGAAGAAAGAAAACCCTTCAGTTTGGCTTTTGCCTGACAAACTACTGGTCAGAAACATCAACTAGCTGCTTCAGGTGGACACTGGTGATCTTGGTAGAGGATAGGTTTCAATAAGGAGTAATAACCGAGAAGGTGATGGCTAAAAAAAAAACCTTTTATACACCCTGTCTCCTCTGCTCTCCTGTTGTCTGTTCCAGGAAGCAGAAGCATGGAGATTATTAGGATGAGCTGACATGTAAATGCTGCAGAGGGAGGAACCATTATCTGGGTCAGAGATAGGTTAATATACCCAGAGAGAGAGAGAGAGACATTGAAGGGGAGGGAATCACAAAGGGCCTGGGCAGTAACCTGCATTTCATTAACTTCCCTAGCCCTTCTACCTACTTTTCCAACACAGATTAGCCCTCATTCTCCTACTGCTTTTTCTTGTTTTGTAACTGAACAATAAAGCCCCTTTACTTTCTCCTTTGCCCATTATCTTCTTCCTGCTATCCTTGAATGATCTTGTTGGCAGTTGGTGATTTCATAAGACCATCAGCTTATGGACTTAGCAGCAAGCAAACCTCACAGCCACACAGCCTTTGACAAGTATTATTTTCGAATGAAATCAAATTTGTTCTATTCATACAGCAACATAGCCAGTTTGCGACCAAGAAGAGTCAGCTGAGCGTTTAGTCAGTGTGCAGGCTTGCTAATCCTTTCTCATCACCACGACAACACGTTGGCTTTTAACTAGTCAACAATGTCATGATTTGTTGATGGATGTGTATTTTTAGGTTATATTCATACTAGTTAACTAGATTTAGTATAAAGATAGTGTGTTTACTTCTTGTTTTGAGAACTTGTCTACTCCTGCCGGGAGTTCTTCCAGCTGGTGTGGAAACCATTAAATGAACAGACCTGGAGTCACAATAAGAACAGTGCTGTTTGTGACAGCAGTCTAATAACTGATAAACTGCCAGCCTGACAGTCCGGGGAACTGAGGCTCCAATAGCAAAAGCAGCAGTGATGACCTGGAGGGCTCACTGGTGACTTTCACGCTTTGCTGCTTGAACACACACAAACACACACTCTCCAAATATCACACTGCCTTCCTCATAGGAATGCAACAGCTCTTCTTTGACGTCTAAACTCACATTAATCACTCTATAGCCTGTTATAACAATGCTTGGATGAACACATGACAACAGCAGGAGGTGTGAGAAAGTCAATACCCCGACTGGCTGCCGGAGGTTTAGATTAAATCTCAGGTCTGGGATTGCAGTGGCACTTCACAACAGAGGACATGTCTGGACAGATCATCTGTGTGGGTCTGATGAACCTTAAACAGACAGGTGCTGCTGGTGGTTCAGATTTCCACTGGTATGGGTTTAGTGGAGAAATTTAAATAGCCTCAGCTTTCAGGAACAAACAGGGTGAAAGGATATTCTATTGAAACAACCGTCTGCAAAAATGTCTTTTTGGTGTGTGTTTAACCCATCCAGATAAAAGTGATGCAGTGTGCAGCAGAATGGCTTTGCGACGTCAAGAACCCCTTTCAGAGGGAGATACAGAGAGAAAGAGCTGTGTGGAGGCAAGAGTAAAGTCAGCACCAATTTATCTCCATCTATCCACCGCTGTCTCTCTTTCACAACCTAACCAGCTTTTTCAAACTGCTACACACCCCACACACACACTTACATGCACAGTAACTGGCATCAGATAAAGCTGCATGTCGGACACAACTCTGCAATTTCTTGCTTCACCCTCCTGTGTGTGGAGGATAAACAAGATGCCTGAGAGCAGGAAGGAGACTCTGATGTTTTTATACACAACATTTAACTAACCTCACACCTCCAGTCTGCTGAGGAGACAGTGACTCACTGACAATACTGATGTGATGTGACTGCTATCAACAGACTTACACATGTCACACTCACATGTAGCACTGAGAACATCAGAAATGACAACTAATTGTTTGTTTTGTTCTACTCCATATCCTGTTTTTATTCATATAGACAAACATTAACACACATAGGAGGACCAAAAAAAATCAATAGCCTCACAACTCTGTGTTTAATTTGCAAAAAAGTGCTATTTGACTATTAATACAATGTAGATGTAAGCAGATATTAAGTGTTTATTAATGTATTTGTCAACAACTATAACTCCTCCTGTGGGCACCCATAAGGAAAAGCTGGTGTAAAAACAGCTAATCAATGACAATGTAGTAAAACACAGTTGTAATAATTTAAAATCTGTCTTCATAGGAGTTATAATTGCTGACAAAAAGTGTACATTAATAAACACTTAAATGTCCTTATTACAACTATATTGGTGTGTTATAAACCATTTATAAACTGTTTATATATTGCTTATAAGTGCTTAATAGAGGGACATGAAGTAAAGTGTTACCAACATACTGTTCTGTCTCAAGCAAAGGAACTATGTTGTCATTATCTGCAGCAGATAATGGATCAGGATAATAAAAGACGAGCTAACAAGACATGGGCTCTACAGCAGCTAACAGTAAGCTTCTGGCATTTGTCTGTAGACATACACTATTGTTAGAGACAAAAAAACCCCAAGAGGTTTAAAGTTTCTTCAGTACTTCAGTAAATCAACCTCCTGCTAACAAGATCTGCAATGATATATATCTTGTTTTTTTGCTGCTCTTGACATCCATCTGCCAGTTATTTCCCATCATTATGAACTGGAACAATCTTTGGCAGTCAACCTTGGCCCTCAGCAGTTTCACAAACAGCCTCTAGAGGAAGCACTGGCCGTCTTTAGATACCTCCCACTTCCCCCTGAACTGAAGTTGAAGACCAGAAGCCAACCTTCTGGTACCAGAATACCAGAATATATTATGGCTTCCATCTCATGTTACACGGCACACACATACTCCCTTGCTCCCTGAAATACACACAGGCAGGCCTGCTCGCCTAAACATGACAACCACAGGCTACTTCAATCAAATGACCAAGATTAGACGCAATGCCATTTGGCAGTGAAATAGGCAGCTTAGCACAGAGTAAATAAACTGTGCAACAACTCTAATGTCTAAAATGATGGTAGCTGATGATACAGCAGTCTTTATATCATAGAAGATACACCACATGTAAAATTGTTCTGGCAAAAATAGGTTAATTTAAGATGAGGTCCAGAGTTTATTTGCAGATGAAGGGCGCATTAATGCAGAGCAGAATCAATCATAAAGAATATATTTTTTATTCATTTATGGTAATATTGCTTCAAAAGTCCCTCTGACTACCAGCCCAATAATCAAATAATTACTATTTGATCTGAAACTGCATTCCTTATTTGACTTTGACTTCATAGACTCGGCATCAATCGTTACCTCAAGTGTAACTGAAGTAAATAAATACCTGAATAGAATGTGTTGATTTTCAGGAGCTCCTTCTCGCAGGTCTGGAAAAACCTTTCTTCAAACTTAGCGTAGTATCTCTTCACTGTGTCTTCATCTGTGACTGGAGAAAGAACAAGAAGACAGACAAAACAATTGTGATTAGCTGCTATTCTAAGTATGTAAATATATAAAGCATTGTTGCACTTTTAGAATTACACACACTCAAGCCTCAGAGCTGATAAGCAATGACAAAGCACAGTTTATATTGTGGTGAGAAGCACTGACAGATGAAGCCATGTCAAAACATAATCCTCTAAAGGATGGTAACAAGAACAGGGAAAAGGTTAGTGAGAGTTGTCCTGTTCTGCTATTTTTACACTTGGTTTACTGCATCTGAGTCGATTTACTTTAGCAAAAACAAATCTCATAACTTTGAATCATGTTGCCTGCTACCAGTTAACACAGCGTAAGCAATTGCTAGAGTGAACAAGGGGGATACACAGGTGCTTATTTTTGTTTCTTAAGTTTTCATGACCCACTAGGCGTCCAACTCAGCCAATATCCCAAAAACATGTTCCTGTAGGTGAGTTCCTGTAGGTTCGTCTGTACCAAGCCAAACAGACATCCATTCAGTGTTACAATTAGATCAACAGCTTCCTTCCGTCTCTCTTCTGTCTGACAAAACCCTGCATGTCTTTTTCAGGACCAGCCAATTCAATCAGCATTGATGCTCTGTCTCAAATAATCCTCTGCCTCATTCACAGCAGGGTACCTGACACCTGACAGAGTTTAAAATGTGGCCATTGGCCAGTTACCTGCCAAGCTCACACACACAGACACACAAACACATGCTGAATCTTTGTGTCATGCTCATGCATATACTAAACAGTTCAATTCATGTCAGTGGCTCCTTATCGGTATGGATCTTAAATTACATAATGCCAAAGCAACAACAAAACAATGTGACAACCAAGTCTGATAGTTTCCTACATCCTTTCCTAGATCACATATATATACACCAAATATCAAACAATAATTCACCTACAGTGTGCCTCACATATTCTTTCCAGAAATAGTTGACCTTCTCATCAGTCAGACCTGGTTCACTAGTATCTAAATGTCAAATGAAGACGTTCATTCCAAGCAGAATAAAGAGAGATGTGGATTTTGCTGGATAAAGTAGATATCGTGTCAGATCCAATAGTGATACCATATCGTAAACATTTGCTATTACATAAAGTGAGCCTACGCTGTTAGTGGTGGATGGAGAGGCTTTCTATTCAACACAGTAATAAGAAAGAGATGCCCCAGGCTGCAGCCTGTCAAAATCACTGCTCTATTCACACACGGGCACTCACACATACCTACATTTGCAGGGGTGTAAAAGCCTGTGATGAAAAGGTGAAGAAATGTTCAACAGCTTTACAAGGAAAATAAATGAGAAACTGCCTCCACACCGGCTAAGATAATCAATTATAAGTTAATTAAACCTAAAGTCTACTGTTGAAAGACAAATCCTAAGGAGCAAAAGAAAGGAAAACTTCCTTCAGCAGATGTATGAGACCTGCTGCAAAATAACCTTCACTCTATGAGTGTATCAAAGTAGTGCCCATTTGCTCATTATGGTAATGAAAACAGTTGAAAAATGGGACTGCAGTTTGTAAACAAGAACAAACTTCCACTTAGCATCAACGGTGACTTTTTATAGAGATCAAGAGACAGAAAACAAGGGAACACAGCTCTTGTAGTACACTGATGGTACAGTTTCAGTGGTAAGGACAGACAAGAAAGTAGAAGAGAGGAAAAATGTCAAAAAGATGTAAATACTACATAGATATTGCTGTACCTGGTTGAATAGATCACTTGCATGTCAGAGCTCGTGAAAAAAAACACTTAACAAAGAGGGCAAGAGAAGAGGATAAGAATGAAGGAGGAGGAGAAGAAAATAAAGCTGTCGAAAGAGGAAGTGAAAGAAATGTAGACCAACAATAAAGTCAGAGAGAGACAGAAACAGAAGCAGATGGTCTCCAATCTGCCTTGTACTTCTACACAATTGCACAGTTCAGTTGCAGTCACACTCTTCCAGGCCTACAACCATGCAGCTGACAGGCTGACTGGTGGGCTGCTGCTGCAGATCGATGGATGGATGGATGGATGGATGGCTGCATGCTTGAATTGCTGACCAATCGGCTGGCTAGCAGGTTAGCTGAAAGACTGAGAACCTGGCCAGTCAGTGTGCCATGACAGAATGACTAATGGTCCGACATGCTGCTTTAGTTAGACCTGCAGGCAAGCAGCAAACTGAGCTGTACTGTAATTCAAAGTAAAAGGTTACGCAGCTAATGAACACTTTGTATGAAAGAGCACTGAAGGATAGGGACACAGTAACAGGAGCGGTAAGATGAGGAGCAGTTAGTGAACTGTGGATCCATTAGTATGTTTCCTATATGTCAAACATTAGGTTTAAATAATATGTCCACAAAACTATTGTCAATCAGGCAACAAATACAAAACCTTCATCTTAATAAGAAACAGCCTGTCACAAAATCTTCTGATCTAAACCACCTGTTTGCACAACTGAGGACTTTTGGGATTTTCCTCCTATGTGCAGTATCTTAAACTGTTTTTTAAACAATTTGAACCACCTGACTTAATCATGGGAAACAACATTTTAACATTTATTTTTGGGCCTTCGTGTGAAGTTCAGGAAAAACATTACCTGTAATTTCATGACAGAAAATGACATTTTAACAGGTAACATTTCTGTTTTTTAACAGTTTTCTAAAATTGTCAAGCAATAAATTACATTTACAGAGATGTTTTGAAAGAATATGTGTATATATTTCGTGAAATTACCTTTTTTCTCACTTGGATTGTGACTAACAGGGTGTGTTGGTGGATGAAAATGTAGATTTAAGGGCACTCTGCAGGTATGGAAGGGGTTATCAAATGACCTTGCACCCCCGTCTCTTTGTTTCCTACTGACCTTATGCACTACTGAACACATCAGTGGAGGTGTGCATGTGTATTTCACATATCAGCACACGCACACATCTCTTTTTGTTCACGCATTTGTGTGTGATGTGTAAGAACAAAGGTTCATCGCCACAGCTCTGTTTTACTGAGGCTTCACCAACAGACTCTCTGCTAACATCTCTGCAGCTGCTGAAATGATTGTGGCATCCATCTCCCTTCAACCTGCCACACACTTTACCTTCAACCAGCATTAGGACAAATGAGCATCATTAACATTTCATAATTACATTGTCTAAACTCTTTACCTGCCTCCTTAAGGTGAACTGTCCTACTGAGTAAATGCAATGAAACCTAATTACAAAAACATTCTGAATTCATGCAGTTCCTAAGACATCCGCTGTATCTTTAATTTAATCTATGGTAATCTGACAGTTTCTCTTTCAGGTACACAGTATGGGCTCTCATTATTACAAGTCTGGGTGGATGATAATAGGGATAGCTTTCTAGAGTCGAACTGCGATCACCAAAGGGATTTGAAGGTAGATAAAAGTTTGGACTTCATGGGAAATGAGAGCTTAAACAGAGTGACAGGATAGAAAAGCTTCAGTATTCTCCTAATAAGATCAGCCCCAAGAATACGCATACAAATGGGAAAAAAAAAACTAATGCAACAATCATTATTATGTTGACTTTCTACACGGATACCATAAACCATCCTATAACATTTGCATTGTGTTTGTTTTACAATGAAACCACACAGTTTCACTGATCCCATTTCAAGATATTAATTCGTTTTTTTGTCCAGATGAGCAACTCCACCGTCAGCTGGCCTCCTCTAAGGCTTGGACTCATGTCTCCAGAGGGATCGCTGCCTCTATGCTATCATACAGACACCAGGGCACACTTTAATCTCCTGCAGTCCTGGATGCACTGGCATTTGGTGTGTGTGTGTGAGTGTGTGTGTGTGTGTGTGTGTGTGTGAGGCCAAGCCAAAGAGATGATGATGGAGCATCTCAGTAGCGAATAATGGTTGTGTCCCTGTAGGGCTGTGAGTGTGGTGATATATGCCTCTGCTCTGTGTGTGTGTGCGCGCGCATTTAAACTGTGTGTTTTGGACAGTACTTCAGCAGCGGCCTGACGCTTCAAGTGTCAACAATAAACACTATTTGCCCCTTTGCCCTCAGATAACTAAATGGACCTGTGTTTACAGTATTTGTGAGACATTCAGAAACTATGGTGTTTATGTAAGTGACCAACCAGGGCAGAGAATTAACAGCAAGGCGACATAACTACTATGTATCTAGGATCTAATACAGTGGGGCAAAAAAGTATTTAGTCAGCCACCAATTGTGCAAGTTCTCC